>JAYKAV010002848.1:502105-519067 GCA_035582835.1 Phoebastria nigripes
GCCCCCGCCCTCGCCCTCCCCAGACCCTCCCGATGGCTGCGTTGCCCTTCTCTCCGCCACCCCTTCGCCAAGGTGGGCATCCCTCGCCGGCACCCCGGCACCCCCGCAGCAGGTCCCCGGGTGCTGGTTGGGTACCGCGGAGCCTCTCTTCTAGGGATGCCCGGGCTTCGCCACGCCGTGCCCACTGCTGGTGGCCGGGAGAGGCTTTGGGGCGCACCTCAACAAGGCCTTGCCGGCATCCTGGAGCTCATGGCCGGCTCCCCGTTGGCGGCGTGGCTTTCCCGGCGTCCCCGGGAGGAGCTGGGCTCCCCGCCGAGTTCCCCCGGTGCTCAGACAAAGCAGAGCCAGGCGGCAGGTGGGGAGCTCCTGCGGGCTGGGTGCGCGGGGAAGGCGCAGGGCGGGAGCCCGGTGGTGGGGTCTAGGCAAGGGGGGACTCATCTTCCCTCTCCCAAGCCCATCTCCGCCATGCCTGCGTGCCTCCAGCCCGCCCGCTGCATGGGCACCCCGGGAAGTGCCGGAGAACTGGACTGGGCAGGGRTGAGAGCAAGGTGTCAGGCCAAAAACCGGCTCATCCCAGCGCAGCGCGGTCCACGGGTATCTGCCCATCACGGAAGGACCGTGTCCAAGCTGGTGAGGGGCCGGGTGGCTCTGCCGTCCCCCCGGCTTCGCCGGGCTGGCGGGCAGGCTGGGCGGCCGCCGCTGGCCTTGGGCGTGGAGGCGCCGGGCGGTGGGAGCTGCATGGACGGTGTTTGTCTGGAACATGGATGAGGCACCATTTATTAAGTTGGAGTTTTGGGAGATGACTCATGGGTTGGCCAGCTATACATCGTGATATTTACAATATGGGAGCTTGGCATAAATAGGACTATTTACGTTGCAGTGGAGAGCGCTAGCCAGCTATGCTATTCAAATGAGCCCGGTATGTTTTTAATTAGGGGGGGGGGAGGGTTGGGGTGATGAGCGTGTTTGTGGGAGCATACGTGTCCACGTGGGACGTCTGGCCGGATCAGCCGGCGGCGCTGACACTGACAACGGGGTTTGTGCTTGGCCAGCGGGGCCCGAGCGGGCTTGGCCGTGCGGAGCCGACGCTGCTGACTACGGCAGGGGAGGGAGCCAGGCGCCTTGTGCAGGGACGAGGTGACATCTCCACCCCGCCCTGCCCTTCCTACACGCCGAGAGGAGCTGCCAGGCGGTGCTGGGGGGTCGGTGACCAGCTCCCAGGGCTCTTGCGTGCTTGCTTGTAGACGTGGGTGACCTTCCCACCGTCATGGCAGGAGCAGCGGGGGCTGGATGCACGTGCCTGGGCTCATACCAAGGGATGGGAAATATGTATCTGGGGATGAGGGGGCGGCCAGTGCTGGCAGGGGGTTGCACCCACCTGAGATGATCGCTGTAAAGTGTGCTCCTCCATGGATGGGGATGCTCCCGGGGAGATGGTCAACGGGGGCCCTGCACCATGCTTCCAGTGACCGTCCCCATCTGGGGCTGAACGCGTTGATTTGGGTTCGGCGGGGTCCCCCCCGCACCCCTGCTGTTGCCTCCTGCCTTGTTGTGTGTGTGTCGTGGGGTTGCGATGATGGCTCGCAGTGTGTGGCAACCAGCAACCGTGTCCCAGCCTTTCCCTCCTTGCAAAGGCTTCTGCAGAGCTGGCAAGGCGAAAGCGCGCGGGATGCAGCTCCCCGGGTACGCCTSTGCTCCTTCCTCCTCTTTGGAAGCTGCCTCTGCCCGGGGCTCCCTGGGATGCTTGGACGCGGCGTTCATCTGCAGCTCCAGATGCTCTGGGCCCCGTCGGTGCGGGCAGACTGACCCGACAGTGGCCGCTGGCCAAGGAGATGGTGGCTGGACCCCACCACATCCCCCGGCCACAGGGTACCTCCGTGGTGGCAATGCCCTCTGCGCTGCCATCACCAGCTCCAGCAAATTCCCAGGGCCAAAATGGGGGAAAAAAAGGCTCGTTCAGGGGAAAAACGCATTCTGGTTATTTGCCTGGGGATCCTGCCTCTTGAGTCCTGTTTTCAGCTCTGCTACAGAGCTTTTCTGTAATGCTGGTAATTTCACTTGTCTCCTCTGTGCCTCAGTTTTCCTAATTACAAGGCGTAAAATAATACAAGCGTCTTTCCCAAGGGAGCCGCGAGGTTTTGTTAATGAACATGACAAAGTGCTTTGGGATCCGTGGTTGAAAGCGCAGCCTTAGTCAGTGCGCCTGTGTGTGGGGTGTTTATTTATCTACATGCTTTATATTTCTCTGTACGCTATATATTCACTTGCATTTAACAAACCTTAATTAGAAACAAAGCCGATAGGGAAGGAAATATAAACAGGAGTGTGCATGAAAATTGGAAGTTGATTACTCACTGGCCAGCAGAATGCGTGTCTCGGGCTCAGGAGGAAAAGCTGTTTGGTTAAAACCGGCTCTGTTAAAAGGAAATGTGAAAAGAACGTAAAACATAAATCAATATGGAAAACAGGGAGGTGGATGACAACGTACATAAAGCAGAGGTTAAGAATTGCGTACAGTTGTTAAGGCAGTTGCAAGGTAACGTATCTGCAGCTGAGAAAGTTCAGGCTTATAAAAGGAAAGTTTTTTTGTGTGTTTTTTTTAAAAAAAACAAAACCAGAAAGTCAAGAACAAAGGAGTCCTGGAAGGGTCTGGATCCCACACCGGTTGGTAACAGTGCCGCTATCACTAACGGCTCCTCTTTGTATTCCTGCTGGCGTATGCCGCACGCGTATCTGGAGTACTGATACTTCCGAGGTATTTTTGGGGGGAGCTGGGAAGGGCACTTAGGTATTTTAAAATCAACAGCCCGGCTAACTCGCGTGTGAGGGGGGGAAAAAAAAAAACGAAGGCGCTCTTCACCCCGTTGGAGTTAACTTTTCATAAACCTTGCGGCGCTGGCAAGTTTCCCGAGGGCTGGAGGAAAGCCAGCCGTGTGCCAAAAAATGTGAAAGGAGAAACGAGATGGCCCTAATACCTGTGAGGGTGCAGGCAGCCCGGGAGCCGGCAGTGCAGAGGCAGCGGCGGGCTCTGATGGGCGAGGGAGAATCACCTGGTGTGAGTTTTGCTGGGAAGCAGCATCATGGGCGAGGGGACTCGATGTTGAGCATCCTTCTGCACCGGGCGGTCGTGATCCTGAGCCCGGCCTTGGTCTTGGAGAGGGATGCTGGGGCGGGAGGGCCGTATCCTCTCCCGGGACGGGCATCCCCGGGGCAGGTGGTGGCTGAGGTGCCGGACACAAACACCCGTGCCCATCCTCTGAGCAAGCTGGAGACAGGACCTTTGTGTTCYTACATAGTTAATAATGTATTAAAATGTACACAATAGACATTATGCATTTATTATGTTGCCTACATGTTCATAATATACAGTATATTGTATTTTATGTATGCTATAACATATTTTAGTGTTAAAATATGGTCACCTCTCTCGTACACATGGTCGTGACCCGCTGCTGAGCACCTCCGCAGCCTCCTCCAGGCCCAGGGTGGTGAGGGGGGGATGCTGGCGAACACAGGGCTTGGTTTGTGCCTCGTCGTATCTGCCTTCGTGGTCTCAGTGGCGGAAGACTTTAACCATCTCTTTGGGGTTACGGGTCACACCAGGGCAGTTGCTTTGACCTGGATGCTCCGGGGAGATGGMGTGTGCCCGGGGTGTGCCAGGACCGTAGGAGCTGCAGGAGCATCCCGGCGAGCCCAGCACGCTCCAGAGGGATGCGGCAGAGCAGCAGGGCCAGGGAAAAACACAGGATCTGTCAAGAAGCCGATCCATCCCGCGTGTTTGAACTCCAGATCTGCAAACACTGTCCTGAGTCCAGGCTGGAAACAAATTTTTGACAAATGGGACTGAGGCGCGGAGCAGAGACCGTGGTTTCAGGTCAGCCTTGTGCTGCCCATCTCCCTGCCGCTGCCTCCCCTCCCCGTCCCTGTTTCCTGGGTTAATTTTTGACAAGGTGCACTCGTTGCATCCGCCTGCCCTTTGCATTACCGGGGCAGCGACCCAGGCAGGAAACTCCTTTTGGAGACCAAATGGGTGCCCGATTTAAACATCCGTGTAGCTGCTGTTGCAGCTCTGCTCCTCCGCTTTTCCCAGCCGGGAGCAGCAGTTACTCCTGATCCCTGCTGTATTTCCAGCTTCTCTGGGTGATAAAAGCCAAGGGAGCAGATGCTGGAGGGAGATGCCAAGGGGACAGGGCTGTAGGGGACGAGGGCTTGGGGCTGGTGTGGCCACCGATGTCCTCCAGCTTCTCGGGACACCCTACGGAGGGATCTGGGGGTGCGAAGGGAACGTGGCTGTGCCTTGGGGATGCTGCCAAGGGGTTTTGGGGCTCTCCCCCAAGGATGGGAGCAGCGGTCCCCTTTGCAGACGAGCTAAGGATCTGCCTGCACTAGTCGGCGACCGTTTGTGTACACATACCTGAGCTGGCTGTAAAGAGGGGTGGGCACCAGCGGGGCTGCGAAACCTGCCCGAGGAGCTGGGTAAATACTGGATGCTGAGATACCTCCCAAGGCCTGAGTGCTTTTGTACGAGCGCAGCCGAAGCTGTGATAAACGAGAGTCTGAGCCCACCACTCCTGCCCCAACATGCGCCCGCTCCCGACAGACCAACCCTGCTGAGATGGGTGCTCRTGCGTGGGTCTGTCCGGGAGTGGGTGCAGGGTTCTCATCCTGCAGAAAGTCTTTTTTTACCAAGAAAGATCCCCGTCGGCTCCCATCCTGGTTTGCAATCCCTCCCAAACCTGGTTTCTGGTTTGCGGAGACGCCGGAGCGAAGCACGGCTTGCCCGTTGGATCGCGTCAGGATGGGGGTAGCGGGGAGATCCTCGGAGGCAAAAGTTCAGTCGTTAGATAAGGGGGTAACGACGGGGCCTCCCGTGATAAGGCGCTGAGGCGCGGCGCGGGCGGGAGGGAGAGRCGGCGCCCCGGGGGGGCTTCGGGAGGGGGCTCTGCCCTGGCTGGTACCCAGGGATGCAGGGAGCATGGGGGGGTATCGCTGGGGATGCTGGAGGCAGGCAGGGACCCCCCCCGGGGACTGGGAGGCGGCAGCTAGGAGGGTGCGAGGAAGGAGAGGTGCCGCAGGGAGTTGTGCAGGGATATATCGATACTGGCTTTATATCGATATCGAGTGCTGGGAACGTGCTGGATGGATGGCAGTTTGTGCCAGGGTGCGGGCATTGGGGAGGCTGTGCGGGATGTGCCGGCCCCCCACCCCGAGCAAAGCAGGGTGGAGGCGAAGGAGTAAGTGAGGATCACGCCGTGCCGTCCGCCCCTCTCTGAATTTCCATGCTCGGGGATGAAGGGAGCAGCATTAGGTCTCTGCTACCCCTCTGACCCGACTCGCGGCACCAGTTGCCAAACGTTAAGGGAGATGAAACGGGCCACGAGGGCAGAAAACACAACTATAATTGTGGATGGTCCTTGCCACCGTAAATGTCACAAAGGGGCATTATTCAGAAATTACAGTGTTAGTGACTGTGAATAATCGCGGCTCTTTGGAGAGCCCACAGGAGGAGGATCTCTTGATTTAGACCCGAGCATCACGCACAATGCGGTGCAAGGCATCCGTGGGGCCGGCTCCGTGGGAGCAGGTTCAGTCTCCCGGGGGGCACAAGAAGGGGCTGATGAGCTCCAAAAGTTGGTGAAGCTTTATCAGTTGGTCTAATAAATGATGTTCTTTCCACCTTACCTCTCTTAGAGGCAGACCATCGCATCCATAAAATGACCAGCACTTAAAAATACTACACAGTATCATTTTGTAAGTCAGGCAAAATGAAGGAGCTAGCCGAAGAGAGCAGCTAAAACAGCAAAATACTTGCACATGATGTGGGAAATGATATTACAGCTCAGGATAAATGCATGCAGCTGTTTAACGTATGAGTTTTAAAAAAGAAGATAAATCTTGATTAAATGGCAAATTGAAGGAGGTCACCGGAGGTAAAAAGATGTTCTTTGGAAAGTGGAAGTGGTGTCTAAAAGGGGAAAATAGAAAAAAAAATCAGAAACTGTGGCCTGGTGAACGCAAAACCATATATGGCAGCCTGAGAGGAGTTTGAAAAATAACTTGTAAGAAGAAATGAATTATCCCCCCCCCAACAAATGAGAATCGGGAGGTTAAACCCGACCAGGATGGAGCRCTTGGGGAGATGAGGAACAACTTCAGTGTCCCCCCAAATGGCCGTGGCCAAGGGGACTCCTGCCAAGGAGCTTTCCTTCCCAGGGCAGGACTGAGAGACTGCCCTGAAGTGATGGCAGAAGAGCTTACATTTTAGAATAAATTGGTAAAACGAATATCGGGGCCAGAGCAAACGGGATGAGCATCCTTTAAGAAGAGCTCCCTGGGTGATCCAGGAGACTCCAGAGCAGTAATTTTAGAGGAAAGGCTCTCTTATGGATTAAAATCTGCTTAAAGAGGGGGAAACAAAGAGTCAGTTTTCCCACTGGACGGGGGTCAGCGTGAGGCTTGCGCTGTGCGACGTATTTATAAATGCGCTAGGAAGGGGTGGGAACTCGAAGGCAAGAAAGTTTGCAGATTATACAAAATGATTCAGGACGATAAAAACAACAGTTGTCTTTAAAATATTGTAAAAGGATCTCATGACACTGGATAACCAGGCTATAAAGTGGCAGATTAAATGTAGTCAGTGATGAATGAAAAGGGATTCACATGGAAAAAATTACCCTAAACCCATGCATGCACAGTGGCAGTCTTTAAATTACTTATTAGCATTTTAAGAAAGAGATCTTAAAGTCATTGTGGATGGCTCTTTGAAAGCATCAACTCAGAACTGGGAAGGGCTGGGAAAGGAGGGTGAAGATACTTGTACAGGAGAGGTACACGGGCTAGGGGGGCTTCAGGAAAGATGTAGCTTGGGGGGGGGCACAGAGGTGCGTCGGACTGCGGGAGGTGTGAAGAAGAGGGTGATGAAGAGGTGACAATTCATTATTTTGTTTTTTTTCACTCGCTTTTGAGTTCTCAAGCAGGAGGTTTAAAACCAAGCGCGATGGAGCGTGGAGGCAGGAGCGCGCTGGGCAGGGTGAAGCCCACCCCTGCCCATCCTGGCTATCGGGGGCATCAGGAAACCCTTGATGCTGGGCTGCAGAAAGCGGGGTGCTTTCTGCACCTCCTCCCTGAGCATCCCCCTGCAGCGCTGCTGGAGGTGGGAGGGAAACCGGGAATCCCTTTGGCTCAGCCTCCCATGGCAGATGCGGTATTTGAGGTCTGTCCTGAGGGGGAAGGTGTCTTCTCCAGGCTGGGATGCTGGATGCCCATGCCTCTTGGCCCCCAGCCCCCAGCTTGGCTTTCAAGACCATCCGCAGCTTCCGAGTCCAAGCGCCGGAGGGGGTTGACGTCGCTCTGGGTACTCATTGCCTTGGCCGTGATGGTGGACCCTCTGGGTGGGGGAACGCCTTCCAGCCTTACACAGGCTCTTGATTTTGGCAGGGTGGCTGGGCGAGGGTAAGGTCCCTGGAAAATGCCCATTGGCGCTCGCCGTTGCCCTCCTCGGCGTTTCGGAGAGCAAGAGCATCTGGTTGGAGCTGGGGGAGGAGAGGAGCTACCCTCAGCCCGGGGTTCATCTTGGGGGGGGGGGTGAAGGCTGGGTTTAGGGGAGGTACTTGGCCCCTCACCCGCCGGCTGAGYGGGTCGGGGGGTGGCGAGGGCAGCCGAGCATGTGAACATCCCCGCGGCGGAGGGGACGCCTTGAGCCGCGCGGGCTCGTGCTCAAAAGGCCAGACAAAGGGAACAATGGGCTCCGCGGCCGGGCTCCTGGGCAGCCTGCGGCTGGCTGCCGAGCCCCCGGCATGGGAGAGGAGGGGGAGGCAGTTGGGCTGGCCCTGAAGGGCTCCGTTCCCCTCTGCTTCTACCCAGGCTTTGGGGGTCATGGGGACACCCGGTCCGCAGCGGACTGAAGGACAAACTGTGTCCCAGGCGAYGGTTATCCCATGCCGAGCAGCTCACTGCCTGCGCCCAGCTGGGCCGGGATTATTTGGGGTCCGTCTGCCCAGCAGCGGGCTGAAACAAGCCCTGCTCCGTGGGAAGTGTCACCCCAGCTCCCAAATCACGTCTCCAAAGTGCGGGGGGTGCTGCCGGAGCCTGGTGAGCTCTGGCTGCACATGTCCTYGCCGTGGCTTGCTGGGACCCTTGTTGGGCAGCTGGTGCAGGGCTGCTCTGCTGCTGTGAGGCAGGGGAAGGGGAGAGCCAGGGAGGGCGAGGAGGGTTGGACAGGGGCTGAACCCTCCAGACCCCCTGTCCAGACCCTTTGTGAGCTTGGACAACTTCAGCAGAGGGATGCAGGAGAGAGAAGGCATCTCCATCTTCCGCAGCCCTGGTGCACAGGGGTCGTGGGAGGCTGTGGATGAGAAGCATCACATGCACTGTGGTGTGGCAGTGCAGGTTCTTCCTATCCCAGAGTCTCTCGGGGTAAGGGAGGACTGATTGGAGCACTTGGTCTTGGAGCGGGGGACAGGGAGTCCTTGGATGCTCTTTGGTCTCCAGAGGAGATTCTGCTTTTGGGAGCCTGGTCCCTCTCTGCCTTTCTGAGCCTCCCAGGAGGCCACTYGTTCTTGCGGGGTGGCCACTGAACTCAAGTGCTTTGGCTTGGGTTGCTCGCTGAGACTAGAGGGTTGGGCATGATGTGTCTGAGGACAAACTGGGCAGGAACAGGCTGTTCAGATGCCTCCAGGTGTGTGCTTGCTTTCACCCAAGAGACTGGTGTGTGCATCCTACCAGGACCCGTATCTGCCTGCATCCACTGTTCTCCATTCTCTCCAGGCACGGGTCAGTGGCCATGGCTGGTACTCCTGGAGGGATTTGGCAGCATCCTTCCCTGCCACTGGCTCCTGCAGCTCGTTCTCCCTGGGTATGGACAAGGTGCTGCCTCTGTGAGTTTGGTTTCAAGCCTTTCTCTCACGAGATGCATCTCTTTCTTGCAAGCTCAGCTTTTTGTATGACCAGTGTTTGAGCTGTGTGGTGGGCTGTGTTGGGTAGGGGTGATGGGACTCACCTGGGGATGACGCCTTTATCCTGTATCTACCACCTGTTCTGAGGATGGGTCCAAAGAAGCTGCTTGTGATCTTGTATAAGAACTAGAAGTGCTCTGGACTGACAAATACATGTGCAGCTGGTTTGCATTTTGGTGCACAGGGCGACGGGTACAGTAGAAAGTCACCAGCTGCTGAAGATCAGGATTGAAAGATCAGGATCCTGAAAGATCAGGATTGGACCAGCTAAACGAGTTGGGTGCCGCAGAGGGGAGGTTGAAGAAGCCCCAGGCCATCACGGAGAGGTTCGTGTGGTGGTGAGCGGCTGCGAGCTGGCCGGGCAGCCACCCCAGCCGGTGCACRCCACATGCTTGGGTGTGAGATGGGCTGGAGCACGTGAGGGGTCACGTCTCGCCGTGCAGAGGTTACGGTCGCGTTTCATGATTTGCTTTGCTTGTAATCCTGTTTCCAGGCTCCACAACTGCAACTCGGAAACCTTTACGGTGAGCCTCACTTAATAAATCTTTGCCTTGTTTTACTTTTAAGCCTGTCTGGTATCAGGGGACAAAGCGAGCAGGAGAAATGCATGAACTGGGGGCAGCGCAGATGAAATAAAACAAGGTGTATGAGCTGGCTGGAGTGCTTTGCTTGCAGGGAGGGGGGCTGGCCAGGCTGCAGAGAGTTAATTGTGGCATGCCAGCTTTGGGGAAAGCATTTCCTGCGGATCTCTCCTGCAGGATCCCCGCCACCTCCAAGGTTGCTTGCGGAGCACCCTTGCAGGTGGCTGAGCGCTGGTTTTGTGTGCTCGTCCCCAGCCTTTGTATGCACACCCTGGCGCGCAAGCTGCCTGCRTGCGTGCCGAGAGAGCACCTGCGTGTTAAATGCGAGCAGGCACGTGGCTTCCTCGCTGCTCTGATGTAGAAATGAGCACAGCTCCGGGAGGGAAAGCAAGCTGGTGATGGGGTTTTTTTCTTTCCCTGGGGAGCAGAAAGTGGCTGGTGCCTGGACATGGGGAATGGCAGGGTATTAATTGCCTGGTGCTGGAGCGTGCCGGGTGATGGGATGGAGATATCTGCCCCTCCGAGCTTGCTCCTGCCTGGCTCGGGGCATAATGCTGTAGCAGCGAGGGGGTGGATCGAGGCAGGCAGAGCAGAGCAGCCCTACCAGAGACAGTTTCCAGCCAGGTTGGGCAAATGCATTCCTCGGGCAGAGCCTGGAACTGCCCTTTCCATGCCGAAACTGGGACAAAGCCTCACTCCTCTTACCCACCTCATGGAGGGCTGGATAGTCCCTGTGTAACAAGGACCCTCCTGGGCTTCTGCTGTCCTGGCTGCATGTTAGCACCACTCTGGAGGCTCGGAAAGGATAAACACAGAAGTGTGCATGATGCCGTGTGGAAATCCCTTGACAGCAGACACATAGCAGAGCAGCGGGGTGCTGGCGTGGGCTGGAGGAGCAGGCTGTGCCAGCTGCTCTGGAGGGGAAGGGGTGCTGAGCACCTCCAGGACTTGTCCCCATTTGTCTGCTCTACCTTCAGGGAACCTCAGAGAAAGTCCTCGGACAGATGCAGAGCAGTCGGGAGCAGGGCAGGCACGGGAAAGGTGCTAATTAGGATGTTGGCAGCATTAGTAGGGGTTGGTGTCTGGCTAGTGGGAAGCGTTGAACAGGCAGTGCAGGGTCTGCTCTGTGTCGTGCTCGGTGTAAATCTCCAGGCAGCAGGCAGCTAGCGAGTCTGCGGGTGGGATGAGGCCAGCTCGGGTGTGTGATGGAGCTGTCCTGGGGTAGGTGGGTGCTGCTTTGAGTCCACCCGTGGCAGCTGGGTGACAGTTGGTGATGTGGTTCTGTCACAGGGGGGGCCAGATCCGCTCTGAGCATCGCCTCGTGATGGGGGAGATGCCTGCTTCAGGTGGCTGCGCTGCTCCTGCACAGAACCAGCGCCTGATACACCTGGTTTTCTCCTCCTTTTGGCTCTTCACCTTTCTTTTTCCAAGGCTGTAGGCAAGATGGAGAGCAGAGAAGTTGCTAACGAGGCTTTTTTTTTTTTTTTTTTTTTTTTTTTTTTTTTTTTTTTTTTTTTTTTTTTTTTTTTTTTTGGTCTGATGTCAAACTCTTGTGCCTTCAGATTGAATAGCTGCCATGAGATTTTGCTGTGACTGACACCTGTTCTGGCTGGGGAGCGACAGCTTTTGATAAACACAGATCCTCTGGAAACACTGAATTTACTTGCAGCTGCTTCCATTTGTCGTCTGGTCTCTGTTCCCGGGTTTGGCTAAACCTTGCAGCGCTCCGGGAGGTTGCTGATGCTCCTCCTTGGGTCGAGCGGTGGCWGGAGAGGTCTCCTGGGCTCCACTGGTTTATGGCGAGCCACGGGAGAGGCAGGAGGTGCAGACACGTGCAAGTAAAGCTTTGCTGGGGAGTGCATCCAGGCTGGTCCCTCTGGGCCAAGCACTGGGGCTGAGCAAGTGGCTGTCCCCATCCTGGGTGTGCACGTGGGGGGCAAGTGGGCACGTGCCAAAAGCTGAGCCAGCCAGCTTGTCCCCGGCATTTCCTTTCATCCCTCGGCATTGCAGAAGTCCATCCCTGCTTATCTGCGGGGCTGAAGGTGAACTACAACCTCTCCGGGCTGGGTCCCGCAGCGCTGCTTTGCTGCTCTCTGTTGCCATATGTCTCTGCGTAAGAAAAGGTGGGGCTGCACGGAGGGGCTTGAATTTTTGGACTGGAAAGTAAGGGATGTGTAGGGGACACTGCCRGGGGCTGCGGTAGGTTTGGGAGTGGCACGTTTGGGGACCAACAAGAAGGACGAGTGGAGCCCACGCATCCCCGTGGCGTGCCGGACGGGGTGGCAGGGGCTGCCCACATGGCCTCGTGCCGGGGGAAGCGAAGCAGGTCACCCTCAAGGAGAAATCTTGCCCTGTAATTTGGGTGGCCTAAATATGACCTGAGCTCCCGCTTGTGGGTGCTGAGCCCTTGGAAAGCTGACCCGGCGTTTTACCGTGCGTTTGGGAGGTCCTCGGTGTGTGGGCTACAGAGGGAAAAGGGGAAAAAAAAAAAATGGGATTTGCGAGGTCAGCCCTGGGTGTGTCGTCCAGCCTCGAATTGCTCGGTGGCCAGAGGGGTGGAGAAGGGCTTGGCCCTTGCTGTGGGTCTCCCAGAGGTGCCGGCAGCTCATCAAGCCAAGGTGGCGTGCCCACCCCGCTGTGTTTCCATCAAGGCGCCCATCGCCCTGCGCATGGTGCATCAGGGTCTGTGCTACGTGGGCTGGAAGGAGAAACCCCATGGGTGCACAGGCTCAGGTGATAGCATCCGAAAGCACTGCGGGATCTCCTTCCCGTCAGTGGCAGGAATGTGCTGTACTGTTGCGCAGGGCTAAAATAAAACCGCTGGCAAAGTCCCATCCCACATAAAGAGCCCGGCTGTGCACTGAGGGACACGTCTCTCTCCTGGCTGCTGAGGCTGAGGATGCTCAACGCAGGGTTTCTGAGATGGTGGTGTCTTTTTGGCTTTTGTTTGATGCAGAAGAAGGGTTGGAAATCGATAGCAGCCTCTTGTGCTCGGCGTGCTCCAGAGCTTTAACTCTGAGAGGCCACCTCGCATGGCCATGGGCTAACGGGAGCGTTGGGAGCCCACCTGGAATGGGTGTGTGGTGGCCCCATCATACCAGGGAGTATCATGAGGGTGGCCAGACAAATTGATGGATGAGTCAACAAAGCCCCCCCCCCAAAAAAAAAAACAAAAACAAAAAAACACCTTGGTTCTCTTCCAATTCTATAACAATAAAATGAAACAAACATCATGTTCAAATTGCCTGAAGAAATCCCACCCACCAGCTGCACCGAGGGAGACCCTGCTGATCTGACGTCGAGCAGTCCCGCTCCCTGAGGATGCACATCCCRTGTACAGTCCCCGTCGATGCGTTGTGGCAGAGGGGGTTCCTGCCCCAGCCCCCCCACTCTTTTCCCCTTTCCAGCTAAGCTGAGGGTCTGGAGCGGGGGGCTTTGCTACATTGCACAAGCCTGTCCTCCAGCATGGGTTTGGTGTGATCCTGTGCCAAGCCTGGACTTGGAGGTACCCGCTCGTCCAACCTCTCCCCCTCCAAATCTTTATTTCCTTCTCAGACAGACAAATTAGAGCAGCCTGGGGGTGGTTTGTCCCAGGTGGGTATGGTTTCCTGGGTCAATGTCTGCCTGAGCCGAGTGGAGGTGTTCGGATGTCCTCTCTTGGGAGGACTTTGTCCATGCTGGGTGCCGTGGTCTCTGCTCCAGCCGTGGAGTGGCAGCCTGGTAGAGACAGTTGGGACACACAACTCTGATCATCTCAGTTTAGTGAGGTTGGCTTAAAATCAAGTGTTTTAACTGCTCAGAAAATGTTGCTATGGTGTCTTAGGAGCGTGGTGGAGGGCCCTGTGCGGGTCCTGGGACTGTTTCTAGGAGAAGAGGACATTGAAGCCCACTGCTGAGAACATGGTTTTGCAAGAGCAGTTGCATCTCCTGCATCCAGCTTCTGGGACCCAAAATGAGTCCTGGAGGGTGGTTATCCTTTGCCCTGCTCTGGACTGCAGCAGGGGTAAATATTCATTAGAGATCAGCGCAGCGACTGCCGAGTCGCTTTTATTTTGGTCTCTTAAGATAGCGAGGCCCGTTGGAGGTGCGAGCGGGGATGGCCCGCGGTGGGGCTCGCCGGCCTTTAATGCTTGGAATAGTTTTGCCGCTTGCATTTGCAGGGCTCCGGCRGGGATGAGGCTTGCTGGTCTCCATGGTTTTATGTGCCATGGGACTGTGCCAACAGTTTAATCACAGCTGAACCCTCATAGAGCAGCATAAAAAATGTTGTAGTTGGGATTAGGTTACCCATCCTTCCTATAAAAGACTCTATAAACAGTCCATCAAGCCCAAGCATTCCTCTGTTGGCTGTGAGGTCCTTTGCTCTTAATGGGTCTGGCATTTGCTTTGACTAAGTCTTTTTTTTTTTGCAGGGGGGGGGCGGCACCGCTTTAAAGGAGCCCCCAAAGGATGGCTTTTCTGCTTGCATTAGTGGGGGAACCCAACTGGGCTGGCTTGGCAGAGGCGGTGTTGGATGTCAGAGGATCTGGCTGGGGAGGCAGGGGGTAAGAGGCAGCCGTGACAAGCCCAGAAGGCACTGACAACAGCAGCTGCTCCCTCCCCATTGCTGAGGGCTTTTTCCGTATGGATTTGCTGTTTGCCGGGGTGCTGGAGAGTTTTCCCTAACCTTGGGGTGGGCAAGGACCTGGGAATTTCCCTCTCCCATCTCCCAGCATACTTCAGACCTGTCTTGTCTCTGCTGTAGCTTGAGCGAGTTCCCAAAAGCTCTTGAAAATCCTAAAGCTCAGGCTGGGCAAAGAGTGGTCTCTTTCTAGCCATGGGTGCGCTCCCACCTTCACCTTCACCTTCACCTTCACCTTCACCTTCACCTTCACCTTCACCTTCACCTTCACCTTCACGTGTGATGCCTGCCATGGAAGAGCCCCTGGTTTAATACTGGCTGTAGGACTTTCTCAGGGTGCTTTGAGTTTTGTTGTTCAGCCTTGGGGAACCACGGGGCAGGGAACAGATGGATGCGGGTGGTGCTGAGGGTGTTCCCTGTCCTGGCTGCTGCATCCTCGAGGCAGGTCTGCGCACACCTTGGTTGTGTCTTGGGGCAGCTCATCTATGGGACCTCATAGATGCTCCTGCCCGGGACAGTCCTCTTCTCTCTCCTGGAAACCTTAAACCCATGGTTATGCTCCTGCTCTCCTAGCAATGGAGGGGAAGGAAGAGGAAAGTCAGCATTTGTTTGCACACCCAGACTTAGCCCTAACCCTCCTGGCTCCCAAGGAGGTCCCTGGCTGGGACGGCAGTCCTGTCGGTGACACCTGCCCACTTGGAAGAGGACCGAAGCCGTCCCGTTGTTTCCTACCCAGCAAACGTCTGTTGGGTGAGAACAGCATCCGTGCTGCGGTGCCAGAGCCGGGCGCAGGGGGCTGTCCCCGATCAGTGCCACCGTGTCACTGGGACCATCTGGAGTTTTTCCTGGCTGGCACTTACATCTGCTGAGCCACACCAGCTTGAGGGGCGTTTGCTGAAGGAGACCAGGCTTTCCAGTACTTTTCCCAACAGACTTTAAATTATTTTAAGGATTGTGCCCCCCCCCCCGCCAACTTTCCTTTGAAGATTGTTTGGTCAATTTAATCAGCAGCACAAAAGTGGGGTTTCTAATGTAAGCAGTTAGCAAGACCCCCTCCCTTAGTATCCTGCAGAGGGCAATTCAGTCCACCTGCCTGGGATGGCTGTTTTAGATCATCTGGCTTGTCCTCGGAGGCCCTTTTCTCTCTGTCATTACTATCTGTAGAAAATTAACAACTGCATTAAAGTGGAAGCATTATTTTTTCATATGGCGAACGCCAAGGGAGGTGAATCCCACCTCCTTTACCTGAGGATGCTCTGCGAGCCTGGAAGAGCATTAGATACTTCAGCATCCGTTTCCTTCATCCCTCTCCATCATGCTGACTGTCAGACAAAAATGAACCTGGGATTGGTTCCTGCAGAGCCCACTGAGGTCCAACACTGGGAACTATTACTTGAAACCTGCCAGCTAATCAGCTCTTAATCCCTTTAGCATGTTTTCGGCGATACGGAGTTGTGTGCCCAGGCAACGGCTCGGCTGTCGCTGGCACGGTTGGCTCTGCTCCCCCGTGCTGCCGTCACGCCTCCTGGTTTCGGTAGTCAGAAAACCTCCTGCCTTGTACGCGGTTACTCTCACCAATCAAACTTGTAATCTCAGTGAAGAATGAAATCAGATTTGTTTGACAAGACCTGTTTCCTGTAGAAGTATGTTGACTGGTGCTAATTATACTCCTGTTCTTTAATTCTTTATGATTTGAATTACATCAGCATTTTCATTATTTTCCCAGAAGTGATTTCAGGCTGAGCGAGACCTTGAATGCCTACCATTTCATCGCGTTACAATCCTAGTGCATCTACTAAACGTTATCCTTCTTCTGCACTGAGATGCTTCTGCATTAGTGTCTTCAAGGACTTACCAGCTTTCTTCTTCTCCTCCCAGGCGTCCCCTCATGGGCTCTTGCTTGATAATTCTTGAAGTCTGTTGAGTCTGTCACTGTGAAACGCGTTTGATTTTCTTAGTTCTCCCTCTCCCCATCCCAGTCCCTGAAGTATTATGAGCTCTGATACTTCTCAGTCAGAAGTTGGCCCCTGCCTCGTGCTCTCCACTGGCTGGTAGGGCTCGTGGTTCTGCACTGTCTTTTCTTCAGGCTGCTGTTGCAAGTGATAAAGATCTTTTTGAAGTCTCCTCCTGCCTTCCAAAGTGCTTCTGGCCTCATCTTTCTCCCCCTTGGCAAAGGGGATCGGGATGCTCTCTGGAAACACAGTGCTGGAAAGAGCTACATGGGTTTGCTCCCCTGCCCAGTGGAGCACTCATGCAACCATTGACCAGCACTGGAACCAGGCTGTGGAGCTTTCTTGTGGTTTTCTTCCAATTTGATGTTAATGGCTAGTCCCAGAATTTGATTTTTCAACCTATTGTGGAGGTGTCGTACAGGAATTTCATGTGGCCATGGTTCCTTGGGTTTGTTTATGAAAATGTCATAACTGAAAAGCCCAGAAATGAAGATAAACGATGGCTGTGGCTTCTCCCACCTCCACGAGGCCATTGTCTGTGTAGAAAAGAGCCGAGTTGTTTGGTCACCGCGTGGTCTTGACACATCTGTTCYAGCTGTGGCCAAAGTCTTAGTTATTTTCTAGACGCGTGCAAACGGCGTGTGTGATTTTTAAGAGAATTACAGTCAGACGGTCCCTAGGTCGTTAGTTATGTATGAGCTAAGGAATCCTGCATTACTAACGGGAGGAAGCAGCCCTGTCCTCCTGAGGGCTATGGAAATAACATCCTAATTTCCTAATAAAGACACAGACTGGCTGACCACGGCCATCCTTCACAAACTGTTAAAAAGAACTGCAGCAAGGCAAGCTCTGAT
>JAYKAV010002848.1:519140-531845 GCA_035582835.1 Phoebastria nigripes
AAAAAAAACCCCAACCAACCAAACAAAAAATTGCCTTGAAAATGGTGCAGCAGAGAAGCAGGGCCCAGAAAGGTGACAGGATCTCCAGATCTCCATTCCTCGGCATTGTCAATGCTTTTTTCTATGTTTCTGTGAATTTTTAACATTTTTACTTAGCATTTTGTCTATGTGCTTAAAAGAAGAACACCACCATAACTTTTTCTTGTCTTTAGCCATGCCAGACATGGCTTTTCCATAGGTTTCCCTTATTAACTTGCTTCACTTCATGCCAGTCACAATAAAATATGAGTTGCCTGCTTACTCTCCTTCCATTTCTCACGTATCGCCTTTGTATGTGCGGTCGTCACCAGCACTTTGTTACTCTGAGGTTGGTTTTCTTTGAAGTTGTTGTCTTCCTACATTCTCAAATTGTAGCCTTTAAAAGAAAAAAAAAGGTGTTTAAACATTTCTTTGAGTCATAGGATCATAGAATGGTTTGGGTTGGAAGGGACCTCCAAAGATCATCTAGTCCAAAACCCCTCTGATTTTCATTTGTACTTTTCGCTCCTGTTCCCTGGTTGACTCTGCTTGCGAATTTTCTGAGAT
The DNA here is from genome assembly GCA_035582835.1 of Phoebastria nigripes. Classification (NCBI taxonomy): domain Eukaryota; kingdom Metazoa; phylum Chordata; class Aves; order Procellariiformes; family Diomedeidae; genus Phoebastria; species Phoebastria nigripes. The sequence continues at coordinate 519,726 of JAYKAV010002848.1, forward strand.
TTGGGAAATTAATGCATTTGGAGCAACAGGCAAAACCATTTCAGGTTTGGCCTGTCCTCCCTTTGGCCAACACAGGCTGTGTTCATCAGTGCTGGGGCACTTACGTGCTTCCAGTCCAGTGATTCAGACCTCTTTCTGTGTCATTATGAGGTCCGAAATTGTAGACCTCGGGGTCTTTAATGCACTTTGTGCATTAAAATTATGTAACGAGCCTGGCCTCACCGATCGCAGGGTATGATATAGCGTAACAATGACAGATATTGACAGGTACAAGGCACCAATGTTTCCAGGCAGTGYGAGAAGCAGAAATCTGGTGGTGAGAGCTGGGTCCTTGGCTCTGTGTCCATCACATGTTGGCTTTCCATCACGTGTGTCATTGCACCATTTCATATCCTGAGCACGTTTCTGATTTATATTGGTGCAATGGTGGCTCAGCTGAACCGATGTAAACTGAGATGTCTCCTCCAGCATCCTCTTCGGCTTCAACTGCCCTGTGATGAGTTTACAGTGTAGACTAGTCCTAGTCCCAGCTCTGATGGATTGACATGCCAATGATGGCTTGGTTGGACCCCCTCCTTTGTAGACAAGCCAGGAGCTGGAGGACACATGGTTTGGGGAGGTGACAGCGGAGTCTGCTGTGGCAGCTYAGTTCAGGCATGCTGGTCACCCTGCACTCACCTCTCCCTGGCTCTCACTATCCTCCTCCTCAGGAGCCCTGAACAGATTTCCTGCTGAAAGGGAGAGGGGAGTCCAAAACTGCCTCAGCCTCTGGTTAGGCACACTGTCAGGTGAGTTGAACCTGATGTTTTAGGACTGAAGAAAGACCACTGATGGCTGGATTTGAGAGGATGTGCAATGACAACAGCCTTTGTGAGCAGGAGACGTGCCCTGCTTTGCTGATGGAGAAGGACCTGCTGCCCTGGCAAAACCAACTTTCACCTGAGAAGGTGGCTCCTGGCTAGGCATTTGCTGGTATCTCTGTTGGTTTTGGGCTGTGCAAGTTCAGCTGACTTGATGTATTGCTGCTGGTTAAGGAAGAAAAGTCCTTTTGGCATCCAGTGAAGGGTGGGTGAGCCTCAATTTGCAGGATGGATGCCAAGGYGCAGACTCATTCATATTGATGAGCCTGGTGTTAGACCAGGGAGACCCTGCCTTACTCGTGCCTTGCTGTCTTTGTGCATCTGCTGGATTTTTGCTCCAAAACACAATAAAGAGAAAGCAATGCTATTTTTTTCTCCCCACCAAATAAGTTATAATACTAAACAGATGGGCATCCTGGAGTAGGCAGAGAGGGTTGTGTTGTCCCTGGGTGGGGTGGGGTGGCTCCTACTTCCTTGGATGGTTAACGTGGCGATGGGTCTGGATGATGTACAAGAGTGTTTCCCAGCCTGTGTTTCCAGCCAGCCTTCCTGTGGGCAAAATTTAGAGCTGCGTGTTCTAGCTCCACTTGCCAGAAGAAGGGAACATTGGGGTGGCAAACGGGGGTCTGGATGAGACAGTAGCTTGCATCATTATATAGGAGACATTGTGCTGGGGAAGTGCTTTGGCGTCCTGCTATGTCTGCTCACCTTCTAGAAGAACAAGGCATCTCCATCTTTGATCGGAGTAGATGTCCAGCTCTGGTGTCCCTGTCCCTAAGGTCTCCCTGCCCCAGTTGTAGCAGTGATAAGGGTGGCTGTGGATTTGCCCAGTCAAGTCCTGGAAACCTCCAGTGCTGGACATCTCCCACCTCTCTGGTGGCCTGCCTCAGGGCTGTACGGCCCTCCTGAGGAAGCAATATCCTAAATAATCTTTTAATATCCAACTTGAACATCCCAAGTCACAATTTATATTTTGAAAAGGTCTCTCCTGGGTCAAGATGCCCATCCTGGAGTCACTTGCTGTTCTCGTTTTATGGGATGAGATGAGTCACTGTTCTTGTTTTATGGCATGAGATGCCTTCTACTTAGCTGGGCATGGGTGAAAGCTGTGTTTTCCCTTCATTCTTTCAGCCTTTTCTTCAGGAAATTGCATCTTTCTGGGAATGGCCAGGTTCAGGGTTTAAGAAACGTCTTTGTTTTTTGTTCTCTTCTTACTCTGCCTCAAATGTTGGTGCTACATGAATAGCATTGCCCCGATGGTGATGATCCCATTTGGCCATGGATCCCCACTGCCCCAGAGATCCTATCCCGGAGGTTTGGGGAACAAAGCACCTAGGAGAAGGCAGGAGAGGAGCTAATCCATGAGTTGATTTGTCTCTAAGGCATGGCTCACAACATTTCTGCTGTGCACAAACTAGAAATGTCTGCAGACATCCAGAATACCTTGCAGGTGCAAAGCTAAACTAAACGCTGGAGTGCTTCAGAGATTCTCTTTCCTTGCAGTAATAATTTGCAATCGTATCCCAGCTTCAAAAAGCACCTGAGTCAGATGGGGGTGAATTATTTGCGGACAGCAGAGCTGCCTTCTCCTGCATGCCAACAGCATCTCACAAGTGGAGGATGTGGTGGGAGAGGCTCTGGCTGTGAAAGATGTCCAGATGTGGGAGCAAGTCCATCCTGGACCTGGAAATGCTCCCTCCATCCCCGCTCCCACCTGGTGCACCCATCCCTTCCCATCGGCCGCAACGGGATTTTTAATAGCCGTTTCCCTGTGAAATCAGAAAGATTGCCGGCTGTGAAATACAAATGATACGTACTAAATGCTGTGTAATGGATTCCACTTGCAATGTTTCGTGACTGTGTGTTTCTAATAAAAGCCTCCGGGAGCGAGGCAGAGGCTCGCCGGCTGGCGGGGGGTCGAGATGCTGGGGAGGGCTGGGTCCCACAGCCGGCGTGCGTGGTCCCCACGAGGCTCACGGGCAGCCGGGGCGGCTCTCGTAAGATGAAACAGCCAGCTACGAAACCCCACGAAGGATGCGTACCGAGGAAAAAACCAAGCTCACAGCAATGCTCTTCAAGGGCGGTTGTCCGTTCTCTGCTCTGCCGGCAGAGATGTGGGGTGAAGATGTGGGGTTTGGGGGAACAGGGCAGCAGCAGGACTTGCTTTGCATTAGAATGGGACACAAAGCTATCCCTAAGGACATACCCTCTTGCTCAGGCTGGCCGTAACGATGGGCAGATCACGGAGATACGTGCTACACAGTGCTCTAGCATGGAGAAAAGCATGTGGGTAGCACATGGTGCTTTCAAACTGGGGGACGGATGAGTCACCCTAAGAGTAGTTGCAGAGGTAACCAGGGGTTTCAAGCCATTTTTGTGCAATTCAGCAGCGTTAGGAGTATGGGGGGGTTCCCACGGTGCTCCAGCAAGAAATGGATTTACAGGTGCGTACTAAAGGGTCTTAAAATTGGCTGGTCATAGGAAAATACTCGAGTGGGTCATCACCACTTTTTGGGCAGCATTGCTATTGAGATCCCTGTCTGCAGCAAGTACCAGTGTTGGGAGAGTAATAAAGATGGGAGAGGATGGGTTGGTTATACCTGAGACAATTCGGTGCGTCAGGGGAACGAAAGCGGGTCTGAGTACAGCCGCGGTGTATCTGGGAGCAGAAAGTGTGGTCCACGGCTGGGGGACAGGAGATGCTAACCGGGAAATCTCTGGCCCTGAAAACACCTTTGAAATGCATTTCCCTGGAGTGAAAGAGCTGATCAGGTCCTTGCTTGGTAAGCCAGGACATACCAGTTTATCCTTTCCTTGTGATGATGGGTCCTGGATGCCGGGTCCATTTCTGGTGTCCGCAGCCAAAGGAGAATCAAAATAGAAATAAACCAGCTACAGTCATGACTGAAGGTGTGGAAAACCTGCCCGTCGTTTGCTTTATCCAGCAGATTAAGGAGTGTCTTCTGCCTTGTCTGCTGGTACCAGCCTGGAGGAAGGGTTGTTAATCGTGAAGGTCTGTTTAATTTAGCAGGGCAGGACTCTGTGGCTTGGAAGCTGGACTAATTCAGACTGGTAGAGGAGCATGTTTTTAATAACGTGTCTAATTAACTGTGTAGCAGCTCACCCAGGGATGTAGTCGATTCGCTATTGCTCGTAATCTGTAGATCAAAGGTGACTGATTTCTCATAAACTGGTTTTGACCCCCGGGGCTCTTCCCTCCAGCTAATACCCCTCTGTCTCCAGCCATCCTCGGACACGTGCTGGGCTGGAGGGAGGGCCAGGCAGCCTGGCCAGGCTGTTTGCTGGCTTAGAAATGTGTAAGCTTGCGTTCGGCTGCAGCAGATGCCAGTGCCTCGTGTTAAAGCCCTGCTCCCGCTGCCCGATGCAGGAGCACGCTGGGCTGGCTCTGCTCACCCCATCCTCTGCGGGTACCACCGAGCAAACATCTCCCTAATAATACACATCTTACTGAAGCTTCAGTTTCAAGGGATATGCTAATAAATGCAAAGATGCCTGGACACAAGCCACTGGTCAGGGTTACCCTGCTACATGTGGGCATCTCCCAGCCGCATACATCGCGGCCGCTGCGGCATCGGCTGGCACTTACACTGTGCTGCTCAAGGTCCCTTCCCACAGGCACAAATCGGGGCTGGAGAGGGCTTTCCATCCTGCAAAATTTAACAGCAATATTGGATGCTTCCTTCTGAAAGACTTGCCCTTGTCTAAATAAACCCGGGGAAGTCCTTTGGCCGGCGCTGGGCAAAGTGTCGGACCAGATGTTCGCGCTTCACCCGTCTGACCTCGCGATCGATGGAGCCGTGAACTGTCCTTTGTTCGCCCGTCCTTGCGGTTGGACACCCGCTGCCACATCCGTGACAACCGGCCCCGCTGCAGCCAGCCACCGGCCGCAGGGCTCGGGTGGGGGTCCCCTCTGCCCCCGGGCTGGTGGGGGTGTTGGTGCCTGGGGTGCTTCGCTACCCCCTCCCCTGCAGCAAAAAGGGGTCGAAGCCGTTTTGTTCATGCATTTGGTTTTTGGGTGCTTGGTGTTGTGTTTTCCAGGGTCTGATGTTTCTCTGCTCTGTGAGGAACAGAAAACCCCTTTTTTTTTAGGGGGGCGGCCAAAGCAAGCGCTGCCCCCAAGCTCTGAATGAGTGTTTAGAAGCCTTGTGCCATCCCTGTAGCAAACACCGTTAGGGCTCTGCTCCCGGGCACGTCATCGCGTGCTCTGCCCCATCCCAGGTGCCACCTCAGAGGACCCAGATGTTTGGTGGTGGCTGAGCCATTTGGGTGCCCCCTCCTGTCACCTGTGCCTCTGCAATGCAACATTTTGCTTTTGGGGGCTTTTTCACCTGAGTGACCCTGTTGGACAAATCCACCGTGTCTGAAGGAAAAAAAGTTATCAGAGATAAAAGGCACTGACTGTCTTGTTTCACACTCACCCAGCAACTCTGCGGTGGAAACCAGCTGGGTATCAGCAGCTGTCACCTCCCCGGTGGTCCCTACGGGGATGCTCCCTCCTGTCCCCTGCCTCTCCCATCCCTCCATGGCTTCTTYCCCCGGGCTCCCCGGTGCAGGGCTTTGCTCCGCGTGGACTCTCCCGGCTTTTGCTTTTGCAAGCAGGTGGGATCTGCCTGGGGATCAGTCCCGGCCTGGGGACATCATGGCATGGGGACAAGTGGGTGTGTGGAGCCGGTGACGCAGGGCTCGGTGCTGCCCTGGCATGATACAGGGAATATTATAATTTGCTTTTGCCYGTGCTTGGAGTGGGGCAGCTTTAAGGACGTTTTTACCAAGTTCTTTAAATCCACGTCCCGTGAGTCAGAACTGCGTCAAGAGTTAATTATTTTCTCCGAGAGGAGTAAACAAAGACTCGGCCAACAAGGTTTTATTCATCCATAAATCCCCAGCAGCGTGAGCGGATAGATGGGGCCAGCAGCCCTGTGCATCCCGCCGGTGTCTCTGCCGTGGGCGGCTGTGCTCCGGGCAGGATAAATCAGGAGACCCGGAGGAGTGCTGCATTCTCCGCGGGGAGGAGAGGTACCTCCTGTGAATTGAGGAGGTATTTTTCACCCCGAGGAGATGTTTTCCACTGCCTGGGCTGCTGGGGTGTGATGGGGCACGGGCATGCTCCTGGCAGGGCTGAGACCGGCTGGTTCCCCGCTTCGCTGCCCACCAGGATGTGGTTTTTGGGGAGACTTGCCTTGTGCATTTGGGGTGAGCAGCTTGGAGGGCAGCATTCATGCTTCAGGTGTTCTCGGTGAGCAGCCAGGTATGTGTTATGGCAAGAGGGACTTACTGAAGCCAGCAGCGCCCAGTGGTGTTTGCAGGGAAGGGTTTCCAGCAGGATGGGAAGAACCCTGGTGCCCTGTGAGGCTGCCCATGGCGGCAGCCCGGCTCCCATGGGACCGTTGTTCTTGCTGCATCAGCCACACTGCCCCATGGACGGTGAGAGGCGTCAGACACCTCTCCCACAGACAGGCTCTGCACCTACCGAGATCAAATCAGCTGGATTTGCTCCGGCTTCCCGCTTTGGAGGAGCGGTGCTGCTGCCAAGCCCTGGGCTGTGCTTACCCTCTGTTTGAAAGCATCCCACCTTGGGGAGAGGCAGCCAGAGGGTCACATCTGGGCTGTGGTGGCATCGCAGCCTCTGGGCTCTCCGTGGCACCGGTAGCTTGGCAAGCTTGCCGGGGTGCACCAGGGTCTCAGGGGCTTTGGAGGACACGTGCTGGCCACGCACGAAGCTGTGCATGCAAGCTCGCGCTCTGCCTGGCAGGCAAGTCTGGTCTTGAGGACGCCGATGTGGCCACCTTCGGCCCACGCTACACACGTGCCCGCTGAGATGTGTTGCCCACCATAAATACCCTGTGCATCCCAGAGCCAGCAGCTCCATCGTCACYGACAGCAGAGCCATCTGCTCCATCATCACCGACAGCGGCGCAGGGTGCTGGCCGTTTCCCATGGCTCGGCCATCGTGGCTGCTGGCTGGCCCAGGCTCTTGTACGGCAGCAGCAAGACCTGCTGGGATGCTCTCAGGGAGCAGCACCTCCTGGAAGAGCTTTGCAGATGGGTGAGGAGAGGGGTGCTGTGATGGCAGAGGACCGAGCACGGCTTTGGGAAGTGGGAGAAGAGTGGTGTCCTCTTCTTTTAGTGCTCCTGGGGGTCTGGGTGCATCCCTGGGTGCTCAAGCACATCCCGTAGGTCAGAGTCCCTCCCTGAGCAGGGGATGGGACTTGAGCCCTCCAGAGGTCCCTTCCCATCACACTTGTGGGATTCAAGGATCATCGGGAGTGCAGCAGCAAGGGGAGGATGAACTTGCTGCTCCCTCACGTGTTTTCCTCCTGCAGACATTGATTTATAAAGGCTGCTTCATGCTGAGTAGGGAATTTGGGGGATGGTGCATTCCCTGCACGAGACTTTTCGCCTGATTTCCCGTGTCAAGGCTGAGGAGGCTGTCAGGTAAAGCCTCGGTCACCCTGTACACTAAATTTTGGAAGCGTGGTACTTTTATGAGGCTCAGACAGCAAGCCCTAAACCTTGCAAAGCTGTAGGTATTTGTCTGCGCATCCTTTGGTGCTCGGAGGATGCAGGGCTGCTCTCTTCTTGGCAGGGTGGTTTTGCACGTGGGGAGGGAGCGGGGATGCCAGGRATGGATCCTTCCACAGTCCCCACCGTGCACCCATGCAAAGAGCACTGGAGGTCTGGGGTGCTGGGGAGAGGGTGCAGACACAGCCTTTCCCGAGGGCACACCTTCCCCGCAGCGTCCACAGTGAGTTTGCTGCCGGGTGCGTGTCTCTGGGTTTGCACGGGCAGTGCCGACTGCCGTGGTGTCACTTCAGTGTCACGTGCTGGAAGGGTCCAGGGGTATTGATCAGTGCCAAGCCAAAACCATGCATTGCAAGGGGACAAGGTGCTTCATGCTCACCGATTTCCCCAGCCTCTCCTTGAAACATCCTAGGGCAGGCGGTGGGGAGTGCTCCCTGCCTCAGTTTCCCTCCCAGTCAGTGGGGAAGAGCAATACCTCCGCCTTGCACAGGCGTGCTCTCGAAGAGCTGGGCATTGCTGTGATACGTGCAAGAGGCTTTTACCCCCGGTGAGAAAAGGCAGTGAAACAGGGACCTTCCCCACTGCAGAAGCACGGCGGCAGCGGTCTGTCCTTCCCCACCTCGACTCCTCATGGCTTGTGCTTGCCCCTCCTGCATTGCACAGTAGCTGTGCAGCATCCGTGCTGGCTGGGGGTGGCACCGGCCGTGCAGAGGGATGCAGAGGAGCCACAAACTTTTAGCTACGTCTGGCCAACATCCACGCTGATACCTCTGCTGCTTTTATCCTCAAAGCTTGTTTGGGGGGTGTCCCCATTGCTGCGCTTCCTTGACAAAGCATTTGAGGTGCAGAGCAAGGAACTAACAGTGCAGCGTGGGGTTGAACTGCCTGGTTTTTGGCCTGGAGAGCTCTCGGCACTGGATCTGCCCTCACCGATGCTCRCAGTGTTGTCCTACATCCCGGCTGCTCAGCTAACGCCCCAGGCATCTCCCTGGTTTGACTCCTGCCAAGATGTTGGCTGAGTTGTCTGGGCGACTGCTGTGGCTTTTGCAGAGCCGAAGGGTTGTTTCTTCTCCCGGGGTTTGGTGATCATGTTCAGGGGGCCAGGACGGATCCTGCAGCAGTACTTGTAGTGCTTTAGGCATTCTCCTTCTCCAGGAAGGGTTTGCTGAGCAGCTTTGCAGCGGGTCCCCAGGGCACTGGGGCATCTCCCAGGCTCAGCTAGGCAAAGCCCTGGCTGCCCCGGTCTCGTGGTGGGGATGGCGTTGGACCAAGACCCCCGAGCTCCTTTCCACCAGCCCTGTGGGATGCTACAAAATCATTCCCCATCCTTGGACTGCACTGTCCCTGCTTGGTGAACAGCAAAAAGTGTTGGCAGGGGAGAGGAGAGCTGTTGGTCCTGGGGCTGTCCTCATCCCGCAGGTCTGTAGGGGCTCCACTGACTACATGAAGGAGCTGCTTGAGAGCAAATAGTTGTCTTGGGGATGATGATGCTGTCAGGAAACAACTCTAAAGTTGCTAACGYGGCTCCGACACCGCGCATCCCTCGCTCTGGGATGGGACAGGGTAAGCAGCCACCCGGGGTGGTGGGATGCTGCCAGCGAGAGGGGTCTCAGGTGCGTCCGTGGCTCTTGGCATCCCCTGGTCACTGCTGGTCCCCAGCCTGGAGCCGCCACGTCTGCTCGTCCCCCCTGGCTTTGCCCTTGTTTTTGCCCGGTGCGTTGGGGTGTCTGCCTTTGCTGCCTCACTTCACACTTGAGCAGCCCCGTGAACTTGCCTTTCCACGGCTCTGGTTGTGTTTGCTTTTGATGTATTTAAAAATTCCTCTTTTTCTCTCCTTTATGTTTGCTGGCAGTCGATTTTTTCATTGATACATCCTTTCGCAACTGTCTGCATCTTATAACTGCTAATTTACTGCTGCCAACTTCCCCCGGTTTTAATTTATACAATATGTTTATTTTTACTGCAATTTTTTTCTTTTATTCAAAGCCAAGATAATTTTTAGCTAAAGACGCCTTCTTTTATGATCGCAGATTTATGAGATTTTGGCAAAGCCTTCTTAAGCTAGCTGTAATTACTCTTCATTGTTTTTGTTTACATTTCCCCCTAATCAATTTTTGCTAATAATCCCTTTCAACTTTTGGAAATTGCCCCTTTTCCACCCCCGGGTGTGTTTCTTTTTGGTGGGTGCAAAAATCTCTTCCCACATACATGTAACCAGATTATGGTTGTCTGTACCTCTGCAACTGCTCATCCTCAGTTCATTGATGTGCTCCTTGTCAGCTGACAAAACGAGCTTTGCTTTGCAATTACCCGCATCRGTTCTATTAGTTTCGTGATGGAAATGTGTCTCCGCAAGCATTGGGGTCTCCAGGACCCCATCCCAGTGGCAGCCTGGACCCCGGCATTTGCTCTCCTCCAGCCCCATGAGCAACAGAGCTGCTTCATAAGCTCCTGCCACCTTCTCCAGGCTGGTCTGCAGACCTGCAGATACGTCCCGGCGTGGACGTTCCCCACTCCCGTGCTGGTCCCCGGCTCCTCCAGCTCCTCAATGCAGCCCTTGCGGGTGATGGCAGCTCTGCCGTGGTACAGATGCAAGTCATACCCGAGATTTCAGCCCCGGCGGGGTTTCTTTCTCCTTGCGGTCCCACAGCCCATCTCCTGCCTGCTTTGGGGATGCTCTTTCCCGACGGAGGGCAGCTGGCCGGCTCCTCCTTGATGGGCAGCGCTGTGATGGATGGATGGAGCACATCCCTCGCCTGGGCAGGGCCACCAGCGAGGAGCAGCCTGGCGGCATCCACCGGTGGAGCATCCCCTTGGTTCAACCTGCTGCCTGGGGAGGATGTATTAGTGTGTAATGAATTACCCGGGCGTGAAAGAGGAAGCCCTCTCTGTGGTGAGCTATTGAAGATGGGGTTTTCCCAAGGAAGGAAACGTTTGCAGCTCACTAAAAATACCCACTGCCCACAGCTGCCGGCTCCGCTGTGGCTTTATCTGCAGTGGCGGGGGGGCCCAGAGGGGATGCAGGGTTTGCGTTCCTGGCGTGGCTGCGAGCAAACCCCCGGAGATACCAAAGGGATGGCGGCAGAGAGATGCTCTGGCCTCGGGAGGGGCTAGAAGGAAGCAAAGGTCCTTGTAGGGATTTTGGGATTTCCTGTGTCTGTCCCAGGGAGAGGCTTTCCATGACCAGGAGCCTGATCTGAAGCCCCCCACTGCCACGGCCATCCCGGGGCTTGGGGCATCCCTCCGTGGCTTGGCAAAAACAAGCCTGCAGCTGGCCCTGCGGTTCCTCCCAAGCCGTTCCTGCTTGGAGCTGCCAACCAGAAGCAAATTTACAGCCTGTCAGTAAAAACAGTGAAAAGCAGGAATTACTTGGCTGTCAGGTAGATGCACGGAGCCAGACGTGCGCGGTGGAGGGCATCCCCGCTCAGCCCCGTGCTCTGCATGCTCAGCGGCCAGGGGTGTGTGAAAGGGGGTCCGGGGCTGTGCGCGGCAGCACTGGCAGTGCYGGAGGAGTAGGAGCATCCTCAGGCACCAGCATTTGGGTGCCTGGGTGCATGCGGCGGAGGTCAAGGGCTGCTTGATGCTTATTCTTTGCTGGGGGACTCCCCACCCTGACTTGCTGGGGCTGGCGTAGCCTGGCTGCCTGTGCAGCAGTGCCTGCCTGTCCCTGCCTGTCCCTGCGCTGCCATCACCTCCCTGCAGCCGTTCTGAGCGGCAACGTGAACTTGTTGCAGGGGACTGGCTGGAGCCAGGGATGCTCGGAGCAGCCGTCTGGGGCTGCAGGCAGGGGCTGGCTCTGGTGGGGTGGGTACACCAGCGCAGCCCTCCAGCCCTGGGCAGCAGCTCTGGGCATACCTCCGCTCCGGGCAGCTCCCCACATTGCTTTGCAAAGACCTGATTACGGAAGAAGTTAACCAGGTTAATCTGCCAGGCTTGCTTGGCTGCAYCAGGGGCTAGTCCTGGTCTTTAATTCTCCTTCGCTGGACCCTGGTCCTGCCTCCCCTCGCTCCTGCCGTGCCGGTGGCTCTGTGTGGCCCTGCCTTTATGAGCCAGGCACAGGGCTGTGCGGYGCAGCTGTGCATTGCTGCGTGGCGGTGGGGCTTTCACTAGAGCTTTGGCTGTGTTTGGAGATAATATCTTTCCCCCGTAAATGTTATTACCCTGTATATGTTCGGGCAGGGGGGGAGGAGGGGGTCACCATCTGTGTTTTCCAATAAAAGCAAATTAAAATTGAATCCCATTAAGGATAGCTCAATTGGGATGCTGAGCAGGGCTCTGGAGCCTGCTGGGAACAAGTTGCTTGCAGCCCGTGCCACCATGCAGGGTGACAAAACCTCATTTAGTGCCAGCGGTGCTGGGAGGTGGGACAGGGGCTCGCTGTGCACACCGTCCCCGCTCCGGGTAGGGGTGGCCGATAGCACTGGCCCCAAGGGGAAGGGGAGGCAGAGCTGGCGAGAAACCCATGCCCTGGGCTCATGTTGCTCCTCCTGGTCCCCTCAACGCTCATCACATCGAATGATGGRTAGGGGTTAGTGGGGAAAAGGGATGGATGTCATGTGAGAGCCGAGCACGTGCTCTTTACCTGGTGATGCTCTGCAGCCTTCCTGCTGCATCCCAAATCTCCTGAGGTCGCCTCACCCCTGTGCCCAGGGATACAGGAGAGTGGGTCTGGGGATACAGGATGCTGTGTCTGGGATACAGGAGAGTGGGTCTGGGG
>JAYKAV010002848.1:531975-566206 GCA_035582835.1 Phoebastria nigripes
GGGATACAGGAGAGTGGGTCTGGGGATACAGGATGCTGTGTCTGGGATACAGGAGAGTGGGTCTGGGGTATCAAGTGGGACTAAGTGGTGTGGCCCTGCACCCCAGGCATTACACCTTGTACCAGTTGGCTCCAACCACGGTGATGGGAGCAGGTTTTTATGTTATAAAGCAACTCTTTCCCCCGGATGCTGGAGCCAGGAGCCGTACGTGGCATCTGCTGCTGCACACCATTGGTAGTGGCTCCGTGTTAGGGCTCCAGCGGTGACAGCCGTGTGTCCGTCCATGCTGCGGGGTCAGCCCCATACAGTGGCTGTGCCACACTAAGAGCTGGACTGGGGCAGTGCGTGGTGGGGGCTGCCGGCTCCTTCAGGGCTGGAGCATCTGCAGAAGGAGCTCGTGGACATGGGGTCTCCAACCTCCCAGAGTGTCCCTGCCACACCTGGAGAGGAAAAGAGACCTGGAAGCTTTCCGGAGGGACATGGCCCCGCTCCAGCCTCCTGGGAGATGGCTCGGTGGGGAATTTAGTCTTTGCTGGGCTGTTGTGATGGGGTGGATGAGGCTGGATGTGGGTGAGGACAACACTTGCTTAACCCTGGGATTCCCTCCCGCAAGGTGTCTTGCAGACGATGGGGTCGGTGCCACTGCAGGGACCGAGTCATTAGTGCTGACAGTAGCAATGGCTGTTAAACGTCTGCATCTGTGTCTTCTCTGTGTGGCTACCACATTCCTGGCAGCAGCAGGAGGGCCCCTGCTCGCTGGCATTTAGCATCTGCATTGTCTCTTCCCGGCAGCCTGCCCTCGTCTGAACTCGGACCACCTACAAATCCCAGCTCCTTTTGGGGCAGATGCTGCCAGCAAGGACCACAGGTCTTTGGTATTGCTGGAGCAGCTTTCTGGGGTCTCTGGTGGGGTTATCAGGTTTCTGCTGACCTCTGGGGCAGACGGTGTCAGGAAACTGGGGCCAGAGAGGATGCATCTGCAGCAATGACTGGGGGCGATGTGGCAGCCCGACGGAGCGTGGTCCTCCATCGCTTCCAGCCTAACCTGCTTCTTCAGCAGAGGCCCCAGGCTGAAAGATCACAAAATCTGAATTCCCAGCCCTGGTGCCTCTCAGCTGAGAGCCAGAGCTGGGCTGTATTCTTCCCAGCTGGGCAGATGAGAGGGGCAATCCTTAGCGCTTGTCTGCCTCGCAGCGATGGTGTCTGGATGGGCTGATGGTCAGTTGGGTGCTTAGAAAGCAGGACACATGCTTGGATGACTTGCAGGACCCCCAGGGCTGTTGAGTTGGGCTTTCCCCTTGGTTTTGAGCTTTCCAGCAGTGGAGCAGCCAGCACCGTGCAGGGCAACACCTGCGATGGTGGATGGCTTCAGAGGAGGGAGAAGAAGGGCTGGGAAGAGGAGCTGGGAAGCTGCTCTTCCCAGCGTGCTGGCTTTGGGTCACGGCGGTGCTCGGCACCGGCTCCCGGCTCACCCATTGGCATGCCGTGTGCCCGACGGCCAGGTGCAGCTCTGCTCCAAGCCCTGCTTTCCTTATTTCCCAGTCTAGCAAGGGCTGGGAGCTGAGAGCCTCAGTGCCCCCTGCTTTCTGCACAGCATCATCAGCCCTGGCTTGGGTCCCCTGAGGACGGGTCCAGTGATGCATGTGGTCAGATGGGATGTGGAGGATGAGGGGAAGGGAGGGATCTAGATGGGGATGGGGAAAGCATAGACCAGCTCATGGCAGCCCCGCCGGCAAGGTGCAGAAAAATGCAGGGGGAGTTTCCAATGGGGCTGCTGAACCACTGTGCTAAGGGCAGGGCGTCCTGCGGACATCTCTTCGTTTGACACCAGTCCTGTCTCCGAGTATCACTAGCAGCTGAACATCACCCCAGTAGATGGGTGAAGGTGTCCCAGCGAGCACTGCTGAGCCCCACCAGCTTCCAGCACCATCCCCTGCTCCCCTGCTGGCTTTTGGGGCTGGCTCTTGTTTCACAGGGCTTGCAGGAGGGCTTGGGTGATGTCCTGGTGACCTGAGGGGCCAGGAAAACTCCATGGCTCCCCAAAAGTGGTGACATCTTTCCCTTGCCAGCACTGTGTGGTATCTTTGGGGTCAGGCCTCCCCGCTCCGTGCCTTGCTAGCCCCCAGGACTATCAGCCTGGGGGGCTGGCTGGCAGGTCAGAGGTGTTCTGGGTGATGGAGATGCTGGACATCACCCTTATTCTTAGGTCTCTGAGTCTGGTTGGACCTAATTTTTCAGAGAACGATGTTGAATGACCAGGTACCTGTCTGCTGGGTCCACAGCACCGGGACCACTGCCATGACCCGGTACGGCTGCCCTTGGGGTGGCCTTTGGGGCTCTGGGCACGGGGCGGGATGCTGGCGGTCCCCATCCCAGCTCAGTCAACTGCTTCTTCTTGCTCCCTATCAATCACTCTCCCTCTTGGAGTTTAAGTGGATCCCTGAGTGAAGTATCCAAAATATCCTGTAGCCGCCGGCTCACAATGCAGCGTGCTGTTCCCGCGCCAGCGGGTCGGCTGGGGGGGGGATTGGGTTTCAGTTTGTTCCGCTGGCCATCGGCCAGGCAAAGCAAAGCTCGGGGCTGCAGAGAAGGGCCACTGGGTTTGCTCAGTCCCTCGCAGCTCTCGCTGGCAAAAATATTATAATAAGGCTCCAGTAAAGCACAGGAGGCAGAGAGGGGCCTTTCAACTTCTGGAAGGGTAAATAGATCTGCGGCAAGGACTCCTCGGGGTGGGGGACAGACGGGTTTCTCATTAGCCTCCCCCCCTGCACAGGGATGCGGTGGCTGTGCCTGAGGCCAGGCTGGAAACGCGGTTTCAGGAGCACGTGTGCCTGCGTGGAGGAGGTTGTCCCAAGCTGCAGCATCTCCGGCGCAGATCCCGGTCTTGCTCCACCCAGCTGGGCTCCGGCGCTGAGCCTGCTCTGCAGCATCCCTCCAGCCTGGCCTGATCTGATGAGGTGCATTAGGTGGGCTTCCAGATCATGTCTGGGAGATGGTGACGAGGCAGGGTCTCCCCGCCGTGTCTGCCCTGGGATGACTTTGCTCCCAGCCCATCGGTGAGGTCTGGGCAACTTCTTGCCTGCTTTGCATGTCCAGCACTGGCCAGAGCTGATGCGATCCTGGGTCAACTGAGAAGCTCGCTCCTTGTGTTAATAATATTGTACCAGGATTAAAATGCTGGCAAGTTTCCTACCCTGAGGGAGGAGCTGGCATGAGAAGTGAAAGGGGAAGGGAAAAAGTTGTGGGTGGAAAAATGAGGGTGGAGGCTCCAGCTATCTGTGGGGCTATTTATTTGTCCAGCTGTTTCTTTATCTGGATGAGTTTGGAGCCTGTGAATGTGAAGGATTTGCCAGGACTTCTGAGAAACTCGGGGCCAGATGCTCTAAATTGGTCTAAATTGGCAAAACTCCATGGAAGTTATTTTTCCGGACACAGAGAAGTGTGTCTGCAACGTGCACAGCTCCTCTGTTAATCCCTTGCCCCTCCAGGCTTGCTGTCCCTTGGTCCTGTCACTCTCCATCCCCAGTCCTGGCCATCCCGTGCTGGTGTCCCCAATCACCGCCAGCAGCCAGTCTTGTCCTCCCCTCCCAGGTCTGCCCACCAGTCTCAGTCCTGACCTGATCAGATGGGAAAAGCTGGTGCAGCTGAGATTCCCACGCTCATCTCGCTTGTGGCTGAGCAGCAAGAAGACCACGCAGAAGCGTAGGACCCCCCCACCCAGGTCATTGGCATAGCAGATCATCAGCTTGACGGCGGCTTAGCGTAGCTGTTGAGCATCTGGAGGTGATGGTATGGTGGTGATGACGCATCTTTAGATGCAAAGCGCTCGAGCTGGAGCCCTGGCATGCCCTCGTAGCGAGCAACAGTGCCGGCGACGGGCCTCAGTGCTGGCAGAAAGTTGCTTATTGAAAGCATCTTCAAAGTGAAAAGGACAGGCACTTATCTCCTAACCGTCCCGTGGGGAGCAGCGTGGTTTCTGGTGGGAAGCGGGCCAGAGTTGCGTCTGCTGGTTTCGAGCAGCTGCAGATTTATTTATAATGCCGTGGGTAGCATGTGAATCTGCAGATAAACACGCGGGAGGGAAGAACACAAACAACATTATTGAGAAAATGCTGCTCTGGAGAGAGCATTTCACTGAGCTGCAGCTATCGCCAGCCACCAGAGATGGGCCAGGGGCCAGACACCCACCCCTGCCGCTCCCACGCGGCTTTGCTCCATGTTGTCACCGTCATTGCCAGGGTGCTGGATGTCAGGGGGGTCTTTATGGGGCTGCCGAGTCACCAGCCCCTCACCCTGTTATTTGGCGCTGCCAAACCGGCAGGACGGCACCATGAAAGCGTCGGCTGTGACAGCGAGTGAAGCTGCCAAGTTTGCTGGTTGAAGCAGGCACCTTCTCCTCTCTGTGGCTGGCAGGTCATTAACAGTTGGGCTTGGGGTTGCTCATCCAGAAATTGGTCTGTCTTTGTTGTCCCCAGCCCAGGAGTTGGTCCTGTTGGGTGCCTGGAGCAGGGTATGAGCATGGGGCAGCCCTCAGGTCGGCTCAGGAGACCTGMTGGGTGAGATATGGCCGTGGCAGCCCACCACAGGTCACCGTGGGTGCAGAAGTTGCAAGGGGCTGAGGGTGGTGAGGGCAGCCTCATTGGGACTGCTGCAGGTGGAGGAGCTGCCTCTGAAGGATGGTGGGTTCCCATTCCTTGGGGCTTATCACGCCTCGTGTGGGGCTTGCACCTGTAGCAGAACTCTGTATGACTGATGTCTTGGTGCCTGGAGTCACCCATCCACTCAGAGATGTCTGTGAGTATCTCCTCGGTTATCATACCTTGATGGCCAGAAGGAACCAAGGYGACCTCCTGCCCAGTGGGTGCTCCTGCAACACGTGCTTCTCCAGCTCCTGGCTCACCCRGGATGGGGAAGGGTGCAAACAGTGCAAAATCTGCTCCTCTTGGCAATTAGTCTTCAGGGGCGATTACCTTCCCTGGTAAAATTGAATCTTGTTTTCCACGTGTCTTACTGGGTTCAGCTCCCAGGCAAAGCTGTAGCTGTAATTATTTCCCTCACGGGCTAAGGAGCTCTGTTTGCTGCTACTTTCTCCTGGTGTAGATCCTTGCAAACCACAATCCGTCATCTTGCAAAYTCCTCTTTGATGAGCTTCCACAGTCCCCCTGCAGCAATAAAAACCCATCCAGCTGAAGGAGAAATAGACCCCRGGGGAATCTCAGCCTTTCTCTTGTGTGGCTGAGGTGGGTGGTAAGGYCTTGGTCTTACCTGGTTTATTGGTTGCTAGTTCGGACTCTGTGCCAGCACTTTCAGGATGGGATGTCAGAGCAGGGCTTGGCGGCGTCTTCATGGGGCCTTCCTCCCACCGCAGTCTGCCCACCACTGCCTCTTGCTGTGGAGATCTGAGCAGGTCTAAGCCTGGGAGAGAGGCAAGAGAGAAGCCCCTGCAGATGAGGGATATGTTGGTTCGTTGGACATCACTCCTGATTTTGTTTGCTGGAGAAATGAATTAATGCACTACTTTTGTCTGGAAATAAGAAACTTCTTAGGAATGAGACAGTGATCTTCCCTGGAGGACCATGTGGCCTCCTCGACCTCAGGTGGAGGGTGAGGGGTGCTCCTGGCCAGGTATATGGGCAAGATAACTCTGTGGCAGGCCGTTAGTTGGGCAATAAGGTGTTTTGAAGTCAGCCATCAATGGATGATGGAGCAAACCCACCACCACCATTGAAACCCATCCTGGCTTCACATGATTCATTTGCCACCCTTAAGCACCACAAGAGGGAAAGAAGGTTTTGGCTAGCAGGGTTTTTGTAGAAGTAAAAGGAAATCTAATAGCTGGCAGCCGAACAGTATAAATTCAGACTAAAATTAATGGAAGATCTTTTTGTCTGAGAAGATAATTGACCATTGGAAACACCTGCTTAAAACCTGCAAATTTCTACTCCTCCTTGTCTTGTGTCAAAACAAGATGTCCTTGGGCCAGCTGGGGTGGATGCACAGCTCCAAGGAGATGTGCAATTCTTCAGCTGAGGATGAGGGGCAACGGCGGGGGCTGCGGGCAGCGTGCTCTGCAGTAATGCACTGAGCACAACATTTCCATTGCACTGAGTTTTCATTAAAGAAAAGGCTTTTAAAAATGAAAAATGCTTCAAAATATTATTTTTATTTGGGGAATTATTTATGCTGGTTTAGAGTATATCTTCTTTTACATTATAGTCACTGCTATTAATATACTTACTATGCACCACTGTCATTGATAGTTAAGATAAAGTAACAAATTCAAGGTTTTTTTAAAGCTAGCACTGGGTGAAAAATGTTGATTTCCTTTTAGATCAAAGTGCCACTGGTGTTTTAATGAAAAAGCCAGCTCCTCTGATAAAATAAACACTATTATTGAACTATGTAAACAAATACTCAGTTTAAAAGAAATTTCATAAATCTGAATGACAACATTTCTGAACTAGCTGTTTTCCAGAACTCTTCCTATTGGGAAAATTTGAAAAGAACTATTTTTGCTTTTTACTCTTGGAATAAAACCAAATTTTGAAATCCTGGTTTCCTGTGAACTGGAAACCGCTGGCTCTAACCAGGAGTAATGAACAACCCACAGTCTGAAAATGATTTAGTGCCAGAAGTAGGTGCAAGGAGCATATCTGTGCCGAGGCACTTTTTGGCTTGCCGATGGGAAAAGGGGAGTTCACGTGCGCTGTTGGGCAGGCTGAACAACAGCCATTTCTGCATCCAGGCTTGTCTCTTAAATGATGGGTCTGCTCAAGGCTGAGCTTTTCTTCCTTCGTTTTTGTTCAACGTAGGGAAAGTGGAGAAGATAGAGATGCTTTTGGGGGATTCATGGCAGGATGCTTGGGTTTTTTGGTGGTGAGGAGCAGCAACAGGACACGGTTCCAGCCAGTAACTCTCCATCCCTGTTGTGGCCATGGGAACTGGCACCATTTGTTGGGTTATAGGATGGTGGCTGGAGATCTCGACTATATTGGGGTTCTCCTGGTTGAGCGCTCTCAGTGAGCTGACGCGGAGTGGGTGTACATCTTGTGCATAAGATGCTTTTTCTTGAGACCTGCAGAGCCCTAAAGCTGGACTCTTTCCCTGCCTGTCCTGCATTAACTGGGAGGGCAGGGAAGGTAAAGCTGCAAGCTGAATTTTGTGTTTGTGTCTTGCGTGTGTGTGCGATGGATGCTTTGCAGCATCCCTGCAAATGTGGTTGGCATCCCGAGTGCACGCGCTGAAATCAGGGGCAGATTCACATTCTCCCTACAGAGCAGAGGGATATAATTTCTTCTGTGGGCATCGCCATGGTCTCAGCCACAGAATCACTGGCCATATGCTGGCCTGTACAGTCTGTCCCACAAGCATCAGGCTTTTCCCATGCCCAGCCTCGGCGTGCTGAAACCTTTGGGTGTGATTTCTAAACTCCATTTCCTACACACCGGAATATTGTCCTATTTTCTTAAAACGACAGCATTGGGCACGGTGCAGTAAAATCCCGTGTTGCAACGAGCGTGCGACCACGGACCTGGAGGATGGCCAGTTCCCCAGATTGTGGAAACCACTTATGGAAGGGTCTGTCCAATGTATTTCTGATGGGGCCGTCTGGCCCCTTCCCATGCTGGATGGGGAACACCTACACACATTAGCCCGAGTATTGAGGTGCCACAACCTGAGCATCCCTTCTCAGTGAGCATCCCTTGCCATCAGTGTARTGGTGCCAACCAGGTTAGGCCAACCTATAGTTATTTGGGATGAAAAAAACTTCAGTGCTGGAAGCATGAYGAGGTGTAGAAAGGACGAGGAGACTTTGCTGCCCGCGTGGCTTAGAAAGACTTCTCCTCTGTGCTGGTCGGCGGTAGCATCGCCTGACCTATTTCAACCCAAATCGCCTGGAAAACCAGCTTTAACGTTGGTTTAATTTTTTAGTACTTTTAAGTCCTAAAAGTGCTGTTCCTTCCCGTGTGCTACCGCATCACCAAGGATTCTGCCTACCATGCAAAATGCTGAGAAAAAAATATCCCACTTTTGCAAAAGAAACTGGAAAGTGATGGAGGAAACCTGCTCAGGCTGGGCTCCTCGTCTGCAGCAGCAGAGCTGCTCCGGGGCTGTGGTACCCTGATTCTGGATTTTGAGGAGGAAAGTCCAGCTGGGCTGGTGGGTGGAAGAGCACATGCCCACATGCGTTGCAGGAGACAAGGGGACCAGGGAGCAATAGGGAATGGATGGGAAAGCAAATCTGGTGGAGAGACCGATGCCAGGCTCCTCCCCAGCTGAGAGCTGGCCAAAGGGCTCGGCGCAGGCCAGGCTCGATGGCTGCAGTCCTGGGCTGGCTCCTCTCCACCTCTTTCCCCTTCTCCAGCCTTAGGCCATTGACTGGACGGCCACTGACTCCTTGTTTCCCCTTCCTTCTGCAGAGACGCTGATGGACTCCACAACAGCAACGGCAGAGCTGGGCTGGACGGTGCATCCTCCCTCAGGGGTAAGTTATCCTGTCGCTTGACGGGGGCCCGGAGCCCAGTCTGGGGTCTCCTGCTGCACGTGAACGTAGGTGGAATGGCTCAACAAAAGTCAYCCACTGAAGCAGAGTGCCTTGGCCACGTGGGAGGAGCACAAAAGAGGATGACAGTTGAGGTTTCCAGTAGTTTTCTAGGAGGTGACGCTTCCAAAAACCAGCCCAGTGCTGGAGAAGTGTAATTCTTACCAGAATCAGGCCAACGTGATGTTGGAGGAATCATACTCTTGGTAAAGCTGGGTTGCAGCCGGTTAAAAATCAGGGAGAGGAAGAAATGAAATGCCAAGGCCACCATCGTTTGTCCCCAGTAGCTCACTTGTTMTCTCATTGCCTGTCACTTGTAGCAGGAAAGGAAGAGGGCATTGGCCTGCAAGGTTGCACCCACAGCAGCCGTTTGATCAAGCCCTGAAATGAGTGTCCAGCATCCCTGGCATCTCATGGAGGGACATTTGCTGGCTCAGCAGCGACTGTCTCTCCACTTTACTGGTACCACATCCCAAGACCACCCAGAACAAGTTCCTTTAAAGAAGAGCTTAGACAAGGCAGTGCATCTCTGCACCCTTCCACTCACGACACAAAACCGCAGTGTTCCCAGCCACCTCCATGTCCCACGGGGTTTGCATGGGGCGTCGAGGTGCTTCAGAGCATCCCACCCTGCTCTGGCTGTGGTGGCTGGCAGCAGCGTGGAGCCCCAGTGCCTGACACCCCCAACCTGCTCCCCTGGGCTCGGGTGGCCCAATCCAGCCCGGCCAAAGCCTGGAGATGCTTCCCATCCCCGTGCGCGGAGGTGGTAGCTCAGGCTCCGTCCTGCCCTCCATCCACCCTCCGCAGGGGCTGGATGAAGACATTTCTGTGGACCTCAGCCCGGGGCTGACAGCAAACCCCCTCCTTGAGCCGACTTGGCAAAAGAAAAGAAACGGCCAAGAAAAGCCTCCATCGGGGAGATTAAACCCGGCTCCCGAGCAGCCTGACCGCCCTGCCACGCTGGGGCGCGGGCACTCCCGGCCCCGGTCCCCCATCACCATGATAAAGCCCCATGCCCGCCCGTAAGCCCGGCCGCCCCGCCAGCGCCGGCCCGGCCGCCGAAGGGGGATGACGGGTGCACAATAGGCGGGAGCAGAGGTCAAGTCTTTTTCTCTCCTCGCCCAGCCTTTCTTGTTTGCGGTGTTTCCATATGTAAAGCATGCCTTGCTCCCGGCTCCCCAGCCCCGCGGTAATGAGGCCTGGGCCTGCTGGAAGCCGTCTCCCCGTATTATTGTGCTGCCTTCTTCTTTTGAGCTCCCGGCATGTTAATTAGAGAGCGAGGAGAAAGGGAGAGGCTTCTAAGCATCGAGGAAGCGCAGGGGCTGATGCACAGGGGTGACTTTTTCTCCCAACTGAGAAAAGGGAACTCGGGAGCCCCCCGCTCGCTGCTGCAGGGATGCGGGAAGGTGCTGGGGGTCCTGAGCAGGCAGCCTGGCCCCCGGGGTGCTCCCAGGTCCCCCATCCCCAGCGGGATGGAGATGCCCATCTGGAAAGTCCAGTGCAGCCCCGGTGTTGCTGGTGGGAATCGCATCCCGTCCCCACCTCCGAGCAGGTCCCCGGGGGGGGGGGATGCGGTGCATGGTGTGCCCTGCACTGTGCACGTCACGGGTGCTGATGCTGCGGTGCCTTCACGGCTTCTCCCGGTGCAGCCTCGTGCCCACTGCCAGGACAAGGCAGGGCATCTTACCCATGGGTGGCTTGGCTTCGGCAAGGTTGGGTGCAGCCAGCATCACCTGGAAGACAAAAGCTGCCAGATGCTTCTCCTGTTTATTGCCTCTTTGGTGATTATTAATGAGCTGAAAGCCCAACAGTTGCTTTTTTCCTGGCTGCGGAGCTCCCATGCTGCTTGTAGGTGTCCCCATGCCCTGCCTCCACCGTCTACTGTCCATCCCCAAGCTGGAGAGACTCTCCTTCACCGCGTGCTGCTCCTGCCTGGCCAGGCTGAGCTCTTCAGGCTCGTGTCCTGAGCCCTCCCTGGGGGCTGTGCAGGTGTGGATGGGGCAGGTACTGGGCACCCCTGGGTGTTGGTGGCTGACACGCTGTTTCAGAGTGGGTGTCAGGAGTGGTCCAGGCAAGGGAGAGCCACATCAGAGGCAGGGCAGGGGAAAGAATTGCTTCCCTGTGCTTTGTCCTTTATCCCTTCACCCTCCTCCCAACCAGTGCCCTAAAAAACAGGGAGATCCTGCAATTTTCCACTACCACGCCAAATTTATTTCTGGAAAATAAAGCAAATGCTCCCCCTGCGTTTTGCGAGGATGCTCTCCTCCTCCCCCAGCGACGGCAGCAGATCTGCAGCCACTGCCAATCAGAAGTGCTTGGAGCTGTTTGGGGACCTTCCCTGACAGCCTTCTGTTGGGCTGTTWGCTTTGATGTGCGAGAAGCAATCTGTCTCCCACCTCGTGAGCCTCCCTCTGCAGTCCTGGATGCCCTTGAGAGGCCGTTTGCAGGCCGAGGGGCTGGGGGTGCTCTGCTTCTGCAGGGTTTTCCCTGCGGACCTCGGTCCTGGCACTGGTGCTGGATCCGGGCTGTGCTGCCGCCCTGCCCTGGGTGTCATGATCCCACATCCAGGACAGGGTTGTGCTCAGGTTTCACATCCGTGGGAAACAGTTCGGCTTCCACTTAAGCAGGTTTATGAAGAAGTTCATGAGATGCCATTCCAGCTGGCTGGGGCTGTCTCACACGCTAGCTGGACCCCCGTCCCTACTGCCAGCGTCATGAGGGTGCTGCGGGTGGGGAGGGGGTGGCATGGGGAGATGCTCTGCCCCCCGGCAAGGTCTGGGCTGGGGGAGATGCTCTGGTGAGCCAAGTGAAAGGTTCTCCTCCCACAAAGACCCTTTCCCATCTTCACACACCGCAGAGGAGTGGTGGCCAGTTACAGGCTGCAGCATTGCCCTTGCCTGGTGCATCACCCACCCTCAAGTCTCCCTGTCCTATAAAGGATGGAGACAACAACAAGCGCTAAAGGATTTAGAAGAAAACAGCCTGGGGAAAGGGCAGGGAGCTGGACAGGGCCAGGAGGTGTCACAGCAGCCCCAAGCTCTGCAGAGACTCCTCCAGAGCTGGCAGAGGCAGCTTTTAGTCAGCTGGGGGGGGAGCTTGGCTGAGCTTCCCATGGGGAAATATGTCAGCTCTGAGCTGTCTTGCCGGGAAGGATGTTACTGTCGCACCCCGGCTCATAGGACATCCCATAGATCCAGTTTAGGACAGCTAGGGCTGGGACCTGTGCGCACCTGCAGGAGGGACCCCAAAGCATGTTGGCCCTTGAAGGGGCAGGGATGAGGGCTACCAGCGGGGTCTAGCCCAGCATCTCCCTTTCTGGGTACACAGCGGGGTCAGCCAGGCTCCTGTAAACCTTCCCTCCTGCCTCTGGGGAGCAGCTGCTGGCTACTGGCCCATTGTGCCGCCGGCCACCCGCCCCTCACACCGGTGCTCGGGCTGCAGCCGGCAAGGAGGTTTTACGGCCGCGTTACGCGCTCCTGAGACAGCGGGTCCTGTCTGCCACGTCTGTAACTGTAGCTGCACCGGTGGGAATACATCTGCTAAAGGCATCGTGTTACTTTGCCGGGAGGCTCTGCCGTATACTGCAGCCCACGGGCGAGAGCTCCTGCTAAAGACATTACTGCCTGCAGAGGAGGTGCATGGCCCCACCGTGCCCTGCCACCCGGCAGAGGTGCTTTACCATAAATCCAGGCATGGAGCACGGTGCTGCTGGCAGCGAGATGACCCTGAGCTCTGCTGAGGGCTTGGGCCACCTTGTCCCCACGACCTGGAGCCTGCCTGGCGTGCAGTGTG
Organism: Phoebastria nigripes; assembly: GCA_035582835.1. Taxonomy (NCBI): domain Eukaryota; kingdom Metazoa; phylum Chordata; class Aves; order Procellariiformes; family Diomedeidae; genus Phoebastria; species Phoebastria nigripes. The sequence continues at coordinate 544,310 of JAYKAV010002848.1, forward strand.
GGTCAAACGCTGCCGGAGCAGGACGGAGGTGCGTAGGTACGGGGTGCTTGCAGGGTGGTGCTGGAGCTATGCCGGAGCAAGGTGCTGGGCACCGATGGGGCTGCCTGTGTGATGGGATGGGCACGGTGTGATGCAGCTGGTACTGGCACACGGTGGGGTTGGGAAGAGGCAAGGCGGGTGGGGAACATTAATTCAGTGCAGCCCCTTGACTTTCTGTGTCCTGTCCACAGTGGGAAGAGGTGAGCGGATACGACGAGAACATGAACACGATTCGCACCTACCAGGTGTGCAATGTCTTTGAATCCAGCCAAAACAACTGGCTCCGGACCAAGTACATCCGGAGGCGAGGAGCGCACCGCATCCATGTGGAGATGAAATTTTCTGTCCGGGACTGCAGCAGCATCCCTAATGTCCCAGGCTCCTGTAAGGAGACTTTCAACCTCTACTATTTTGAGTCGGACTTTGACTCGGCCACCAAGACTTTTCCTAACTGGATGGAGAATCCTTGGATGAAGGTGGACACGATTGCTGCCGACGAGAGCTTCTCGCAGGTGGACCTAGGTGGACGGGTGATGAAGATTAACACTGAGGTGCGCAGTTTTGGGCCTGTCTCCAAGAACGGTTTCTACCTGGCCTTCCAGGACTACGGAGGCTGCATGTCCTTGATTGCCGTCCGCGTCTTCTACCGCAAGTGTCCCCGCGTGATTCAGAACGGGGCTGTCTTCCAAGAAACCCTCTCGGGAGCGGAGAGCACCTCGCTGGTGGCAGCCCGGGGGACGTGCATCACCAACGCAGAGGAGGTGGACGTGCCGATCAAGCTGTACTGCAACGGGGACGGCGAGTGGCTGGTGCCCATCGGCCGCTGCATGTGCCGGGCGGGCTACGAGTCGGTGGAAAACGGGACCGTCTGCAGAGGTAACCGCTTGCCTTCGGTCTCGCTCCGCGCACTCGCCTCGCTGCCGGTGGGCTGTGCAGTTGGGATTTGCAGCTGGGATCTGCACGAGCTGCCTGGCAGTGACCTCCTTGGGCAGTGGTGGGAGAGGAGCACACGGGGACGTGGGAGAGGAGCATGTGTGTGGACGCTGACTCCTTCCCCAGCTCCTCAATTCCTGCCTCGGGCTCATCCATCTCCCCAGTTACCTCTGGGTCCTCAGAGCCACCGGGTCCAGGGGTGCTGGCCTGTTGCTGGTGCCCTCTGTGCTCTCCAGGTCTTGGAGGGACACACGTGTGTGTAGCCATGGTGTGTGCCACCGATCTGCAGTCACCTCCCAAAATACTGGGGCTGTTTACACTTTGGTTTGTACCCTGTGCCTTGGCATGGGCTGAAATGCTTGTGGGGTGAGGGGAGCAGGAGTGCAGGCACCCAAACGTGATGCGGTGGGAGGGAGCAAGTTGTCTGCAGCATTTTCCTGGTGAGGTGCAAATGGCCCAGGGTGGGACATGGTCACAGGCTGTTCAGGGCCAGGCTCACCTCTCCAACCTGGGCACCTCCAAGCCTGGCCCCTGAGCTCCCTCAACAGCCAGAGGTCTCCTGCCTTGTAGATGTTCTCCTGCCCTGTAGATGTTCTCCTGCCCCTCTAGATGTTCAAAGCAGACTCCGGGAGAGCCTGCTCAGCTCAGCTGAGCACCGTGGAGCCAGCATGGTCCCAGGCAAGCGAGAGGCTCTGCACCACCATCCCTGAAAGCATCGTGCCCAAACCCATCTCTGTGCTCCTCCGCAGTCAGGCGTGGGCTTGGGGAGGTTGAGAAAGGAGCTGCTGGGGTTATCAGGAGAGAGATGGGGACCCGAGAGCTGCATGTTTAATGGGCACCTGTGGCTGTACCATGCACAGAGCAAACCACGGCATTTGGCAAACAGACTCTTCTCTCCTCTGTCCTGGCTGAACATCAAAATCCCATTACAGTTTCGATAGCATCAGCGCACTCCAAGCAGAGCTGGGCTTTCTCTGAGATCAATTATAGATACGTCAGTGGGCATTGAAGAACGCAAGGAAGGAGCTGCGTCTCCTCTCTTCTTGCTGCAGGAAGGGGTGGCCGGGTAGCACCGAGCAAGCATGGGGAAGATGCTGGGGAGATGGACACATGGGAGAGGGGCACGGACAGTCCCTGGCCATGCTTGGTTGGGACTGCAGGTTGGATAGTCCCCTTGGAGAGGGCACCGAGCCTTCTGCTGGTGGCTGGGCTGCACGCGCGTCAAGCGTCCTGATGTGCTGGGGATGTCATTTAATATCCGTGCTTTGAGCTACTCCTCACTGAGCCACTGAACATCTCTTCCCACTGAGCTCGGGGTGATCAAGCGTCCTCCAGCTGTAGCAGGGACGGTGCTGGGGATGGGGACAGCAAGGAGGTACTGCTGCAGCGCAGTATGGAAAGGGAGCCTGGCTAATCCCAGCCTCGAAGGGAAGACGGGTGTTTTACGACGACCAAGTGAAGCATTTGTAGCAACACCAGAAAGCCAAAATGATTCATGTCAGCTTTTCCATCTCAGCCTTTTTTTTTTGCCCGAGAGGACCCAGCCCTGCACCGCGCTTTGCTCTGATGCAGCTACGGTTTCTCGGGGCTCCCCGGTCCTGCTGCCAGCCCAGCCAAGGGACGGTCCCTTTGCATGCCCCAGGGCTCCCAGGACCTCCTTATGCAGAGCCCTGTCCCGGCAGCCTGGCCCAACGGCGCCGGGAGGGGAGGCAGAGCCGGCAGGAGTGGGGGGCCAAGGTGGAGGGAGTGAGCAGGAGGGAGAGGCCAGGTCTCCTCTTTGTCTGCGCAGCAGCAGGATTTTGGGAGGTCCGGTACCTCAGCAGCTGTTTCTCCAGCCGGTGCTGGCGTGTGCCCGGCCCCGCGCTCCCCACCGTCATTAATCATGCGGTGGCCAGCGGCCTGCCATCTCCGTGGGGCAGCTGGCTCCGGGGCTGCCTTCCCCTTCCCCTTCCCCTTCCCCTTCCCCTTCCCCTTCCCCTTCCCCTTCCCYTTCCCCTTCCCGCATGGGGCTGCGTGATCAGGGCTGGAAGGGACCCCAGGGCTGTGCCAGACTGGGACACACCCTCCATTTTCCCCCAGCAGCCCCCAGAATAAGAGTGGGGACGGGGAGGAGAGCCAGCCATGGAGTTGGCAGGACAGCCGTAGCATCCCCATCCTCTCCCAGCACGCCCAGTGAGCCCCACAGAGGACTGGGGAAGGGGCTGGACACCCCGGCTCGGTTGGGCAGAGGAAGGGCTCTCCTTCCCAGCTCAACTCGGGAAGGACCTGCGGGATGCAGCCCTGCATCCCTGCCCACCTCCCATCGTGTCCTTGCCCCCGGTCCCCGCAGAGGCAGCGTACGAGCCGCCTGGTTTGGTTTGGGGGACTCACTTGTACATGTGGCCGGCAGGTTTTCTCGTGTTTCGAGGGGTGGGAGGGAATCTGGGCCCCTTTCCAGAAGCAAAACAAAAGCAAATCTGAGCTGGCTTTCAGGGCAAAGTGCTCTCACACGGCTCGGTCACCCAAACGGGACGTGGCGGGGAGCAGGGGGGGGACATGGCTCACTGGTCCTGCCCCRCCAAGGGCTCTCAGTGGAAAAGGGCATCCCGAGCAATGGGTGGAAAAGGACATCCCGAGCAATGGACGGCCCCTCGGTGCAGCTGCAAGGCGCTGGAAGGTGTTGCTCATTTTCTCCGCTGGGCTTTTCATCTGGCTAGTACAGCGCAAGCCTGCTCGCAGCAGCATACACAAGGGATATTTATGGAGGAAGTTCATGCATCTAACAGCTTAAGCTCTTCTAAGCTTGCAGCCCCAGCACAAAAGGATTTGGGGGCAGTTAACAATTCTGTGTGGTTAAGAGATTTTCATTTTGCTGGGCCTTGCTCGTCAATCCCGCAGGGCCCTGCAAGGGGCTGGCTGCCCGTTCCCCTTCGCTCCGTTCCTCCGCTTGCTTCCCGGCTCCTTTCCGCTGTGCTGGCGAGGGGCTCCGTGCACGCGCCTCCCCGCGCCGCCTTCCCCCCCCCCAGCCCGATACGCCCAGCCCCGTCCTCCCCGCTTCACCTTCTCCTGCTCCCTGCCTGCATCYTTTTTCTCCATCTCCCTGTTCTTTGTCTGCCGCCTCCCCCCTTCTCCCCCGCCTGTCCCTCCCATGCAGCATATTAAGCGCATTTCTCTCTCTGCCTCCCTTATTCATTGGCTCCCCTCTGCAACGGCGGAGGCAGAGCTATTGTGCTGCCTGCTCTCTCTGTTTGGACTGGACGGTAGACGAACGCTGCCTGCAAGGGTCTCTGCCTGCTCAGGGATGGCAGCCGCTGGCTACTGGTCCTAGCTCTTGAACCCTGTGTCCATCTCCAGCTCCTCTCCAGCTTTGGAGGACATCTTCCTATGTGTCTGATCACTGCATTCGCCGCGGGCGGCCTCTTCTTTGTTGCACTCGTACAGCGCCGAGCGCGGGGAATCCTGGTCTTACCATGGTAACAAGGGATGGTTTTGCTCTGCAGAAGCTGGTGGTGACATTCTCTTGCTATCAGAGACATGTGGCGTCATTCCTTGGGGTCACAGGGCTTTCTGAGGAGGAGAGGAGCTGGTGACGTGCTGGGAAAAGGAGAAACCTGGTCACCTAGGTGGTCTGTAGAAGATCCAGGCTACCATCTGTCTTCTCCAGCTCAAGGTGGAGCCGGGCCACCCCTGTGGGGAGCCTGAGGGCTCAACAGTGTGTCCCCTTTGGAGCCTGCACTGCCTTCCTCCTGCTCCTTCCCTGGGGGGCAGAGCCAGGAGGGAGGATGTGGGGGTCCTGACCCAGCTCCAGCACCCAGCCTGGTGCCGGTCCTGTCCAGCCCCACCAACACCACAGCCCGGTTCCACCGCCGACCCAGCTGGATACTCCCAGGTCAGCTCCAGCACTGACTCAGCCCAAGTCCAGCTCTAAAGGGAGAAGCGTGACCTCCGGGGTTCTTGCTGTAGCAGGCTGGTACATGGGGTATCCCAGTCCGGGGCTGTATAGGGCTGGCTGGTAGGTTTTGGTAGGGCTGTGCCCTTGCAGATGTGTCCTACAGGTGGGCTCCATGATGGGCTTCCCTGCCTATGCTTGCATGTTATTTTGAGGTCCGACACAGCAGATCTGCCACCACCCCACCGTGCGGGTGCAGAGGCAGTGATGTGCACGTACACGTGTGTCGAGGACCCAGAGCTATTCCTCCATCGCAGAGGTGTGGGAAGCAGTGGGGGTCTGTCCCAGCTGTGCTGTACTTGGGTTTCAGAGGGGGCAAGCATGTGCCAAGGGCTTAGAGGGGCATGCAGCTTTCTGATGTGCTGGAGAAGGGTATGTCCTAGCTGTCTTACAGTCACGTCCCATAAGTACGTGATGTTTTGAAGATAAGAGGCTATTTATGGCTCCATGCCTGTTTCGGGTCTGGGCCTCCACTGATAATGCTGGACCCAGCCAATAAATTGTAAGGCCCTAGGGGTAATTAAGTTCTTACAGGAAGCATTCCTGGTTGAGCTGGAGCAGATACAGCCAATCGTGATGTAAATGTTTCCAGAGATGGAGAATTGCCCRTTAAACGCTTCCAGCGGTCGCTCCTGCCTTCTTACCCCCGGCTGCGCCTGGCACTCGGACCTTTGTCCATCACCACACCTCTGCTTTCCGTGTGCCTGTTTAAGAGTAATCCTTGGCTCCCGGTCCTCTGGTAAGGTTTTCGGCCAGGTTTTTTGGCTCTTCCCGGCCCTTGGCACTGCTTTAGCCTTTCYGTTGGCAGATCCACCATCCCACGTACAGGATGCTCATAGTGATGAGCTGAGTGCCAGAGGGGATGCTGAGATTTCCCTCTTCCTCCATCCCCCCTTTGCTTTAACCATTTTGGCAACGGCGTTTCTCTGGGTGCTTTTGAAGGATCCTTGTACTTCCCGGTGGGACTGGGAGCAGATAACCGCTGTGGCCCGCATCCTTGTCCCTGGAGGTGTGATTTGACATGTGTTTGTACTGAAATGCACATTCCTTGCTTGTGTCCAGCTCACCGAGGCTGTGATCCGGATTGTATCAGGAACCCATCATCTTCAGTATTTACCACACTACAACTTCCATGTCATCAGCTAACTTTATTGGGAACGCTTTGGGCTTTCTCCTGGGTCATTGATAAAAATGTTAAATAGCTCAGAGGCACGAACCAAATTTGTTGGCTCTAGTAGAAACAGACCTGCTCTCTGCACATTCCCTGCTTAGATCTCAGACCATAGCAGTATCAGCTCGCCAAGTTTTAATGCATTGAATATGTCCCACGGTGTCTGTGGACCCTCTAATTTCTGAATCAAAATATCATGTGTTACCGAGGGAAATGCTCTGCAGAAGTTTGGGTGCGTTGCATTAATGCTGTTACCTCTCCCAGCCAATCTTGTAATTGCATCAAAAAACCATATGAGGCTAATTTGCCTTGATCTGTTTTCCATAAATGTACGTAGGTTGGCACTGCTATTACTACCTTCCTTTAATCCTTCGCTGACCGAATCCTGTAGCTGGCACATCCCTATCTGACTGGTACTGACGTTGCAGTGGCAGTCTTAAAATAGCCAAGACTGCCTCATTTAACAAATAGCTTTTTCCTCCATCTCTGAAACATCCTACTACTTCACGGCGTGTGGAAGGGGAACATTAACTGTCCACTGGTTCATCAGCCATCTCTTTAAAAACTCTTGGGTAGATGCTACCCTGATGTACTGATTTAACAATGTTTAACTTTAGTAGCTGCTATTTAACATCTTGAGTTACTGCTGGAATGGAAAGTATTTCACCATCATCCTATAAGATGATTACATCACCTGGCTTCTTCCCAAGTACAAAACAGGAATTTGTCTGCCTTTTCTACAGGGTTGTTGACAATTTGAATGCTCCCAGCCGGCTGTGGTTCGATGTCATTGTGGATACTGCTCTTTGGGCTTCTCCCTCTCTTCCCTCTTCGTCTGGGAGGCAAGAATACAGCGTCTTTCTTTCCATTGCTTTGATTCTTCTCCCTCCTGCTTCTTGCTGACCTCTCCATGTTGTGAATCCAATTAGGGCTGTGGTGGGGATTGCAGCTGCTCGGTATTAACCACTCCAGGCCTGCTTGGTGCACCCTGGGGCCGGAGGAGATGCCAGCTTGTCCTCTGCACGTTGCTGGGTAGCGTTTGGGCTTCTGAAAGTTGGAGTAGGACCGGTAGCAGAGCAAGGGGGTGTCAGACAAGGGGGGTCAAGGCATTTCTTTTCTGGCAGTCCGAAGCCCCAAGAGGTGCTGACCTCACAAGGAGGGTCACAGGTGGTCCAGGAATGGGGCAAGGCATCTGCTGCTGAGGGAGGGAGATGGACGACTCACCTCAGAATAGGAAATGCTGCTTCTGAGGGACTAGACCTTCGTGGCCAAAAGCAGGCAAAGGAAATGAGAACTGCTTTCTCATTTTGCTTTCAAGACAAGGGATGGGCTGAGAGCTTCCACAAAAGTCTTTTCTCTATAGAGAAAAGGAGGAGATGAGGTTTTCCAGGACATGAGTGTGATTTTTGAACAGCAGGAGCATTGCAGAGCACTCCCAGCCCTGTTGTGAAGGCATAGGAAAGGCCCCAGCAGGCTGCAGAAGATAACCCGAGAGCAGCCCGCTGGAAGCTTGGAGGGGAACAGCATATTCTCATTTATTAGTATGGGCAGGTCATGAGTCCCTTGGGTTGGAGGAAGGGATGGAGATCTCAGGTCCAGCAAAACCCATTAGGAGTTTCCTGATGGAAATGATGGCCATCCCCGGGATTTCTCAGAGAGACATGGTGGAGTTTTGCATTGCCACTATCTGCCATAGCTGGTGCTTCCCAGTCCCTTTGCCCGAGCTCTTTCTTCTCTCTGCTCAAGGTCTTCCCCTGCAGAGCTGCGGGGAAGGTCTCTGCTCCCCTTCCCGCTTTGGGACAGGTTGCTCCCCCCATCCTTACTCCCCAGTCATTCCTTTGTACTGGGATCAGCGAGAAGATGGGAGGAGGTGGRTGAGAGCAGACCTGGAGGGTCTCCACCGGAGAAAGAGGGATGTCCCCTCCGACCCTCCTGCACTGACTGTGCCCTAGGTGCAGGGACGGGAGCCCCGTTGTAACACGGGTGCTTTCATGGAGCTGACGTCTGTACCAATAAGAAAATCCCCCCCCCGACTTATTTTTACAGATGAAACAGCATTTTGGATCAAATACCACATTCCTGGTCTTGCTACACCCATGTGAGGGGGGAATAGCAGCTCTGGCAGCATCCCGTGCCGACGCCGGCAAGAGAGCAGCATTTATTCCTGCTTTTCCTCTCTCTCCTTCATAGGCCTCCCTTTTCACCCACCCCACCCCCTTTTTTTTTTTCCCCCTTTTTTTTTTTTGTCTGAGAAAAGTGGTAAACATTAATAGGAACTGGAATGAATAGCTGGGATCCAGGCCCAGGCTTCCAGGATTTTAACTCATTATTGCCATAAAATGAAGGGAATGTGGTTTTTACCATTAGTTTTTCCTTTGAATCAAAGCGCTCGGAGATGTGGGGGGCAAGGAGGGTTTTTTCCTGAATTCATCAGAGTGCTGAATCTTTATGGGGCAAGAGGAGAATATTCTTCATCGTATGTAACTTGAGGAAAATTGGAGAAAATGCTGCTTTTGAGGATTTTTTTTTTCATTTGAGATTTTTCTGTGAGTCAGGCCAAAGCCAAGAGATTATTTTGAACGTTTAATTTTGGGAAATACCCTCAGACATTCTCTGCGCTGATTTAAAGTTATTCTGATGTCAGATGATCACTCTGTAAGAGCACAGTTATTTTATTTTAGCGATACAAGGTAAAAATCTTACAGAAAATTTAATCTAGAAGCCATGATTAGCTTAACTAGCTCCAGGGAAACTCTTTATTGTTCCCCATATGCCTTAGAAACATAGTATATCACTGGAAAGTATACATAAAAGTCCCCATAAAGGTTAGGAAATGGAATCAAAGTGTGTTGTGGCTGTGTTTACATAGACCAAACTTCAAACAACGTTAAATTAGGTTTGGCCAAGCAAAATACACAACACTTTCACAATTTGAAGGAGACCTTAAGTTCGGTGACACCGATCCGCGACACCCAGTCCTTGCGTGAGCGGGTGTTATAAATTAAAACGCCGTAAGGAAGGAGTTGCATGAAGGATGCGGAGCAAAAGCGGGCAGAAGTGCGGTGAGTGCCGTCCGGTGAGTCTGAGGCATCTCCTCATCGCCTTCATTTCTTGGCGTTTGGGGAAGCGGTGTCTAAGAAAAGAAGAAAAAAAAAAAAAAAAAATGTTGCTAGGTATTAAAAAGAGAAGAGACATGAAAGAAGGGGCACAGCCCAACAGATTGTGGGACGTGGCCAGCAGCTGGTTTCAAGGAGGGCTGCAGAGCGCTGCCGTGCTTTGGGTGGGCTGYGGCCACACTGGAAATATATTTACAAGCAGAAGAGGCTCTGAACCAGCATCCTTGACTTCCTCCCTACCAGTGAGCTTCAGCAGGAGTCTTCCTCCCAGTGAGYGGCAGCCCCATGCCCGCCTAGCTTGGATGCCTTTGCTGGAGTCCAGCATCTGCCCAAGAAGTGGGGAAACTGGTTGTAGTACATGAGGAACTAGTAATTTGCAGAATGGCAGGTCTTAGAGGCTGGAAAATGGGGAACAAGGTATAGCGTGAGCAGGAAACTGTAAGTCACTGGGTCTTGGAAAGCACCCTGTTAAGGGGAGACAGAAAAAAGTCCTACTGAGACCCGGAGCTACCAACTCAGTGCATTGCTCCTCCCGCATCCTTTTCTTTGAAAGGCACCCAAAAGGGGGACCTGTGTGAACACAACGTGTTCTGCAGGTAGGTGACTCCTGTGAAGCCTTTCCAGGTCTCTGAAGCAAGGTCTTCAAAGACAGAGAGCTCTTCTTTGCTTCGGCGGGTTGAAATGACACCTGCCAAGGTGTTACCATCTTCCCAGAGTCCTTGGAGGTAAACTGGGGCTATTGGCTTTGCTCCTTGTGTCAGAAACTAGGGAGACCTTTGCAAAAACCCATCTCATGGTTTCAGTTGGCCAACGGGGCTCTTGATGCTTGAGTGTATAATGCTGCGCTCAAGCATATCCCAAGCACTTGGGCTGGCTCACCGCTCCGCCGCAGGCTGTGGGTACCGCAGTGATGCTGCAGCGGCAGCCGGGGAGGTGATGGGCATGCCTGGACCAGGAGGTGAGGGTCCCATTGGAGGTCCACAGGTTTGGGTGGGCAATGGCTTGAAATAACTCTTATGGCTTATGGGGCAAATTCAAAATGCATTTTGAGGGAATAGCTGGTTCTTCAGAATTTGGGCGCTGACAATTTTCAAGGACGATGAGCTCCTACTTGCAAAGTCTTTTTGCACTTTCAGACTATTGTCACATTCAGAGCTCACGGAGACCCTGTGTTCAAGAAGACAATTTTTAAGTCTGAAACCAAAGCTAGCAATTTCCTTTCAAAACATTATGATCCCAGGAGTACCACGGTTGTTACACCTGCAGCTGTGACAGGAGACAGGAGCAGAGTGAACAATAAACGGACACGTGATAAAGGCTTTATTCATCTGAAACTATCAAAATGCCCAAACCCTCAAGATTAGTAAGAATTAAAAGTGCAGCCTGAAGTGGAGCCCATAAAGTAGAGTAACGCAGATGCTTTGCTCCAAATGGCATTTCTCCCAGCCTGGATGGCTTTTGAAAAGATCGTAGCGACTTCTGAAGCGGTTGTAGTAACAGGTAATATTTGTCAAACAGCACACTCCATTAAATGCACGATATCTGCCTTTTTACGGCATCGGCTCTCCGGGAGGCTTTCTGCGGAGGTGCGGGAAGGGTCTGTGCAGCGTCAGGGGCATGTTTGCTCTCAGACATCAGCGGGTGGTTTCCATCACGCCGTTCAACCTTTCTCCCTGCCCTTCAGGAGAGCCGTTCCTGAGCACGGTGTCTGCATCCTCCTGGGGCGTGCAGAGCAAACGGATGCAGGCTGGTGCCCCGGGCAGCGGCCCAAAGTGCCCACACGCCTGGAGCCTCAAGGGACAGGAGGGATGCGGGACATTGCTGGGCATCAGACCCTTAACTGGGGTTTTCTAAGGTGCAGATCTCTCTCTTGAGGCATTTCAGTGGAAACCAACTGTTTTTTCATGAGCCTTCCTCTGCCCCTTTCCCTCCCCTCCTTTTTTCCTTATCCCTCCAGTTTCGTGTGCTGGTGACAATTCTCCAGACGTCTGTATTGCTGCAACCACGATCAAGAGCATTATTTTGGCAGATAAACTCCCCATTCAATCCCACCCGAGTGGCTCAGGATCCTACAGCACCGTGTTTGCCTTGCAGGGAGCTGTGATGGAGGAATCGATGCCTCGGGCTGCCCAGGCAGCGGGTGCTGGAGCTACTCTCTCATACCAGCCATCAGATCACCCCGAGGATTCCTGTAGCTGAAGGCATGAAGCTTAGGAGGGTTTACCGCAGTGGAAATGCTACTGCTGCAGGCCTTTCCTTGCAACACGGCAAGCAAAATTAATTCTGAGCCTTTCAGTGTATACGCACAGCCCTCGTTAATAAAATAGAAAGGGTAAAAGGGGGGAAAACAAGATTAGGAGAAACATTCAGGGAATGACTCACACCCAGAGAAGCTTCTTGTTCACTTTTTCCTGCTGTGCACCCCAATGATGGATTAAAAATTGCCTGCGTTTGCCATTGCGTTGCTACTAGCAGTCCACAGCACGCTTCCCGGCGCGTGGTGCCTCGCCAGCCTTCCTCTCGTTTGGAGGAGGCGAGCAATGCTGTAATTTTCAGTCACCTTCACAAGTACAGTGGTTATGCCGTTACCGTCACCTACATTGATCCGAGCAATAATGTTGGTGTTTTACTCTCAATTTACACCCTGGGGGTGGACCTGTGGCACTGACTGAAGAATAAGAGATGGGGTAGCTGTTGTAGGAAAAATGATCTCCGGGCTTTCTCAAGCTCAGTCCTCCAGCGGCGGCCGTGCAAATCCTAGCCTTAGGACGTGCAAAAGGTCTGCGGCGCTGGAAATGGCAGGGTGCACCGGTTCGCCGCCGGTTACTGCTTACGCTGGTTGTTCTGCTTTCTAAAGTAGATTAGGAAGCCAGAAGAGGAACTTTATCATGTCCACCGCTTACTCGCGTTGCCACCATGAGTGTGGTTAATTTGCAAATAGAGTGACAAATCTAAGCGTGTGTATCTTCAGGATACCCTATAATTAGAACTGGTCTTTTTTTTTTTTGCTTCTGGAAAGGTTTTTGCTGTCTGGCTCAGATGGAAGCAATCCCAGTTTGTTTTTGTTTCTCTTGAATTAGAGCGCGGCTGCTCTTTCCAGGATTTCCCAGGCAAAAATATGCGCATGGGGACCTGCCCAACATGCACGGTGGTTCCTCTAGGATATGTCGAGCCCAATGCACGTGCRCTTCACACGCAGCCTGGGCATGCTCAACATCTTTAATGATTTTGGGGGCATTTGGCTTTCTGCACCTCTGCAGGGGCCATGGCGGGGATTTGCCCATGTGCAAGGGCTGATTTTCTGGCGCTTCCAACTGCGAGGCAGATAGCGAGCGGAGTGTGGGAAGAGGAGTTACGTGTGGGAAAGCGGTAAAAGCATAATGTGCAAAACTGAGCAGAGAGTTCAGACTGGACGCAAGTGTGGTTTTGTGGCTCAGTCCTGCTTGAAGAAGAGAGGTTAGCGTGACACATTGCCCTGGCAGGAGAAGTCCTCCCTCCAGACCTAACACCAGGGCTGCCTTGGCCACTGCCATGGGAAGGGGTCAGAAAGGCCTTGGTGGAAACCAGGAGGAGGTTCCTGAGCCGGGGATGGGGTAGCAGGACACGTGGGACTGCTGCACCAACCCAACCGTGTTGCATGCATTTGGGGGGGTGGGGGGTTCCCCCCCCCCGAGATGGGGTTTCCATGGAAACCAGAGCCATGATTTGCTGCACACTGATGTGCTGGAAGGCCAAAAGCAAACGCGGGTGGGAGGGAGGAAGCAGCGTACGGTGGGCAATATGCCCTCCCTGGGGACCTTCATCCCTGAGCGCAGAGGAGAGGAGGGAAGGAGGACATTTGGGTACCCTGAGCTCGCTTGCCATCTCCCTGAAGCTCAGAGCGTGGCTGGGAGCAAGGGCCAGCCCTGGCAGAGGGCTTCTGGAGACTGGGGCAGCACCCATAYGTACGGGTGGCCGGCACAGCGCGTGCTCCTGCTGTGGCAAGGGCTGCTTAGCCCAACACGAGCTTGCAAAGATGCAGCATCATGACAGAGCTCCACGCCAGCCTAGGTAGCTCGCTAACGAGCAGGATTAATTAATTAGCCTGGGAGGAACYGCAGCAACAGCGCTCTTGGTGTTTGGTCTGTAGTCTCTGCCTGTGTGCATCACCTCTGTGTGCATCGTGGCTTCCCCGGCGAGGCACTGCGGGGTGCGGGTACCACTGCGGGAGGGTGACAAGGGCAGATCGGCACAGGGGTGAGACACTGGCCAGGGCGGAGGTGACACCCCTGGACAGAGACACGGGCAGCCAAGTCGAGCAGGAGGGTGGGATGCCTTCAGACAGCTGCTGGGTCCCGACACAGGCACATCTGGCTCAGATCTGGTGCAAAGCGTGAGGCTTGTAGGGGTCCCAGGTATTTCGTGAGCTGACTTGCTGGATCCTCCTTGGAGTGCAGGTATGCACATCTCTCGTGCTCTGCAGGCGTGTGGCATTGCCCTGGCACTGCTGCATCTGCACCCTTGGGCTGGCGTGCCCACATCCCCGCTGTCACGCCTTCGAACCTGCGGGCCGGGTTGCGGCTGCAGTAGCGATGAGTGCTGGAGCTGCTAGCAGACTGGAAATGTCTTTTGTCAAAGCTTGAGATGCCTCCAACCTCCTTTAATTAAAGACAATTACTGCTTTCAGCCCCTCTTCACAGCTCAGCTGGGTTGTTTGCAAACACACAGCTGCGGGAGTCTTTGTGCCCCTCTCTGAGTCCCGCTTCCCTGGAGACGCACAGAGGTTTCTTTATTATCAGCATTACGGCTAGCGAGCAGCTGAGAAGGAGGAGAAGGAGGAGGAGGAGGAGGAGGAGGGGGCATCCCGGGCTCCCCGGGGTGTTTTGAGGTGCAGCGCTGACTCTGCAGGGCAGCCTGGAGCAACCCTGCCTGCTCATGTCCAGCCTTCCCTGCAAAACCTTCTGCATGGTAAAGCAGCACACGGTGCTCGGGGAGAGTGGCTTTTGCCGGAGGCGTGAAGAGAAACGAAGAGGGGTGAATGGTAATGGAGGCATTTGGGCTGCAGAGGAGGTGGCTCTTGCCCCGGCTGCAGAGACAGGACTGAGCAGATACAGGCTGCAAGCTCTGAATATGTCCTTTTAAATAACGCTCTGCTGAGTTAGCCGTGACTTTGCATGCTCGTGTAAAGAGGCTGCTTCGCCTCCCTGCAGGAACTGCACCAGGCAGGCCAAATCTGTGCTTTCTCGACCGAACCGTGCTCAGAAAAAAAAATCTGAAACCTCCTGTAACCAATAACCCCCCTTTCTGTGCTTGAATAACTCGGAGGCAGCCAAATGGAGCTTAACCAAACTTTCCAAAACAGTCAGGGCTGGCGCGAGAACAAGCAGCATCCACTGCAGCCCTCTGGGATGCTGTTTCCAAAAATACGAGCCCCGGCGCAGCGACGGAGCGTGACGCCGTCTCGTAGCCCTGACTCTCGTACGGATCCAGCCTCGCTCTGCAGTGCCACGTCCAACCCCAAGGCCGTGGCTTCTCCATTTTCAGGTGCTAATGGTCTCCTCGGGGAGGAGTCGGGGCAGGAGAGGCTAGCAGGCAGGCCACCGCCTGCCTTGGAAGCGTTTGGTTGTTAAATCTATCGCGGGGGCCTGAATGGTAAGTGCTCAGCCTTCAGGCTCAGGGGAGCCAAGATCCTTTTTGAGCTACTAACAGCCTGACACTGCTCTGTCTTCTCAAATTCATTTTGCAGCTCCAATTCCCTGGCGAGCACTAATCACTGGGCTGAGCATGAAGGGAAACATACCCCTCAAATGGGAAGCCCAGAAGCTCTTTCTCCTTAAAGAGGCTCCCTGTGGACATCTTTGATCTGTTTTGGGGTGGTTTCTTATTCCACAGAAGGCTCTTGGAGGCCAGCAGAAGAGTTGGAGGAGCCTCCTAGAACAGGTTCAAATGCATGCGCAGGCCCCRTGCTGTTGATTTAGCCCAGGCGGCAGATGGGCAGGGTCAGGCACCCGTTGCAAGGGCAAAGACCAGGGCTTCAGAGACCTTGTTGCTGCAGTGTTCACATCTGTGGGATGCTGGGGCTCTGGGGACACAGTCCATGGTCCTTAGTGCAACATCATGGGATGCTGGGGCTTCGGGGACACAGTGCATGGTCCTTAGTGCAACATCATGGGATGCTGGGGCTCTGGGGACACAGTCCATGGTCCTTAGTGCAACATCATGGGATGCTGGGGCTTCAGGAACACAGTCCATGGTCCTTAGTGCGACATCATGCTGCAGGTCCTGCTGCGCTCATGGGAGACCGTGACTGTCCTTAGCCCATCGACTAGGGCACTCTGCTCACAGACAGCTCAGTAGAGCAAGGTACCTTCGTTTGGCAGCCCCTCCAGCTTCTGTTCCAGGTGTTGGCATTGTTAACTTGGCTTACCAAAAGGTATGTATTTGGGGCTGGAACATGCTCTAGAAATGGACATCCTCCAGGTTATGTCCCCTGGGAGAATGTTGGCTGCAGCTCTTGGTAGCTGGAGGTCCCATGGGTGCTGACCAGTTGGTCCGGGCAGACCCAAAAACACATCCAGGAGGTGTCCGAGAAGGAGTTTCCCATGTGTTGAGCACAATTGCGTGTGTGATGGAAAAAATGACCTTTCCAGAAACACCTTGGTGTTTATTGGTTTGCAGATGTCGGTACTGGCTCAACAGTAGGAGAAATAAGGGATGGATAGAGTGCTGATTCCTCCTGTCTTCTGGCATGCTGTTCATATTGTCGGTGCCCACGGTGCCTTGTGGCAGCAAGTTATGCAATTTAATTATGCACCATGTTAAAAAATATGTCCTTGCATACTGTAAGAAATTACAAGCAATCTATTCCCATTCATGTCTCTTATATTCCTGGTGGCTTTATATACCTCCCTGAGTGGTCTCTTTTCAAATAGAAGGTCCTGAGTTGATTGACTCTCCATATGGAAGCTGCTCTGTATCCCTAATCATTTTTATCATCTACCTCATGACCTTGTCTAAGGGTGACCACCACTGCAAACAGTGTTCAAAACGTGGCTCCATGCAATGGCTTAATAACATTCCTGTTTTGCACTGGGTTCCTTTCTTAATAATTCCTTACATTTTCTCATTTTTTTTGATGATGGATGAGCTTTGAACTGATGTTTTCAGAGAATTATCTCTAGTGCTGCCGAGATCTCCTCCCTGCATGTTAATAGCTAATTTAGTGCCCATCATTGTGTTTGTATAATTAGGGCTCTTTTCCCCCAAGTGCATTAGTTTCCTTTTGTCACCACTGAATTTCATTTGCTGTGTTATTGCCCAGTCACTCAGCACCCTGAGATCTTGCTGTCACTCTTTGCGAGTGGCTTTAGCTCTGGTAAACCCGGCTAATTTGGGGACGTCAGGAGGCTACGCTGTGTCACTCGTCACCCCCTGCTCCAGCCTGCCGGTGGGTGCTCAGGGTGGCTCCTTGTTCCRGCACCACGATGATCAACATCCTCAGCATCTGCGTGAATACGTGCGTTCGCAGGGATGTTATTCATGCTTTATGCAGCGGCTGGTCACCCTTGGTGGGCCTGAACTCTGGATGCCACTGGGGAATGCATCACATTGCCGGGATTTTCTGTCTGCGTGGTGGTTTTTTGGACATGTCGAGCTCTATTSCAGATCTCAGTGTGGTTTCTTCAACCACTATTAGGCTAGCAGAGCCACTTTATCTCTTGTCTCAGGAGGCTCTTTCCCCATGTCAGAGGAGGACTGCATCACGTGCTGTGCAGAATGGTGGAGGGATGCAGCTTTGACTGGCTGGGTTGCTCAGCCCTTGGCTGGAGCTTGGCACAAGGAGATTTCTGCAAGGTGGAGGGAACCCGGTGAAGAAGAACCTGAGAAGGGATCTAAGCACAGCTACAGCTCTGTGTGGGGCAATTAAAAGAGGATGGAGCCAAGCCCCCATCAGTGGTGCCAGATCATACAGGAAGGGACAGCAGCCACAGGCTGCAGCTTGAGAACCTCAGGATGGGCTTTGGAAAACCTGAGACAGTTCCCGAGAGAGGTCGAGCATCACTGTCCTCAGGGATTTCCAAGGCTTGGCTGCACGCAGCTGCAGCTGCCTTGATTTAGGACTGGACTCAGCCCTTCTATGAGCTGGAGACTGGCCTGGAGACCCCAGAGGTCTCTTCCCACCAGCCCTGCTGGGTTGCCATGAAAACTCATGTGCCAGGACCATGGAGCCAGCTTGACCCGAGCACCACCTCTGCACTGGAGACAGATAGAGAAACCTTGGTTTGGTGCTGAAGCCAGCTTGGGGTCTAAATACATTCCTCAAGTGATAGCGTGGCACGGGGGGACAGGAGACCCAGCTACGGGTCAGCAGCGCTCAGAGCCAGACCTGCTGTAACTGCATCTAGCAGGGAGTTGAAAATCTCTGCTGAGAAAACCTGTGAAACCATGAGCGGTAAGTGAGGAGGTCTGGGAAGTCGTACTAAGCCACATCTGATACAAAGAAGTTAAATGCAAAATTTGACTGTCCTGTAGACTGAGGTCAGAAAAATGCCTCCACATGAGCAGACCGCCCTGCTCTCCACAATTCAAAAGGGATGTGAAAAATAAACCTGGAGGGTGCTGCAGAGAAACACAAACATGGTCCCAAGAGCCATGGAAAATGCCTTTCCACAAGGGACTGAAAGAGCTCAATAGCTTCTCAAAAAGAAGATTAAGAGGTGAGATGATTACCAAGAGGAAACACCAGCCTCTAAAGGGCTTTTTAATCTGGCAAAGAAAGAGATAACAAGAACCGGTAGGGTTAAACTGAAGCTAGATAAATTAAAAAAATTAGGCATGTGTTTCTAAGCAATTAACCACTAGAGCAAGCTAATGAGAACAGAGGGACTTCTCCACGTTTTGGAGTACGTAAAACAAGATGGTTTGTTGCTGGGTCTTGGGCTTTAGCCGAGGACCAGCCATCAGGTTCATCAAAGGGCAGCTGGATGAAGCACGGGACCCCAGGGTCCAGAGCCCCCAAATCTGTGCAAGGCTGTGGAGGGACCAGCCAGCCCAGGGGGGCTGGGAAGACCCAGCAGTGCCTGTGAGAGCGGTGGGCAGCGTCAGCTCGGCGGCTGGACCCTGGTCCCCGCAGGCAGCACCCACCGAGGGGACTGTCGTGCAGGCATTGCCAACAGCCTTTCCCGTGCCTCCCATCCCTTGCCAGCATCGTGGGCATTGGACACCAGAGCCATGGGTACTGGGCTGGTGATACTGGTAGAGAAGGAGGGGGGTGTTCAAAGGGGCATGAAACCCGTGCAACGACTGAGTCCAGCAGCTTGGCAGGCAGCGGTTCCTCCCTCCAGTGTCAGCGGTGGAGAAACTCCTCTTCCCCTGCCTCCTGGGTTGCAGAAGGGCCTGAAGGATAGCAGGTCTCCGTCACAGCATCCTTTGGATGTGCTGTCTGTAATGGGTTGCCCCGAGCCAAACCCACAGCGTCCACTGGAGCACCCTGAGACACCCGTCACTGCCCCCACCGAGCCCCACCGCTGCATCCCGCTCCCTCCCGGGGACCTTCGCACCAGCTGACCCTGCTGCTCCCGGACCAATTTTCCATGTCGTGCAGGTTCAGCATCCCGCACCCGGGGCCGGTGTGACGAACCTGGCTGATTGCCTCCCGGATGAAGTGGGAGCCGAGGCCGAAGGCTCCCACCGAGTCCCAGGTGCACCCTCGCACGCCTGCTCGCCTTGCACGCCAGCCGGGGAGGTGAAAGGCCCAGCCTTGCACGACGGGTTGCTGCAGCAACAGCGGCTCAGCATCCTTGCCGGGAGCTCCAGGCACCGGGCAGGGGCGGAAAGCTTCACTCCCGGTGACCCAGCGCCCTGCTGCAGGGGAGAGCAGCTCGTTTGGGCTGATTTGCTTTCATTAACTAGATTAGATGCTTTAATCTGCTGAAAGTAAGAGGCAGTTGGTCCCGCTTGGGAACGCCGCAGAGGGGACTCTTACTGGGGAGGACAAGCTGCAGGGGGGAGGCGGAGGCAGCAGGGAGCCCGCTGCCAGCCGGTCTTTGCTGCGTCCCTTTTGCATGGACAGATTTACCCCCTCTCCTCCCACCCCTTCTCCACCCCTTTTCTTTGTACAGATGGAAGAGCGTGCGAGGGATTATGCTGTTCCCGTCCTGTCCCCTCATCGATCGCCCCCATGCAGGTGCACGTGACCATGCGTATACCCTTAGCCTAAACACGTTTGCATACACGTATGGCCACCCTCAGCTTTTTTGCATCGGACAAAGAAACGTGGCAGCAAATGGGTAGAATCCCTCCATCGCTGGGTCAATTATTTCAACCTCCCTGCCAAAAAAATGCACTTTCTTGCCCAGCTGTGTTTTTCCAGCTCCAGGAAATGGGTCTGTGGTCACCAGGGGTGATGCCCTCAAGGCAGCATGTCTCGCAGGGCATCGTCTGTGCCTGCACACGCAGCTCTTCTCCCCCAGCCGTGCCAGGACCCCATGCCAGGACCGGTGGTTTCTGTGCTTTAACTCTGTCCTCAACTGGAGACAGATGTAGTCTTCACCACGATACAAAGCACTGATGGACCAAGCGTGCTCCATCTTGAAGGATGAAGGCTATATCTGTSTCCAACTGCAAATAAAAATAATCTTTCCTCTGTGTTTCTTTGCCGTTTGTGCTCTGCTGTTACCCTTGCGTGGGGGGGGGGAGGGAAACGCGCTTGCCCAGGGACACAAGGAGTCAGGGACAAAGTTGGGATGCAAAAGCCAAAATCCCAGCCCCAAGCTCTAACCACTCCACCTGCTGCCTCCACTCTGCATCAGTGCTTTTTATTTCTTGGTGCACTCCAGCTTTTTGCCCAAGGAGAAAAGGATCATGCAAATGATTTGCCCCAAGGGATTTCTGGAAGCTGTTTAAGCCAGCAAATGCTGCCTTCTCCCCAGCTGTGCCATGCAACTCAGTATGCTCATGAATTTCCCCTCCCCTAAGTGCAGGAAGGGGCTGACAGATGTTAACACACGATCAGTGTCTCAGGAGAGAGGAATTAAAGCCACACTGGACCCTTCGAAGACACACATTAGTGTCAGAAATTTCTAATCAATCAGCTCAGAGCCTCCTGGGGTCAGAAGCCTCTTTGAAACCCGAATGGGGAATGGCTCCTAATGGGTTTTATTTTGATTGCTATAAATTGATTAGCGTTAAGATAAACAAGTTTTGTTTCCTTCTGAAAGCTCTAAATATGCTCTGGGGGAGGAGAAGCAGTGGAGGCTGATTGCTTCCCATTAGGACGTCCTCACTTAGCTCCCACCCCATCACCAGTTTGCACCAGACCCACGAGACACCTTTTTTCTCCAGAGCTGGCTAAAGGCGATGGATGCATCATACAAAGAGGCTTTTGCAGTGCTGGAGCAGGATGCAGGTTAGAGGAGAAGGTGTGAGCATCCTCGCTGGTTTTCCAGGGCAGGATGTGAAAACACAGCTTGGTTCTGGAGGGAATCAGTGCAGGCTTGCATGGCGGAAAGCATGGCTGTGTTTGAGGAGCAGGCATGGTTTTTTGGGCTGGTTCAGCCTAGCAGCTGCCATGCATTTGGGAGATGCTCCATCGCAGGAGCGTTTTCTCTGGGTGAAGAAACTCAGCGCCGTGACCATCACCAAACACAGGAGGACTGTCGTGTCCCCAAGACCCTGCTGGGGGATGTGTGGGGCAGGAAGGTCCCATGGTTGGGCTGAAGCCAGGCATCTGTACGGCTCACAGGTGGGCTGTGTGTGAGCTGGGGCAAGCRTTGTCTGAGGGTCAAGGTGGGACCCCGTGCACGGTACCAGTGGCTCCCACCATGCTACTGAATGGGACCAGCCCGAGAGCCACTGATGGACTCCCTACAGCCCCCATCTGTGCTCCCTACAGCCCCCTCTGTGCTCCCCACACTCCTATGTCTACTTCCTACAACCTGTATTTACTCCCTAAAGCTTGGATTTACTCTGTACAGTCTGTGTGTACTCCCTACAGCCCCATGTGTACTGCTACAGCCCGCTGTGTTCTCCCTGGGTGTGCTCCCTGCAGCCTCCACGTGCTCCCAACGATGTGTGATGTGTACAGCCCCATGTGTGGTCCGTACAGCTCGTGTATGCTCCCTGCAATCCATATGTGCTGCCTACAGCCTGTGTGTGCCCCCGACAGCCATACATACATACATACAGTATGTATGCCTTACAGCCCCGTGTGTGCGCCCTACAACCCATGTACGCTCTCTATAGCCCCCTGCGTGCTCCCTATAGCCGGTGTGTGCTCCCTACAATCTATGTTTACTCCCTATGGTCTGTGTGTGCTCCCCACAGCCCCCTGTGTTCTCCCTACAGCCCTGTGTGTGCTCCCTACACCCCTGTGTTCTCCCTACAGCCCCTGTGTGTAGTCCCTACAGCCCATGTTCACCCTACAGCTCGTTTGTTTACCCTATACCCTAGCATGTGCTCCATATACCCCATATGTGCTCCCTACAGCCTCTGTGTGCGCTGCCCGCAGCCCCCTCTGTGCTCCCGGCAGCCTGTGTGTGCTCATACAGCCCCGTGTGTGGTTTGTACCACCGGTGTCTGCTCCCTACAGCCGGTCTGTGTACTCCCTACAGCCCGTGTCTGTGCTCCCTACAGCCACGCGTGTGCTCCCTGCAGCCTATGTGCTCCCTACAATGCCCTGTGTGCTCCCTATAGCCCCATGTGTGGTCCATATAGCTGGTGTGTGCTCCCTA
>JAYKAV010002848.1:567944-820946 GCA_035582835.1 Phoebastria nigripes
GTTTGGGCTCTCTACAACCACGTGTGGGCTTCCCACAGCCGGTGCGTGCTCTCTTCAGCGCCTGTGTGCTCCCTGCAACCCCTGTGTGTGCTCCCTACGACCTTTGTTCGTGCTCTATGTAGCTCCACGTGTGCTCCGTATAACCCCGTGTCTGCTTCCACCACCCATGTGTTTCTCCCTACAGCCCGTGTGTGCTCCCTACAGCCCCCGTCAGCTCCCTAGAGCCCGTCCGTGCTCCTTGCAGCCCCTTGTGTGCTCCCTACAGCCCATTTGTGCTCCCTACAGCCAGTCTATCCTCTCTACAGCCCCATGTGCTTCCTACGATCGCTGTGTGCTCCCTACGCACCCATCTGTGATCTTGTCCTCCTGGGGAATAGCCGTTTGTTTTTTCTTTGCCTTTCCCAGCCCAGGCAGGACGGAGGTCCTTGTGGTGATGGAAAGTCATACCAAGGAGCTTGGTGGATTTCCTTTCTTTTGCTTTTGTCTCTCCAGAGTCCTCCAGCCTTCTTTTTTGTGTCCCAACTATGGGCATGATGGTGGGATGGGGCAGCACCATCCTAATACCTTTCCAAGGCCAAGAGGGAGAGGAAACAAGGATGGTCCTGCATGTCCACTGGCACGTTATGGATGTGGAGGACAGTGGGTGCCAGTTTTTGGGAGTTCTAGGGGTGGGTCCTGGGCAACACTCAGCTTTCTGACGGTGGCACAGGGGATAGTGTCCAGTAATGAGGGACATGGCAGATGTTCACAGGTGGTGCTGGGGTGTCGTGCTGTTCATGATGGCATGGTCTTGCTGCTGGGTGAGGATGGGGACCTCTTGGCTGTCGGTGGCTGTAGTGGTTCAGGATGGTGACAGCATTTTGCTGTCAGTGGTGGCTGTGTCTCTGTGCTGGGTGGTGGTGAGGATCTCGCTGTTGGTGGTGGCGAGGGTCTTGCTGTTGGTGGTGGCAAGGATCTCGCTGGTGGTGGTGGTGAGGGTCTCGCTGGTGGTGGTGAGGATCTCACTGTTGGTGGCGAGGATCTTGCTGTTGGTGGTGGTGAGGGTCTCAGTGGTGGTGGTGGCGAGGATCTCGCTGTTGATGGTGATGGTGTCTCTGCTGGGAGGTGCTGGAGGTGCTGGTGTCTCTGCTGGAGGCTGGGTGTGCCCTCGGAGGAGGCGACTGAGTGATGCTGTGTGCTCTGCTGTGCATGAAGCCCAGGAGATAGGCAGTTCATATTTCTGTACTGAACAGGGAGCTGACATTAATGAACAGCTAATTAACATCACAGGGCTTGATGGTTGCAGTGTCAGTGTCCCTAATTAGTCTCGCACTAATCTGCTTTAATTAACTGTCCCTGTCGCGGTTTTAATTTAATTTTCAGCTCTAGACCAGAGAGCGCAGTCCTGTGAGCATCTGGGTTCCAGTACCACGGCACTGGCTGTACTGGGATGGACTGGTGGGGCAGTGGTGGCCAGCCTGGCACAGGGGAGAAGCGAGGCTGCTGTGCACCGTCTGCTTGTGCTTTCCCAKGGATGAGTAACCACCGCTGCACAACCCCAGCCCTACCGGTCCCCAGGCACGTTGCCACCTCCATGACAGGCTGTGTTGGCTGGACAGGGGACCGCAGACAAGCTGAAGGTCACGTCATTAGCTGCCCCTATGCTCTTTCATTCTGCCACTTTGCCTGCATCAACCATGTTTTATGGCGTAGCAAGCTGCCATCCCTTCCCTGTTTTGGTGCAGGGGGAGAGCACGGCGTTGCCCGTGATGTCTGTGCCTGCTCAGGTGTACCATTCATTGCCTGGAGGAGTCCATAACCAGGGATGCGCTGCATTGTGTGAGGTCTCCTTGAGACAAGGACACAAGAAGCTGGTCACTGCTCCTCGCTTGGCCAACAAGTTTGGAGGGCCCATGGCCCTCGTGCTACTGGGTACCTCTTCATTTGGCTTCAGGCATTTCTGTACCAGGAGCTCCCGGTGCAGAGCAGCCACTGAGCACTTTCCTCTTCATCACTTTTTTGGTACCTCCTTCCTGCAGGGGATATCCCCTGTACCTTGTGTTAGACCAGCCAGAGACCCAAGAGCTGAGCAGCAGGGCCAGCAGGAGAGCGCAGGGGACCAGCACAGGAGAAGAGTGGGCTCCACGTCCCACTGTGATGAGTGTGAGGGATGCTGAGATCCTCGTGTGGGAGGATGGGCAGAGAACAAGCTGGGGAGACACTTAATGATGGTTTCCCATGGGAGCAGATGAAATCACAGGAACAAAAGCAGCGGGGAGAGGTACCCCAGAGAGAGAGGAGGAGGAGAAGTCACCAGGCAGGAAGAGCCTTAGCAACCTAGAGATGCTGTGAGGAGCTTGTATTCAGTCCCGACAGAGTTGCTGTTTGCACAAGAGGGTCTACTGGTCCTTGTCATGCCAAGCAGAGCTCTGCCTTGCAAGCCAACCACAGTCAGTCTGCGTGCCCTTGCCCCTGATGCCTTTCCATAGAAGACCAGGCTCTGTATCGCAGATGGAGCCAAAAGGAGCCAGAGAAAGGAGAAGACGTAGACCTCACCTTGATAAGCATGGCAGCTCGAGTTTTGCTCATGCGGCCCTAATAATAAGGCAATTCCTTGTTAACATCCCTACGCTGCAGCATGCACCCTGCTAGGATGAGGGATGCGGATGTGTCGGGGTAGAAAGTTTGGGGTTTTGCACTCCATTAGTGAGGATTGCAGCAGGAGTGGGCTGGGACATGCACCCCGTGCTCCAGCCCGGCTCTACTTTCCCCTCTCTGCTCCAGTACGGCGTCCTTCATCAGGCAGGGCACAAATCTTCTCAAACATGAGCGTCTCCCCGCGGGATCTTCTCATGGGGCCGTGTTAATCTGTTAGAGCAAGTGGGGCCTTTAAAGTGGGAGTTCATGCTTGGCAGCATCCCAGGGAGCCGCACAGTCCTGGGCTTGGCTTGCCCGTCTGGATTAGCGGGGCTCTGCCATCTGTCCTGCTCCCAGCCCTGGCTGGAACTGCTCCAGGTGCCTCGTGCTTTGAAGAAAACCCTTCTCCAACCACGACCCCTGCTCCGAATAACCCAGCTGCTTCCCACCTAGGCAAGCGTGGTTGCTTTCCCTGTCTCTTCTGCAGGCGGAGGAAAAATTTCTTTACTGAAAGAGTGGTCAAGCATTGGAACAGGCTGCCCAGGGAAGTGGTGGAGTCACCATCCCTGGAGGTATTTAAAACACCTGTAGATGWGGCGCTTAGGGACATGGTTTGGTGGGCATGGAGGTGTTGGGTTGACAGTTGGACTCGATGATCTTAGAGGTCCTTTCCAACCTTAATGATTCTATGATTCTATGATTCAATGAAATCTTTGCGCCAGCCGCAGCCATGCTGTGGGCTTCGGGAGCAGCTAACCTCGGGGAAATGCAGTGAAGGTCCCTGGAGAAGGACTTTTGGGACCCCTTGCAGCCAAATGAGCTCAGTGGTTGGGCAGTCTGTGGATTAAGAAGCCCAGATCTATTTATATTTTTATACGGCTGCTGAGGGACCAGGAAATTGTTGGCTGTACCACGCTGCCCGTGCGCAGTTCTCACGTCACATCCAAGTCTGACCCAGTGTGTTGGGCACTTTTTGCCTTCTCCATCTGAGGATCTCGCTGATCCGTTGCTGCAGCTTCATGCCGGGCTGGTCACGCGCAGCCCATCCTCTGCAGCAACCTCTCTGTTTTTCAGCCTGTTTTCTTCTATGTGGCACGTGGTGCCAAGGACCACTTTTTGCAGAATGGGACTGGGAGGATGCTCAACCTCACCAGCGCACCGAGTGTCTCTGATCCCACTCTGCAAAGTGACCAGTAAACCAATGAAACCCCACAACACAAAGAAAATATATCAGGGGACTTTATTTGATGTCACTTGTTCCACTCTTTACCCCTGGCAGTGGTGCCATCATCTTGGCCAAGAGCACTAAGCATCTCTGACCCTTGAAAATCGTACGCCGCAGTGTTATCAGTGTGTCTGGTCCCCGAAATGGTCTCACGACAGCTGATTTCATAAACACCAGCACTTGCGTCACAGAGTTTTCCTTGGCTGACGCTTAAAGCTCTTGGGTACAAGTTATCTAATACTGCCTGGCGTTGGGAGCCGATCGCCGATATTCTTCCTACTTTCAGGGGGAATGGAAAATTTTAAGGAAGTGTTGGTTATGAAACAATCCTTCTCTATGCATACACTGTATTATTATATATATCCCTTTCTTTCTGTGTCACAATGGGCAATTTTGCCATATCTTGGGGGCAGGCACATATCTTTACTATGGCTTCATTTTTCTTACATTCTTGATTTCCATCTTGTTGCTGTTAATCTTACGGGCCCTGTTTTTTCCACTGCCCAGTTTAGCTGCTCTTATCAACCGCTTGTATTTTGTGCTTACTAACTTTAAGCCACTGCTGCCAATTTGTGGCTTTTTAAGATGCATTTTTACTCCTTCACTGTAATTTCTTCGCCAGAATTAATTTTTACTGAAAAATATGAATTGCATTTTCCTGGAGGCAACAACAACTTTTTTGGAGGCAATTTTGGTTATTATTCACGGTGTTTTATTTGTACTTTCTGTCCTTGGTGGCTTTGCTGGCATCTCTSGGAACTTGTTCAGTGCTCATGCTGCATGTCTGGCGCTGGCAGCAAGCCCTCGAGCACGGTGGGAGAGCCCCGGCAATCTGGGAAGCTGGGGAAGACCCCTGATTTACTGAGAGTTACTTTTAAATGCACAGAGGCAGGAACTGAGTTCAATTTTCATGCGGCTGAAACCAGCCAGCATACTCCCAACCTTGTGTTCGAGCAACCTCACATTTTTTCTGTCTCGAGTTGCTTGCGACGCCTTTCCAAGGCCTCTCTGCTTTCCAGTGGGAGTATGAAAATCTGGGAGTATGGAAGTATGAAATCTGGTGGAAGAAAGCTTTCAGGTGTGGCAGGTGCATTTTGATGGATGGAGGCAAAACCCGCCCAAATAAGGGGAATTACGAGCTGTTGAAAATTGCCTCTTCCCATCTGTGTTTTCTGACAGTGCGTGCTTGGCTCTCGGGTCCTGCCATACAGCGCTGCTCCTGATGGATATAGACAGATAATTATTTGCTGCTGCTTTTCCCTCAGCAGAGCATCCTTTCGGAGAAAGTTATCAGTGAAATGAGAACCAGGGGACCTAGGGTTCAACCTTCTCCTTCTGACGCTGATCCCTCGCAACCCTCGAGACTGCACAAACACCACTACCAAATTGACGCATTGAGTGTAGAGGGAATGCCGACGGTGAAAATTGCTCTTGGGTATTTATTCAGCCGCGAATTGCAGAAGTCATTACAGTTGTGCAAAATAGGGAGGCTTTATAAAAGATTTCCTAGAAAATAATATGTAAAATTCCTACTTTAACTCTCCTTACATGCACATCCCTGGCACATGGTGATCTTGGCATGGCCACGCTGCTTTTTCTCAGTGTGCGGGATGGTCAGACCTGCGGTTTGGAAGGAGTTGGGGGTTTTGGTAGTTTTCTGTACTCATAGTTCATTGTGCAGCCTCATGTCATATTTCCTGCTCTCTATCAAAAATACGCGTGTTGATTACAGAGCCGTGGCTTCCCTCCTTGGACTTCTGTGCTCTCTGCCCAGCCTCCAAGTGCCTGGCTTGTGTCAGTAGAAGGAAAGGTTGAACATGTCTGGGGTGAAGCCGTAGCAGAGTCAGGTTAAGATCTTACTGTCCCCTGGATTGGTGATGCCACAGGGACAGGTTGAGCTCAGATGAGGCTGTGAATGCGCGGCAGCCTGGATGTCCAAATCAGGTCCTGGGCATCCAGGGATCCTGAATGCGGTGGCAATGCCAGCAAGGGATGACCGTACCACACGGTCATCCACATTTTTCAAAACATCTAGCAAATACAGGGAAAGACGAGCTCTTCTAGAGAGGTTTCACGTGCCTCGCTTTTATCTTTCTTCCTGCTTCCCTCTCTCCTGCTGATGGTGGGCTCGGCGATAGCCCCTGTGCGCACAGCTGCCTCTTACTGCAGAAGCCAGCGTGCTCCCAAGTCCTGTCTGTCCTATGTGGGGGGGGGGGGGAAATGGCACGCGGTTGCATACTGCAAACGCCGTGATCGTGCACACGCAGACGAGAGCTTAGGGGCTGGGGAGGGGGCTGCTCAAATGGCTTTATTGCTGCCA
This sequence comes from Phoebastria nigripes, assembly GCA_035582835.1. Classification (NCBI taxonomy): domain Eukaryota; kingdom Metazoa; phylum Chordata; class Aves; order Procellariiformes; family Diomedeidae; genus Phoebastria; species Phoebastria nigripes. The sequence goes on from JAYKAV010002848.1 coordinate 574,106, forward strand.
TTTCCAAAATTTCTAGCACTCAGGTCAGCATGCTTAAAAAAAACTTCTCTCCCCGTCGCGAATCCTTCTGATATTACAATACTTTGTGTGTTTCATTTCATCAGCAGTGCTGAGGTAGCAAGCTGACTTGCTCCTAAATAATACTGCAGACAGACAGACCACATAAATGAGGATGGGTGCAGCGACAGACACCGGTGCTCTAGCTATGCCCTCTCTAGGGTAGGAGACGTGGCTCACGGTCAGCCTTGCTGTCCCAACACTCCTTCTCCAACCCTGGCTGAAAGCTGATGTTGCCCCTGCAGGGATGGACTTCTCAGAGACTGTCTGTACATCCTCCCCTCTTCTGGAGCAGGGGGTTTCAAAGGAGCCCCAGCTTTTCAGCGGATCAGCTGCCTGGTGGCACAACGATTTTGGTTTCTTCTTGCAGTTCCCTTTGCGGGTGGTTCAAAGTCCATTGCACCGCGTTGCTGCGGCAGCTCGTTGCCGGATGAAGCTGCTTCAGCTCAGGTCGTTCAGGAAGCCTCGAAGACGTTCGAGGGCCAGAAGTGTGCCTGTTCGGACGTGAGTGAATCAGAGGTGGCAGGGACAGATGGACTTCCGAAACGGAGCTGGAGTCGCAGGCTGGCGCCATGGTCCGTGAGGTGCGCGTGGTGACAGCACCAAGGGACTCTGCTGTGGGGAAGGGGACTGTCGCTTCCAAGTGTGATTGATTTAGCAAAGTCGGTGAATTTAAGCAAAGTAAAAAAGTGAGGTTTTTTTCCCTGGGCTGCTCCTACAAATGACTGATTGACCTTTGCACTCCTGGTGTAAGTGGTTTTTTTTTTTTTGCCTTCAGGCCAGCAGTGCGTTTGCGTAACCCCGTTCGCTGTGCTCGTACCCTCGCAGCCAAGAAGCGGTGGTCCGTTGAGCAGGGGGTAGGCTGGGCATCCAAAAGCTTGAGAAGTGGAAGCTTTGTGGGTCATGGGCAGCTAGTGTGACCGGAATGCATGCCAGTCCCTTGGGAGAGGCTTTGACTGTCTCCGAGGATGTAGATTCCTGCACCTCTCTGAGTCCTCCTTCCAATACTTGACTTCCCTCGTGATGAAAAACGTTCTCCTTGTGTCAAACTGGAATTTCCCATGTGCCACTTGAGCCTTGTCCTACCTCTGAAGGTCTGGCTCCATCTTCCTTACACCCTCTCRTTGGGTCGCTGAAGGCAGCAGTGAGGTCTCTCCTTTGCCTTCTYTTCTCCAGGTTCACATTCAACCCTCAGCCTCCCCTCGCCCGCCATGTGCTCCAGCCCCCAGCCRTCCCRGTGGCCTCCCCTGGAGTCGCTCCAGTGTCCTCCTTGCACTGGAGAGCCCCAAACTGGACACGGTGCTCCATGCAGATCTCACAAGTGCCAGAGCACTTGGGAGCTTGTTTTGGAGGAAGGCTGGTTCTCCTTGGGTCTTGCCCTTCCTAAGTACGTAAGCAGACTTCAGGGCATTTTGGAAAGTGGAGGTGGACAGCGTGCAACCGCCCTGGGTGGTGTGTGACCTCCCTACCCATGCCGTGCTGCCTGCCTACAGCTTCTCCGCTCACTGCAGGCTGGGAAGGAAAGTTACTGTGCAACTACACCCCCAGTGATTTAAACCACCATAACTAACCATTTTTAATCAGCCCTTATGCCAGCTCCACTCAGCACCTAGTGCTGACAAAGAACAATGTTGTCATCTGGAAAGCGGCTGCTGGCACTTAACCAGCTGGCGTATTTTAAACTTGTCTAAACTGGGTGCTAAGCAGCATTAAAATGTAATGATTAAACATGCCCACTCCAAGTTTTCCTGGCCACCCCCATCTCCACCTGGAAAAGCTGCTTGTGCCCTGGAAAGGTTCCTTTGGGAGCTGCACCTAGAGGGGGTCTGCAGCAGAGTGCCTGCTGGAGATGGAGAGGAGAGCGTGGGGTGGGAGGACACTGGTCCTCATGCTACGGGAAGTCAAGGCAGAGCAATTTGGGAATAGTGCCGTCGGCTGTAGGGGTTGGGGCTTCTGGGTCAGGTAGGGATGTCCCTCAGAGACCCAGACTCAGCACCCCTGACCCTGAAACCAGCTCCTCCAACATCTCGGATAAGGGAGTTGGGTAGAGACAGGCGATTCGCAGCAGCCACGGATGCACTTGGAGTCCCTGGAGGTGGAGGCACAAGTCTTCTCGGGGGCCTGATCCTGGCTCTGCTCGCACCTGGAGACGCGCAGACATCGGATGGTCCCTGGCTGCTCTGGTTCCCTGAGCCTCTGTATCTGGTCTTGGTGGACGTGCCTGCCCGTCCCCAGCAGCCCCGTGGTGCTGGGGGTGTGACTCCGGATTGGCACCAGGACCAAGGGGGCTGGGGAGACCATCCACTTGAAGGGCTCTTGTCCGGGAAAAGCTTCCTTTTTACTTTCATATTTCCTTTAGGATTAAAACCATTCTCATCGGGCTTGAAACATGGAATGTTTGTTAAGTTTATGAGGGCTTTTAGAGAGGCTTTTAGAGAGTACATCCTATCCCTTCTTTTATAGGGCTGAGATAAGATTATCTTTGTTTTAACACCAATTAAAGCAGGAAGGGTTTATAGGATTAGGGGTTTTCCATCAGTGCAACTTTGATGTCACCACTTGCTTGCTTGGTTTGCTTCTTTCCCTGCATTAAAAGGTTGGGAGCCTTTCCCGTAATGGTTAACATACCACCCTCCGGAGGCAGAGCTCTCCCAGGCAGAAGCTTTGGGAAACATTTAAACAAGACCAAACAAAGTAACAAAATGTGAAAGTCCTAAATTCTTCTGGAGACCACTTGGAGAAAGCTGGCTTACCGTTTAAACAACCGCTCTTTCAGTATGTAGCGCTGCAGTGTTTACATCTATTGAAAAAGGACATGCTGCTTGCCTGAAAAGCATTTTTTTTAAAGATCAAAATAAAATTAATTACTATATTGTAAGGAATCTAAAGCAAAACCAAAAAAACCCTGCAGTCTTGCAGTCAGAGGCTGGAAAACTCATCAGTCCATCCTCTGCACCAGAAGAAGACGAGAGGCTGAATAATGCGAGCGTGATGTTTGGTGTATCTGCTAGCGTGTCACTCCACAGAAATAACCTCATGGCTCGGCACCTCTGGCATAGGCTGGCATCGCTCCACACGAGTCGCTCCAGGATTCCTGGGGCAATGCTGTTTTCCAGCACCTGAAGCTCTAGGTCCTTATGTGCGTGCCAAGCCGCAAGGTTTTGGGGTTGAAACCACGCAGGTGCTGGCAGCATCCTGATCACCCCGTGTGCTGGGACTGGGATTGCTCCTAGACCGGCAGCACCCAACATCCCCAGGGTGGTGGATGTCATGCTTCAGGAGAGCACCGCTGGCTGCTGTGCTTGGTCTTGGAGCTACATCCTAGAGTGCTCTTCAGGTGTCTGCAGGAGCGAGGAGGTCCAAAGCATCTGCTGCCACCAGAGCTGTGCTCCTGACCTGTAAACTCGGCTGGTTTTGGCTTCACCCAGGGATGCTGGCCTCTGGAAGTGAGCTGGGAACCGTGCCTTTGGGGCTGCAGTCACCTGTGGTCTACAGCAGCGTGATGAATGTACAGCTCCGTGTCTCCTTTGGATAGGGAAGTCCTCTCCCCTCGGGGTGTCTGCTGAACGGCTCTAGCAGGAGAAATGCTGGATTATGGTCCTCGCTGTCCATACTCTGAGGATGCTGGCAGCACCCCAGCCTCCCATGCTCAGGCAGGGACAGAAAGCTTTCCATTTCTCTTTAAGAGCCCCCATGACGGGTTTGGGAGGCTGAACCAGGCTGACCGGGCAGGTAAAAAATTCCAGACGTTTCTCCCTGACAGCCGAATCCCGTCACGGCTGATGGATGTGCCGCCCAGAGCAGGTCGTCGGGGGGGTTTGCAGGTGTGCGTGCCCACAGGTGCGGCGGTCTCGCCAGATGCTTGAACTTCTGAGCGGTGCTAGGGGGGAGATGACCTTGCGAACCCTGCAGAGGCTGCAAGAGGGATTTGCTGGCAAGCCCCCGGCAYGAAGCCTCTCCCAGGCGAGGGCTCAGCCCTGCTGCCGGTGCGTGGGCACTGGGAGAGAGCTGCGAGGGTTCGGATGAGGGTGCTCCCTGCCTAAGGTTGTCCTGGCTGGTGATGCTCTTGCAGGAGAGCAGGGGACTGTAACTGCCTGGCTTTGGCCCAGGTTGTGTTGCAGAGTCGGTGTGTGGTGACCACTTTTGGTTTGTCCCATGGTGTCCAAAAGGCTGAATCTCTGGACCACGCAGTTTTCCTGGTCTTTGGAGCTTGTTCGGGCTGGGCTGAGGACAGCCTGGCTAGAAGGTCGGGGACTATTTGTCCCTTGAGGGACATTCCAGTGTGTTCTTTTGGGGAGCTCCCAAAACAGGGCATCACTCTGCCCTGCCTGGTCCTTTCCAAACCTCTGTGACACCCCAATACTAAGGTTCTGTCACAGCCCCAGGCTGACCCAGTGCTGCCCCTCTGCGCCTGCCCGTGGACCAAGTGAAAGGGTGGATGATGGTGAGAATAAGACGTAACCTCTTAAACCAAGCAGCCGGTGGTGAGCTGCAGACAGGCAGGGTGCAGCATGGAAGTCCTTGCCAGGAGCGCTTCCAAGGGGGTTGTGTCTGAAGGAGCCCTGGGCTGAAGCTGGGAGGCAGATGAGGTGGCTTGGGGAGCACTGTTGGAGGGGATGTGGGTTTTGGAGTCCTGGCATCTGCAGCTGTGAGGCCGGAGCAGCAGTGCCTATGTGCTGGGGAGATGATGTGAGCCAGTTGATCTCCTTGAGTTGCTGGTGAGGTGCAGGATGGTGGTCCAGTCAATGGCACAGGGACCTATCTAAAAGCCGCTAGCGATGGGAGGATGCTTTTGCAGATCTGTGCTGTCTGCTTCTATTTCTGTCCTGTGGGGAATGACGGGGTTAAACAGGAACATTTGCATTGTGACTTCTTCCTTTATTGACAACTCTCTAATCCACATCACAGAAGTCGGCTGAGCACCACGTTCCCCTTCAGTTAATCTCATTTAACCCTGTTTTCCCTTCTGTATTTCTATCCTCTGCTCTCCAAATGCTGTCAGAGTTGTTGGCAGTGACAGCACCCGGCAATGGGATTAATTGCTTATCTCAAGTATGAGGTAACAGTGTAGGCTGCTAATTAAATTTATCAGGAGGGAAACTGGAGGACCTGTGCGGCCCCAGGAAGGATGAGTGCAGAGAGCTGGCACCTAGAGGTCCAAGATCCTCTCTCTGTCTTTCAGAGCTAGCAGCCAACTGCAATGCCAAGTCCAAGGGGCTTGGATGTTACCACCTGCCTCCTGCACTTCAGCCCTGCAAGGCAGGATTGAGTCTTCTTTCCTCCAGCACTGAAATGTCCAGGCTGGAGAGGCCATGGCAGAAGTGTAAGCAGATCCAAAGACAGCAGGCAGCATTGCTCCTTTGGGTTGTCCGGAGGCCAGCCTTTCAGCTAAGGCGACAAACACCATCGTGTGAGGGCCTGGGGGCAGAAACAAGCAGAGAATGGGCAACTTTTGCAGGTGAGACAAAGTGAGATCCATTTGCATGCAGAACTAAAAACAAGGGTCAAGATGCAAGGGGCAGAATGGGGAAGATATGGGAAAAGTGACAATGTCATTGCAATACCCACCTCATCTTGCAAGAAGAAAGGCACGGTTGATGGAAGGAAAAAGGGGTAAATTCAGAGCTGGTTGGACATAATAGTCTTCTGCACAGGACAACATCATAAATACCCCCCCACACACACCATGAGCAGCAGAGACCTAGAAGTGCTGGTGGAGCAGGCTCTGGGGTCTGGGGTCCAGCCTCCCACTTGCAGCGGGGCTGCCACCAGCATTAGCTCAAGGCAGCCACGACATTTAGCTGAATCTCCCCCAAGGAAGGAGATCCACCACCCCTCTGTGACCTGTCCCAGGGCTGCACCATCCTTTGGAGAAGGAGCTTTTCCTAATGTCCAGTCTGAACTTGTGGTCCTTGTCCCTTGTTACAGAGTCTGACACCCTGAGAAGTGTTTGGGTCTGTCTTCTTTGCATCCGCCCCCAAATAGCTGCAGCTGCAGTTGGATCCCCCTCTTACCCCAGTTAACCCATCCCAGCTCTTTCCACCTCTCCTCGTATGCCCTGTGCCCCAGTGCTGGCCATCTTGGTGACCCTCCTGTTCCTCCAAATTGCCCTTGAACTGGGCAACCCCAAACTAGCCGCAGCAGCATCCCCAGTGCCTGGCAGGGGAAAATGCCTCCCCCGATGTGCTGGCCACGATCCTCCTGGCATGGCCCAGGACATTGTTTTCTTTATTCTCCATAAGAGCAAATCGCTGGCACCCGTTCAGCATGGGGTCGGTGCTGGGGCAGTCCCGTGGTGCACAGCCAAGGGAGCCAGAGGCTTGCGTAGGGTTTGTGGGGTGATTAGGATGCCAGCGGGAGCGGGGAGGGCTGTGGGAGAGGGCTCCCAAAAACACGGGGGAGGGTGAGAGGCAGGATGCGGCCGAGGCGACCAGCTCTGGGCTCCCACAGCACCGGGGATGCTGATGATGTCGGGCTGCAGAGCCAGCCTGCCTGCCTCCGGCCCCGGGGGGAGAAGAGAGGCAGCTGGGAGATAAGGCTGGGGATTTAAGACTCTTGGCGGATCCTAGCTGACAGAGCCAGGGCTGCCTGTTTTCCATCAGCCGTTAAAAACGCCTTGCTCGAGTGGAAGGAGCCTTGCTGCCAGGAGAAACAAAGCCAGGGAAAGGGAGCCCRGGAGGACCCTTCCTCAGAGCCATTAGCACGGACCGAAGGTGCCGTTTTGGAAACTTTTATTACAAGAGAGAGCTGTTTGCTCTGAGCTGTTTGCAGAAGTGGTCTGGGGTGGGCTCTGAAGGCCAGGGCAGTTTTTGCTGCAGAGGAGCCTGTTTGGAGCCTGCTCAGCTCATACTGGATTAATTAAGAAGTTGGTTAGAGAGAGGCAGTGGGACACGGGGCCAGCAAACAGGGAACCCCTCTGTGGCCCCTCCTGCACATTTGGCCACATTTTCCTTCAGGCTGAACCACGGGATACCTTTCTCCGCCAAGCTGCCCCGAGGCAGGCAGTGCTATGGGGAAGGAGGGCTGGAAGCCTCGTGCCAGCGCTGCCTCCAGCAGCAGATACTGCAGAAGTAGCCTTCCCTCCCAGATCCCTGGTGTGGTCCTCCCGTCATGGGTCCTTCTCCATGGCATTCCCTTCCCAAAATACGTGCCTTCCCAGGCACGACCACCTTTCCATGCCCTGGGAATGGGTGGATGGGAAACGAGGACACCCGGCGCTGCTCAGGCATTCCCAATCTTGTTTTGAGAGCTACAGCCAGTACTCTTAGCAAACCCGCTGCTGTCTCCAAGCCTAGCRAGGCAGCCATCCATGCCTACGTGCAGCAGTGAGGCAATTAAAGGTCCATATGTTTCCCGTGAAGCCCTATTAGCATCCTCCGATTGGTGCTGGAGATGCAGGAACCCACCACGTGGGAAGCTGCAAACTGCCCCTGCTTCAGTGATGGGGCCAGAGCCGCTGTCATGGTAATCGCCCTCCTGGGATGAAGGATGCTCTGATAAAGTAGAAATTTTGGTGCTTTCACTGTTTCAATTCCCTCTTTCCAAGCAGGAGTTTCTAGGGATGCTCTGCCCCTGCCCTCATTGCAAGCCTAAGGGGAAGCAGCATGTCCCAAAGCTGCTGTCAGCACCCGGGGCAGAAAACTGGGGTGTCCTTGTGTCTTCCAGCAACTGTGAGAACATCCACGCTGTTCAAACAGGAGGGATGTGAAGATTTCAGTTTTGATTTGCTGTTTACTCTGGAAACAAGAAATTGGGTGGCTTCCAAATTAAAAGCTGTTTTCTCACCCAGAGGAAGACCTGGAGGGAACAAAACAGTTTTGAACACAATGTTCGTTTATTTTACTTCTGGAGGTTGTCATTACTTGAGGGGAAAAAAAATAAATAGAAAAGGACTTTGCATCAAATTTCAGTGATTTTCCTGTCTTTCAGCATGATTTCAGAACATTTATCTTTGGAGAAGTTCTGATTTTCCAGGATTATTTTATCCCATGTCGGTGTGCGGGACCTCCTGGGGAGGAAGAAAGTTGCCAAAACTTCTGGCTGTGTTCTGATGGCACGTGCAAAGAGTTTTAGCATCCCAGCTTGGTATTTTTGATGACCAATCATTCAGCCCCCCAGTTTTTGCCCCGCTCTAAGAGCAGCGCACGCAGAAGTATTAATTGCAGCCGTCAGCCTGTGCCAGGCCAAACCTGGGGAATGTTTTTTGTCTCTCGGGGCCAGTCGCTAAATCTCAGCAGCATAGGCATTTTTTTTTTGCATGTATCTCTATCTTGATGCAGAAGAAACCTTATAGGAAAGTTGTTATTTTTAAAATAAGCCTTGGGAAGGTGAAAGAGGCCCGTGTCTCAAAATGTCTTTGATCAAATGACCCTATATTTCACCYTGGATGTCAGACTAGAGCAATTTTGTGTGGTGGTCTTACCGCGTTTCAAAAATTGGTATTAGTACGGGGACCCTGTTATCATTTCAGCTACAGAGCCACCATCACTTCTTTATAATGGAGAACTACGCAGCCATCACCTCTCCCAACAGCTTAACACCCTCTGAGGTGGGTTTGTACTGAGGGACATGCTGGGAATAGGGTCAGAAATGGAAGTCAAACGCATGGGGGATAGGGGACAGCGAGGGTGGAAAGATCCAGGGACATGAGGAGAAGCCAGTTTTTCAACAGATCCTTTGACTGTAGGAGGCAGGAGGGACTTTGCAAGCAGGAAGGCTGATGGTATTTTTCTGTAGAGCTTTTCTCATTGGAAACTCAAGATAATTTTGCAGGAAGGGAGATGAAAACTGAAAAACCCCCTCTTTTTTTTTTTTGCAAAGAAAAAAATAGATACTTCTCAGTAATAGCTCTTGCTTACAGCAACCCCGAGCGTATGTTTTTCCCAGGCTGTTTTTCTGATCTGCCTCATTCCTGAAAGCCTTGGCAGCGAACTGAAGTAGAAGTTTGTTTAACTCGTTTCAGTGCAGAAACCACCTGCCACCCCCCAGGCTTTTCATGCTGCACAAGAAAATTAACAGCGGTGGAAAGTCGCAACCAAGAGTAATCACCGAGAGCCATACCGATAAATACTTATAGCTGAGCTTTTGCTTTGGCATTGCTGATCCCCTGACTCGGAAAAACTTTCTGGTGTTTAAAGCTTTGCAGTAATATTTTTAGCCACCTGTGCCGTATCTGTTAATACTGTATTTCACACTGTGGTCCAGCCTTCACCACCCATCTGCTGCAGGCACCATGCACCCCCCGTGCCACCCTCGCCCACCCTGCCTGGCTGAACACGCGTTTTTTTGAGCGTCTGTTGCTAATAGAGCATCTTCTTCATCTGTGAGTGGCTTAGAGGTCTAAGCCCCAGTGGCGGTAGACCCCAGCACGCTGCTGCCGGTCGTGGCAGAAGTGACAATTTGCTTATGATACTGAATAGGGAAGATAAGGGCTGGCTGTGGAGAGTTGCAAAAGGACCTTATGAGATGGCGTGACCGGGGAGTGAGAAGGCAATTGGAATTCAATAGACATAAGGTGAGGCAAATGGGAGAAAACAACCCCAACTTCACACACACATGCACAGAGATAGGCTGCGAGTTAGCCGGTGTCTCTCAGGAATGAGACCTTGGGGCTATAATAGGTGGGCCGGTTGGTACATTGGTGGTTAAAAAATAATTTAGACGTTGCTAATTATGAGAAAAGAGCAGAGAATAAAATAGTGAATGTTGTTGTGCAACTTGCTTGAGGCATGAGGGAGGTGCAAGCCTAGGGGTCATGGAGAAGGTGGATGGCGATTGAGTGTTCGTTGCTAATGCAAGGGTGAGATTGCATCAAATGAAATGGCAGCTGGCAGCTTCAAAGCAGAGGGCAGCAGCTTGTTCACGCAGYGCACAATTACACCGTGGGGCTCTGTGCTGCAGGATAAAATGGGTGCAAAATGTTTGCATGGAATAAAAAAACGACTGGGTAACTTCCAGTAAGAAACATCCCACAAGGGATGTTAAATGCAAAGAGCCTGCCTCTTAGAAAGTTCCTGAGCTATAAATTGTTGGAGGGTGGGAAGGTATTGTGGGCAATGCCTGTGCCAATGGGTGGCCGCTGTTGGGGAGAGGATTCTGGTGACCATGTGGACCTTCGGTCTGACTTGGTACAGCCGCTCGCATCTTCTTACATGACGGCGGCTAAAAACCCCCTTTGCATTTGTAGGACTCCCTGAGTGGACCCTGTTCTGCGCTTGTGGTTGGGGACTGGGGGGAGACGTCTGTCTGGGGACCCCATCTCTACAGGCAGTGTGAGCAGCAGCGCCTGCCTCCTCAGAGCCTTCAAACCAGCTGCTCCTTCTCCGCTTTGTTTACTTCAAATTGTCAGGTTTTGGCTTCGGACTCTGCAAAGCCCCAAAGGGTGTTTTCTGGCAGCGCTACCAAGCTCCGGGCATCCCCGCCAGCCCCTGTCCTCGCCACTTACCACTGCTCTTGGTTCTCTTCCAGGCTGCCCATCGGGGACGTTCAAGGCCAGCCAAGGGGATGAAGGATGCATCCACTGCCCAATTAACAGCCGGACGACTTCGGAAGGGGCCACTAACTGCGTGTGCCGAAACGGATATTACCGGGCAGATGCCGATCCTGTCGACATGCCGTGCACCAGTATGTGGGCTCTGGGCAACTGGGGAGGGAGCGAGTGTGGCTGGGAAAGGAGACATGCATCAGTCAAAGTACCAAGGGATGCTTAACAAAGGCATCTGTCTCAGTGGGATTTTGGAGGAAGCCAGGGGGCTCAGAGCACCTCATCCTTGCAGGGGAGGGTCTTTCTTACCCTGGGCCAGTCTGCGCTTGCAAAAATTGGACATGCAAAGAGGACAGAAATTCAGGTTGCTCTGTGCTGTTCTAGGCAGTGGGGTGACTTCGCTCTGGGGCTGTACCCGGATGAGAAGACCTGCATGTTGGCATGTGGGAGATTAGTGCAAAAGCCAGGAATCAGAAACGCTACAAAAAATAACTGGTGAATTTTGCCAGGGATGCCACGTAATCAAATGAGCCTAGGTTAAGAGGAGAGGTTTTGTTCCCGCTCCTGCCTTTGGCTGTCCAGCTTGCTCCACACATCCCTGACACCAAGAGAAGCACCCGGCTCAGCACATGCCTGCTGCAGACTCCTGTCTGGGGATGGGGAAAAGGATGGGGTGCAGCTGGTCCTGTAGCGATGAGCAGGGCTCTGGTGCTTACACCTTTCTGTCTCTTCCCTTTACAGCCATCCCATCTGCCCCCCAGGCCGTTATCTCCAGTGTGAATGAGACCTCTCTGATGCTGGAGTGGACCCCGCCAAGAGACTCGGGGGGCCGGGAGGACCTGGTATACAACATCATCTGCAAGAGCTGTGGCTCCGGCCGCGGGGCGTGCACGCGCTGCGGGGACAACGTGCAGTTCGCCCCCCGCCAGCTAGGCCTGACGGAGCCCCGCATCTACATCAGCGATCTGCTGGCCCACACCCAGTACACCTTCGAGATCCAGGCGGTGAACGGCGTCACCGACCAGAGCCCCTTCTCCCCGCAGTTTGCATCAGTGAACATCACCACCAACCAGGCTGGTAAGATGCAGACCCCTGTCTCCCACGAGACCTCTCCAGGCCAGGGAGGTGGTGGGCAGAGATCTCCTGGTCAAGAGGTGCTGGGTGAAACCCTGTGGGGTGAGCAGGGCTTGAAGGGGAGAAGAGGTAGGGTGAGATGCGGCACGGTGTTGCTTGCTGCATAACGCTGGTGATGATCAAAGTGCATGGACCTGGCAGTTCCTGGATGAATCCCAAGCCTCAGGTGTGAAAAATATCCCTTATTTCAGTGAAAAGCTGGAGTGTGCCCCAAGGCAGAGCTGTCCTCCCCATCAGTGCAGCAGAACAGCTCATGTCACGGTCCCCTGGTGCCTCAGCATCCCTCTCCGGCGCTGGGCACGTGACTGTTTCTGAGGTTGTTGCCTCGGAGCATCAGTTGCACACACCGTCGGTGTGTTGCAGACACAGCAGCAGCGTTCACCGCTGCTGGCAGCCTTGCTGCAGCCCCTGCTACTGCTCCTGGTTCCTGAAGAGGGAAGGTAAGATTAGCTCCAGCATTTTGACTCAAGCTGCAATCTCTGCTCTGACTGCAGAGAAATCAGGACAGGCCATGAAAGCAAAGGAAAGCTGCACAGAAGAGGGGCTGGGAGATGGATATATGGGATGACCATCTGGAAATCTGCTCCAGGTCCTGTACCACTGCAGAGTCACCTTGGTGAAGAAGACCAAGCAGCAGAGCTTGGAAGGATTTCATTTGGGGTCTCCAGCTCTGTGCTGGCCTGGGAGTTTGCAACGCTCCCCCCGTGCAGGATGGTTTTGCTGGGGGAAGGGATGTGTCAGGGTGGCTGGTAGTGCTGCTCCTGGGAGATTCACCAGCAGCCCCCAGGCAGTGGCTGTGCTGGTGGCAGGATGCCCCACAGAGCTGCTGGTCAGGGGCTGCTCTCCCCAGCCCACCTGGAAGCCATCTGGAGCTGAAGCACAGATTGGGGCTGGGGCTTTGCTTAATCCGATTGCACGGTGGAAGCATGCCAATAAGGTACAAGCATGTGTGGGAGCAAGCAAGTTTCTCTGGTCCCTCTGAGCGCTGCAGCAAATGTGTGGGGTTGTGCGAACATGCCCCAGGCTGCCCTGGACACTACATGACCTTCAAGACTGAATTTGGCAGTCGTGGATGGATGATTGCATTTCCACTGAATTGGCTGGAGACCGTGGTGTGTGCTGGCTGCAGGGGACAGGACGTGTTTGGTCTGGGGTAAAGCAGCAGTGGTGCAGATGGGCATCACTTGGTTGGGCACGCGGAGCGCCGAGACAGAGGTAACCTGCAAAAATATCTTGGTCACACATGAACCAGCAGAGTGACCTCTGATCTTAAGTTAGCTTGGGAGCCGCGGGGTCACAGTGTTTTCAATACGGTATCAGAAGCCCTGAAGGCAGATTTAGCATAGCATTGAACCGTGGTTTGACTGCGAGCAGGAACATGTCCGCACACAATGAGGAGAGAGGAACTGGTCTGGGACGGTGACCTGTTGCAGCTTCCTTTACAGAGATGGCTGATGGAGACGGGGTGGGTGCGATGCTACCTGGGGTTGGGAAAGGGCTCTGCGCACCCCCAGCGTGGTCCCGCGTTATAGACGAGTTATTTAATGCTCAGATTTTGCACTTTGCAGTTATATGGTGTGCTTGTTACCTTCATATACTGCCTGTGGCTACTTGCACCTTAGCAAAACCAGAGAGCTGAGTTGCAGGCAAATCCTTTTCAGTCCCCTGGATCCTCCTCCTTGTGTTTTCCTTGTTTGACACTCCTTTATTATCAGGGCTCACACTTCTCAGCCTGTGTGATGTCTCTCTTAATGTATCTATTCATTAGCACTAAACAATAACTGTCTGCTTGCTAATTCCTCTGTAATTAGAGGCTCTGAATTCTTCTGCTTACACTCGGCACCGCCTGGCAGCCTTGATGTAGATCATTAGCAGTTGGTAACAGAAGCTGCAGACACAAAGGCAGAGCTGGGACAGGAGAATGGAGGGTGTTGTGGGGAGAGGAGAGCGTGCAGAGGGAGGGGAGGAATGAGCCTGGGGAAACGGCGATTACAGCCTCCCTCTGCCTTTGCTCTGGGTTGAGCAGCCAGCTGGGCAGAGCAAAGGACCGAATACATGATGGGGTTGTGCTCCTGCCACAGCTGGACGATGGCCTCCCTGCAAAGCGCCCACTACGCTGGCCTTCGGGGACCTCCCAGCCCCAAAGAAAGCAAGGCAAAATCACCCTGGTTCACCCAGGGATAAATGGACCACTGCTGGGAGACCACCTCTGCTTGGTGCTTTCGGGACTGAGGAGAGATGCCACGTCACCAGCAGCACCTTTAACCTTCAGGTATCATAAATTCTTCAGCATCCCAGGAAGAAGCTGCTGTGAGAGAGTAAGAAAACGATCCCTGTAAAGCAGCCAGAGGGCAGGTACTGAGTGTGGCCGGAGGAGTGGCACTGGGGGGGTGTGACGGTATGGTGACCGTCATCCCAAAAGGGAAACTTGAGATCAAAGAAGGTGACACACCATTCACCTTCTTGTTCTCCCAGAGAAAGATGGAGAAAAATGGTCATTACTGTTGTACCGCTCTCCAACGAGGTCTGGATTTCACTAACATTGGCATTTACATCAACATAACTTATTTTGCTGTTGTGTTGTAGTAGTAGGACATTTCTCCTCATGTAGACACAGGCAGCGGGTAGCTTCTCTCAAGGGAAAATAAGAGGTAATTAGACCAGGCTGAATCATCCTTTCTTGCTATGAGGTGGCTTTCCAGAATGTGGATCTTCCCACAGCTCTTTGTGGAAACKTCCATATTCTTCATCATAATTTTTGGAACTAGATATTGTACCCAGCAGCAGCTCTACTGCAGATAAACTACTTTCCTCGCTGGTCTCGCTGTTCCCTTTACACATCCAAGTGTAAAGTGCTACCTCACTCAGCCATGTTGGCAGCTCCTACCTCCCTGGTGGCTTCTGTCTTGGTCCCTTCAGATGCTGCTTCCTTCAATGCGGTCTCCCATTCTGCAAGCAAGACGTGCATTTTGGTTTCCAGACCCAAGCACAACCTTATAATTGTTTTCATGGGCTCAGCCGTCAAGCCATGATCATTGCTCTGCACAGAAGTTGTCATTCCCAACACTGTCATTTTGGACACTTTATGAGCGATTTGCCAGCAATGTTTTTATATCATCTCCCCGTTCTCTAATGATTTTAAGGAGAGGTGCTGCCTCCACTGTGCCGGACACAGTGTGAGTCCCCGTTGAGTGCCAGCCTTGTTTAAAATTAATTTCATGTGTTGCAGATGATGCTAATGCTGAGCCCAGTGTGTCATACACTTTAAGTCTGTGCACTCTGCTGAACTCCTGAGTTCAGGAAAAAAAATCAAGACAGTTTGACAAGAGCTACTTCCACAAAGTCATGCTGTCGTGCCTGATTTGGGCCATTGGATCCCATCAGGGTTTGTGGAAGGGACATCTGGGGTCTCTGATTCACCCTCTTGTTTGCAGCAGGACTATCACCAAGAGCAGATCTGCTGCGGCTTTTTCTAGATGAGTCTTGGAAAACTCCACCTCTCTGCTAACCTGTCCCAGGACTACGTCACCCTCCTGGGAAAGATGATTTCCAGCCTGATTTGTGGCTTGTGCCCCTTGTTGCATCACCTACCCCTCCTGGGAAGAATGTGTTTCCACCCTGTCTTAACGGAGCTCGGAGCAGTTGTAGCTGCGATTAAATTCACCCTTAATGTCTTCATTAGCAGGCTCAGCCAGCCCAGCTCTCTCCACATCTCATAAGCCCTGTGCCCCAGGCTGCCTTGGTCACCCTTGGCTGGATCCTCTGCAGTTCCTCCTGGACCCAAGGCCTCGTGTTCTGCATTGGCCAACTTGATGTTGGCCTTAGACTACCCAGGTTGATGCTGACCTTAGACTACCTGAGTTTACCCTTTGCATTTCACTGTAACGTTGGCACCTTTTCAGTCCCACCAACAAAGCGATCAGCAGTCCAGACACCACGATGCAGAGAGGAGCCCTGAGGGACCAGGTTGGTCGAAAGAGAGCGGCCAGCGTCAGCCCGTGCTCGGAGGCAGTTTCCTGGACCTTTCGCTTGCAGTGAGTGTTCTAAAAAGACCAAAGGTGTTTAACCTCCAGAAGGGCAGATTTTGTTAAAACAGGAGGTGTGATGCTTCCCTTTTCAAAGTATGGAAAATTAGAAAGGACCAGGACCAGCAGAACAGAAATAAAAAGAGCTTGGAATAAACATCCCCTTCCCACCACCTTCTTGCTCCCCGGTCAGTCTTCAGCCAACTCGAATTTACCCCTTCCAGCAAACTCTGCATGATCCCTGCTGCCTTCCTAGGAAGTATCTTCTGTCACCTCTGAGGCCAGGTTGTGTTTTCTCTCTGCTGTTCTCAGCAGGCTTCTTCTTGATCTCCAGCTCCATGCTGTACATCTCCCAACTCACCCTCCACTTGCCTGCCTATTGCACCCTGCAGCTGAGTGGCACCTCTCCCCAAAAGCTCAGCAGCTCTCCAAGGAGGGAGATCCAGGACTTGCCATCAGACACAGCCAGTCCTGTCTTAAGGGACCATGATGCGGCCGAAGAAAACAAGCCCATCGTGCAGAGACCGGGTGCCACCAAAAGCCTTTTCTCAGCCATGCCAGAACAAAAGCTCTGTGCCAAGAGGGTGGCTGAGAGCCATGCCAGCATCCCAAGAGGGAAGGCGCAGGAGAGAGCCAGGGGTCAAGGAGCTGAGTGTGGCCCAACGCTTGGGATAATGACACTTGACTAATTGAAAGCCGTGCCAGGCATCACTCTTGCTGGTGACAACACACAGCCCCCGCTTGCTAATTTGTGGCCATTCTTTGGGGAGGATCGGGGAGTCTTAGTGCTGCGAGGATTTGCAGGCTCCATCCGCACCGCRGGCAGGCTGAGCGCCCTGGGAAAGTCGCCGAGGGAAAGGGCTCCTTGGGCAGGGATGACTTAAATAGCACATGGGAAGGGTACGTCTTGATAACAGACTGTGGCTTCTGTGATCTGAGAAGGGAGGAAAAAGCCCTGGGCTCCAGATTATCCAGAGACAAATTCAAGACCTCCCAGTGATGGGGGAAGGAGAACATCCAGATTTTTGGGAATGTATCCCTTTTGTGAGCGACTCTTGTGTCACGCGGGATGAGAAGGGAGGATTAACTCTGATGTCAGAGGCTCTTGGCTGCAAACAGAGCCGCAAAGAGCCATAAACAGCTAATACAGTGTGAATACCAGCTAGTGTGTGACAGAGGAARCCGATACACTTTCCTGATAAACCCATCAGAAGCAGCATCTGCAGCAGCGAAGTTTACTGGCACAATTTCTCCCTCTCTGTGGATCCAGAAAACTTGTTATGATTATTTGCATGATTATTCTGGGTGGCGTTTTACAGCAGTATGTCGCGACATGGGTCCTTTGGCTGGGGAGATGCGCAGCTCACACCTGCGCACCAGGTTCACGCCAGACATCGTTAGGGTTTGAATTTCTGCTTCATGGTGGCTATCACAGCCCAGGCACTTGCATCCCAGCCAGGCAGTGTCTTTTGGACAGGGCTGTCCTGACAAAGACTCTGTGAGCTCAAGGACAGTTGAATGTTTCAGTGGTCCAAAGCAAGCACGTGGGGCATGGCTCTGCTCTGCTGTGAATGTCCTGTGGCTGGACCGAGGCCAGTCTGGTCCTTATGCAAAGGCTGGGGAGTTCAGCCGTGAGTGACGAAGGACAGGCGAGAGAGATCCTGGGAAGTGCAAAGCACCAGAAGGGAGGATTTTTCCCTCACCTTCAATCAAAAAAAAATCCCTTGCAGCCGTGATCCATGAGTTTTACTGCCAAATGCAACAGGGAGCATGGAGGGGTCAGGGGAGGAAGGGTGAGGAGGGAGAGGAGTGGAGCCAGGGTAGCAGGCAAGGTGAAGGTATAAGGTTGGTAGGGACCAGCACTTCTCACCAGCCATCCAGGTTGCTGTTTGCTTGTCACATTAGTTATGCTGCAGGCCAGAAGAGAGAAAACTGTATCGCCTGGGGCACGTGGACTCTTGCTTTTATCTTCTCACTTTCATTTTGCATCAGAAGATCTGGCTGGCTTCCTCCTTCAGAGGGATGCACAGCAGTGGCCTGCACTCCTCTGGACACAAGCAGGGAGTCATGGCATCTCCTGTTCTCTCTTGTGCTGCTCTCAGCCTTGCCCTGAGCTGGCTGCAGTCAGGAGTTACTTGTCTGTGAAACAGCCACCTGGGAAAGTGTATGCAGAAATCACCTCGAAGAGTTGGAATGAGCTTTCCAGACCTTAAAAGCTATGAATGTCTATTTCTTGTTGCCTTCCAGTATAAAAGTAAAAGGCAGGAGATTGTAGCATCCCAGCATCTCGGATCGCTCTTCCAACCTCCCGCCTACAGCAGGACTGCTCTACATCAGGGCAGCCATGGCTTTGGGTAGACAATTATTGGTAATCCCCAAAGGCAGAGATCTCCCCACATTTCCAGTGACTTGTCCCAGAGCTGCACCACCCCGCTGGTGAGGGAACTTTTCCTGATGTCCAACCTGAACCTCCCAAGCTATGATTTATGGCCATTGCTTTTTGTTATACTAAGTTTCAAAGGTTCAAGCCAAGAGATGTTTTAGATCAGCCTGCATATCAATTATCCTCACATTCAGTCCTGTCTTTGGCTAAAGCATCTTTGAGAAAGGCAACCAGTCTTGACTTGAGACTTCAAGAGACAGAGGGCCCATCAAGTCCTTGTACATGAGTCTGTGTACCTTGTTCTTGCTTTTTTTTCCAATGAGATCACTGATTTTCTAAGGAAATGCAGTAGACTCTGCCTGTCTGGGCACCAGTAAAACATTTGATTTAGAAAACTGCTAGTAAAGCTGGAAGCCTGTCCAGGAACTGCCTAAATGGGAGAGCACTACCACCCGAATGGGGAGGCATGAGGCTGAACTGAGGTGACCAACTGAGGTCCATGAGAAGTAATCTCATACTTCTTGATGTTTCAAAATCTGGTAGGGTATTTCTTGTGCAGTAAACTGACACATTGTTAGGACAAAGGAGGACTCTGATACCTCCAGGAAGATGCTGAGAGGTGGAATAACAGAATCATAGAATCATAGAATAGAATCATAGAATCATTAAGGTTGGAAAAGACCTTTAAGATCATCGAGTCCAACCGTCAACCCAACACCACCATGCCCACTAAACCACGTCCCTAAGCGCCTCATCTACACGTCTTCTAAATACTTCCAGGGATGGTGACTCCACCACTCCCTGGGCAGCCTGTTCCAATGCTTAACCACTCTTTCAGTAAAGAAATTTTTCCTAATGTCCAATCTAAACCTCCCCTGGCGCAACTTGAGGCCATTTCCTCTCGTCCTATCGCTAGTTGCTTGGCAGAAGAGACCAACACCCACCTCGCTGCAACCTCCTTTCAGGTAGTTGTAGAGGGCGATAAGGTCTCCCCTGAGCCTCCTCTTCTCCAGGCTAAACAGTCCCAGTTCCCTCAGCCACTCCTCGTAAGACTTGCTCTCCAGGAATCAGGGTGAAATCCAACAGTGGAATGCAGCTGAGGAGGACCCGGTRAGAGACCATGGGAAGGGGACAACTCTCCAGTATAAAACCTTGTGGAAAAACAACACGTGCAAGAGTGCACTGTATCAACCAAAGTATGTTCACCAGCTGTAGCAAAGCCTCACTACCATTGCACAAAGCTTGGGTGGAGCTTTGTACGGTCATTGGGTGCACACCTGGTTACCCACATTCAAGAGAGCTGAACTGTGATGGTAGCGGGTAGAGAGAAAGGCTGATAAGGTGAGCAGAACACAGGAGAGCCCACGTTACAGAGAGGAGACCAAAAAGGCACTGTGTCTTCAGCCTTGGTGAAGGGGATTTATTTGCTGCCTGTAATGATGTGCTGGGCTGGAGAGGCACCAGGAAGGGAGAAGAGTTATTAAAGCAGAAGGACAAGAGCAGATGGTACAGAGTGGCTGGTGATAGCATTTAGGTGGAAAAGCGGACATTTTCTGAGCTGTGGAGCCATCTCCCACGTGGAGGAGCCGGGCCAAAGCCTGTTTGCCTGAGTGACAGAGCAAGCAAGAGTGTGTCTGCTGAGCTACTGTAGGACTATTCCTGAGGTCCCTTAAATCCCAGGTTTCTTCTTTTGGGGACTTCACTGGATGCGTTTCTGTGACAATTTGGCCTGCTCCCAGGCTCCAAAACCCCCTGAAACCTTGACATCCCCATGGCTGCTTCTCTTATCCAGCATTAACATCTAGACCTTGCCCTCCACACATGGACCCACATAACCATCTGTAGTAACCCACGTAACCATCCTGGCTCTGCAGCCCTTCTTCTCTCCCTTCTTCTCTTTCCTTCATCCCCAGCTCCCACCTTCACCCTGGCTGCCTCGTACACAGGGCCGTGGCCACCAAAACCTGATGTGGCTTGACATTTGCTGCCCTCCTCCTTTCACTTGGTGGTCCAGCCTGTTGCCTTTGCTGCATCCCCCCAGCTTGCAGCAGCCGGCGGTGAGTGCCCAGGAGGGACCCTGCCATGCCCAAGTCCCTTCTCCTCTACCCACTGGAGACCATCCGCAGCCAGGACTCCCAGATGGTAGGAGCTTTGCCAGGTGCTGGCTTTTCAGGACTCCTCTTCCCGCTCCTGCGGTGGGCAGTTCGGGGGATGTTGGCAGAGCAGGGTATGGGCTGCACTGCTAGAGCTTTCCTAGCAGATGCTCTTCTCCACCCACTACCAGCTCTGCAGGCTTCTCCACCTGCCGACTCCCAGGCTTCCCTGTTGCATAAATTACTTCGTGAGTTTGAGGATCATTTTTCCCCACACCTGCCTGGGGCTTCAGAAACCTGTTCCAAAGCATCTGGAGCTGACTTTGGGCAGAAAACAAAAGCCCATCTGTGATGGATGGGGTGGAAAGTCCCTTCTGGTGAACCAGCGCCTCCCCCTCTCCCCGCAACGTGCTACCGTCCCCGCTGCGTGCGAGTGCTGGGAGCTGATGGAGTGGCTCAGGAGCTCACCTTTTTCTTACGTGTTCAGGAGGGGTGATTTATCTTTACTGCTGCACTTGGCAAACACAACCCGCAGTGCTAATTGCCTTGCTTGCGCACGAGGCGCTGAGTGCCAGCGCTCGGGCAGGTGGAGATGCTGGAGGCAGGTAGGCAAAGCTACAGACACCTGGGGGGGGCCAGTTTTAGGGTCACAGTGCTTGAACAGCTGAGCATACCCTTGGGGGGGTGATGCTGCTCAGTGGTGTGTTTATATGGACCATAATAGATGGTTGTAGGAAATCGGGTTAATGCAGCCGGCTGGCCAGTTGTCCGTTGGTCCATCTCGGCGTCCCTGTGATTTAGTAGTCCTCTCTATCTGTCTGTAAAATGATAAGTCTCCGTCTGACTCGGTTCAGGCAGGAAGATCCTCACTGTGCCTGTCTCACCGCAGCCCGGTCCATGTTCATCACTGCCACTGGCCAGTATGCAGGAGGCTGCTGCATTGGTAGGGCTGGGCAGGAAGTGCTCTTTCCAAGAAAAAACCCTGATATTTCCAAAATTTCCCCCTACACACAGAGGGAGGCCAGCCTGGTGGAGTCTACCATGAAAGAGAGCAAGGGAACAAGTTCAGTCTCAAATTCCCAAGACCCAGTGGGTCCAAGGGGATGCCCTGGAATGATGCAGGCATCACTCTTTCAAGAAATATTTCTCTGGTCTAAGTTTTCTGTGTTTGAAATTTCAAAATCAGTGTGTTCCTTAGAACAGTTTTGCTTGCAATTAATTAGCACTTTCTGGGAAAGTACCATTTTATTGAAAATCTGGGGGGCAAGTTGGAGGGATGGAGGGCTGGCTCCTGCCAGCATTCCTGCTTTCCGCCAGCCTTTTGCTGATGACATCGCCTTGATCTGGAGCAGATGAGGTTTCCACATGGAGAGGGGGCCAGGAGGTGGGGACGACCTTGGCACCGAGCGACCCCAAACCCGCTCCAGCGGGCTGCGTGACGGGATGCCGGGATCCTCTGGAGCACCTCCTCTCAGTGCTGAGAACAAAGTCCTGCCCTCCTCCGCGGGCAGGATGGCAGCATGCAAATGAAGGCTGCAAACTCAATTAAACAAAGAGCATAAAGACAGCCAAAAGCCTTCGTCTGCCCGGGCCAAGTCACTGGGCTTGCRGCATTAGGAACTGCTTTAAAGGCTGTAATCTACACCAAAGCCTTCGTTGATTCAAATGGGGCCGGAGCCAGGACCAGCTTTGGACTGCATTGCCATGTTTTTAAGATTTTCCAGCGTTTGTAGTTACAAATTCAAGGGGCTGGAGGCTGGGCCCGCTGGGAAATTTTCCAGACACTCGACACACACAAACAGCGTGGGTACCAGCCTGATGGGGCCACCTTGCCAGGAACCTCGGAAACAAAAACCTCACAGGCTGTGAAATACCAGTCTTCTAGAGCTCTAGCAAGTCCGGTGAACATCCCAGCCCTGAGGCTTTTGCTGCTTTGAGGGCGAATGTTGTTTATTAAAGAGCCCTAGTGCTGTCATCCCTGCGACATYGTGTTGCTTTCCTCAGCTTCTGCTGGAGGTAATTGATTTCAAAAATATGTGGCTCCTGAACATGCTATCACAGGGGAGGACACTGGGAAAGAAATTGCGTGGACAAACGTTTTAATAGTCCAAGCAATAGTGAATCCGTTTAGCAGGAGAGAGTCATGCACAGAGAAGTGCTGGTGGAGGGGCTTCTGGAGGTCTCCAGCCCAACCTCCCGTGCAGAGCAGGGTCACCAGGGCAGGTCAGGAAAAGCTTCCATTCCTCCCTTCCTCATCCAGGTATTCCTTACTGTGGTGCTTTCAGTGCTCACGTTGGAGGAAGGCATCCCAAATTCAAATCCATTCTCCAGGAGGGCCCGTGGTGTGAAAGCCTGCGATGCTTAAATGGCAGGAGAGCGCTTTACCTGGAGAAGCGAAAAATGGAGAAGGTTTTAACCAAAGAAGTCAATTTTCAATTAGATACCTAGATGCATTTGGACTCCGAGCTGAGTAAGAGCACGAAGAACTGGGGCCTTGAGGTCAGTGATGGGACCTGGACTGGGGACAGCTGGACCATTGCACAGTGACAGTCACCTGCTGGGGACCGTGTGGGACTGGGATGCCTTGGGACAAGGAGGGAGGGCTGATTTGGATTAGGCATCCCTTGGGTGAGATACTGGCACAAGACATCCAGGTCTGCAGGGAAGTGCAAGAGTGAATTGTCCTGGCTTTCCACTCTGCCCGTGCTTGAGAAACAGAGGTCACCTAAGCCCCGCGTGCCTATTTCACCTGCCTGCAGCCTTGCACGGAGGCCCTGTGTGCTCCTGCCATTTCAAACCCTGTTTTTCGGGCGCTGCTGGAGCCTGGATCCCAGCCTAGATGTCTCCAGGCCCTGTGGCTTCAAGGTCAGGGAAGCCCTTGCTCCGTGACTGATCACAGCACCGTCCTCGCCGCTGCACGGCATCACCTTTTAGCCTCACTGGAGCAAGCTGCTGGTGTTGTGCAGGGCTTGAAGTGCAGAAGGAGCTCTGGGACCTCCTGGGAGCCCTCAGGAATGCCCCGCTCTGGGCCCACGGGGGATCCTGTTCCCCACATAGTTTCCATGTGTTGGAGCTACCTGGGTCACCCAATGAGGCTGAGTCCCTGGGTGAAGGCAGTGGGAGAGAAGCTTGCCCACTTACCCCAAGGTTTTCCAGGTCTCTCTCTTTGCCACCTTTGCAGGGCAGTTACAGGCATCCACTGCCAGATGCTCCGTCAGCAACTTTCTCCCCCACATCTCCCCATTTACTGCCCCGTCCCGTGGCCTCTGGACTAGCTGGTGCCTTGCAGCATCATGGTGCATTTCCCTGCCACTCTGTCTTCAGCCGGGGGTCACGCAGTTAATCCTGACCCCGGATCACAGCCGCTTCTGCATGCGGGTAATTGAAAATGCCAGAATTCCCTGCTGACCCTCCTATAATAAAAGCAGTTCCCCCCCCTGTCCGGTAACCTGACACTCCAGGGACCAAGATCTGTCAGGAGGGCTCCGAGGAGATGCTGGAAAACTCCCAGCTGTTCACCTCTTTTTTTTTTCCCCTGGGTAATTTCAAAGTGTTGCTGGGGAGAGGCCACGGGCTGGGTTGGCTTTGCTCTCTCTCTGTCGTGAGTGTTTTCCAGAGCAAATGTTGACTCTGTCTGACATGACATGGGTTAGTGGTATTAAAGTGATCAGAGATAGGGGTTTTGCTGCCTGTAACCTGACTCTTCCAGCTAAGCCAGCAGAGGAATGGAGACGCTTTGATTATACCGGGATCTCAATAGCACTGACCCACTGGCCGGCAAGGAGTGAAAGGCTGAGCCTTGCAGGACTGGCAGGTGAAGGAGGTGGGGGGCTAGCTGCAAAATGGGGGGCAGATTGCAATTGGTAGCGTTTCAAATGSATATAAAGATCATGAAAGAGAAGCTGTGGAAAGATCCTGGTGTCCCCCGGCAGGCGGTCCAGAGGCTGGAGCCACACAGTCCTACCAAACACTCCCATCAAACGGCCAGGGAGCAATGCAGAAGATGCTGCCTGGGGAGTCCCAGACCCTGGGCTGCTCCCTGTAGCGTTGCTCTGGCTGGTGGCAGTGTCTTGTCCAATTTTATTCCCTTTACAGCAGCAGTCCAGCTTCCCAGCCTGCGCAGTGTGACCTTCCACGGCTTCACAGGAGCACCGAGGCTCTAGAGGCTCTGAAGTGGCCCTGAAATGCTGTGGACGTTATCTGGTGTGTAGATGGAGGTGGGCTTGTTTCACAGCATCACGTCACTGGGAGTCAGACCTACTAAAAACCGGTGGCAGCAGTCCCTGGCAGTTGTGGTGGCCCAAGAGTCAGGACCTGACACAGAAAATTGGGCTCTGCTATCAAAGCCTATTAGAAATAGGATGCTTGTAGCCCTGATGGGTCCTTTGGGATGGGATGAATCGGCACGTGTGAGGGACCAGACAGTGTCACAGAGTGTCGGGTTATGTTGCTCAATGTCTGCGAGGAAGATACCTGCTTGTTCTCCTGTTAAGTGAGTCCTGATACACTCTCATGTCTTTATTCTTGGTCTCTGTGTACTGAAAAGGTAGAGGTGGGATAGGAGGGTCACCTTAGGATATTGAAAAAGCAGGGCTGGGAGAAAGGGAACAGCTCCCAGATGGAAGCTCTTGCTGTCTGAAGAAAAGAGGAAGGTGCCCCAGCAGATGTCCTGAGGACTCCTGGTCTTGTTCGGCCAGATTGAGAAAACCTGGTGTCGTGGAGATAGGTTGGGCAGGGAAACACATGAGCTTCCTAAGAACGCCTCTAAACAGTACAACTCAGAGACATAAAACCAAGGAGGAAAATGGGCCTATTTATTTCTCATTCACTCAATACAATTCTTCATTGTGTGATGCCCCCCTGCTGCTTTTTGTCAGTTTTATCATAATGAATTGCCCTAAGCTTTACATAGCAGTTTCACCAATTACACTAATTTCAGATGCATCTAGGATTTCTCACCCTGCTCCCAGCAGGACACGGCGGGTTATAGGGGATGCAGAAAAAGCCTGGGTCCCGAGGCGTTTGGTCCGACCCTGCATCAGCAGGGAGGTGCAAGGAGTAAAGGAAGCAGCAGTTATCTCCTTCCTTCCCTGAGCTGGGGAGCATAGTTTAAAAAAACAGTGAAGGTGTACAACGGAGAAGGAACAGTAGCTCTGCACAAGCTGTCTGAGGACTGGGCTGAGTCAGAGAAGTGTCACGTTGGACACACTCGGAGGAATATCAAACCTGAGCGAGGAGGTGGATGTTGTCTCTGTAGTTAAGAGAGACGGTTACCGGCTACTGACATCAGTTTTGAGGTTTATATTTGAAAAGGAGGTTAACAAAAAATTGGAAAAGATTCAGAAGAGAGTCATCAGATTGATATGGGGGCTGATAAATCTGTGAAGCGCTCAAGAAACTCAGTCGACTTAGATAATAGAAAAGAAGATGAAAAGAAAATATTTTCATGATCTTTCAGTTCTTCCACGAGGATAAAATTCTGTTTCTAGACTCCTCCTTAATTTAGCTAGCAAAACCAGAAAAGTTCCAGCAGTTGGAAGCTGAAGTCCATAAATTTCAACCTGAAAATAATATGTGCATTTTAGAACAGAGCAAGTAACCATGAGGAAGAGCTCCCAAGAGGCACGGTGGGCTCGTCATAATTTGCAGTCCTCAAAGAAAACTGGATGTCTGTCTATAACACATGCACAGGGTCAACCACAAGCGTTTCAGCTATATTTAACTCACTGCCTAGGTTCTGTTGCCAGACTCGTGCAGATGTTTAGACCTAGTTGTTACAGTAGCTTTTCCCAATTTTCTGCAAAATCGACATATTCTTGCGCTGTCTCATCAAGCTGCCCCGGGTTTTGCGGTCGGTGTGACCTTCTTTCAGGTATTGCTGCGATTAGAAAGTGCCTGTTTCTCCTGGAAAACTCAGATTTCTTTCCTTCTTGTCTTCCCTTTCCTTCTTTCCCTTAATCTTTTTTATCATTTTCAGCAGGCAAGCCAAAAAGAAGTTATTTGGTATGGAAATAAAATACTGGCCATAGCAAGCCTGAGGCTTAGCAATGCTACCAACATGCCCCTTTGCCCGTACCTGAGATCTGGCAAATCTTTAGTTAAAAAATCCAAAGCCTCTTGTGGAGGGATCAGCAACGGTTAAGCTGCCTCTGCCGTGATGGATCTGTGCCACCTGGGGTTTCAGTTTCTCTTAGCAGAGACTACTTAAGTAGCCCTTGAGGCTGGTGGGCATGGAGCTCTCTGGTTCCTTGCCCACAGAGCTATCAGCCTGCATGTCGCAGCATCCTCACGGAGCAACTCCGTCAGAGGGAAACCTGGACATGCTTTCGGGCAAGGATGTAAGCCTGTAAAGAGAGATTCACAGTCACAAGTAGGTTAAAATAGGATCCCTTTCCTGAACAAATCATCGTTTCTTAATTATCTGGAAGTATATGCTGAGCTGTGAGAAACTGCCGCCTCTTGTCCTTGGGAGTAGCTGCCCTGCCTCCATCCACCCGGCCGCACGCTTGGTGCAGAGCTGCAAGAGAGGCTCTGCCCCGTTCACCATCCTCAGGGGCTGGCACGGAGATTTTGTCCCCGGTTCACACGTCCGTCAGCAGTGATTGCAGGTCGGGAGGCAGAGCCAAAGCACCGTCACGCGCTCCAGATGCTGTTCTGTAGGACAGGCTCTGCTGGTGTGCCTGTTAGGGGTCGTTAGCAAAAACTGGAGTGACTTCGGTTTCATAATCAGGGCCCAGACCAAAAGTTTTGACCTCTTCTTGGGTTTTTGGTTTGTTTTTGGTTTTGTTTTTTTCTTTAGAAGACATGCTGAATGTGCCTCAGCTAGAGTGACTGGGAGGCAGGACATGGTGGGGCTCATTTACAGTAATGTGGCAGAGAAAGACTGTGCTTTATGACCAAAAATTGTCATTTTATTTCTGGAGCTAATCAAAAAAGACTAAAGGGTACTAATACAGAGAGACTGATAACTAGGGAAGCCCCATCCTTGGAGGTTTGAAGATTTGGCTAACAAAGCTCCACCTTCCTTGATCTGGTGTTGGGGATCATCGTGCGGCAGATGGGTTGGACCAGCGACTTCAGGGGTCCCATCCCACCAGCACTTCTGGGATTTGGTGCTATTGGGAACCGAAGGGTACAGTGGCAGAAGAGGGCTCCATCAGCAGGCGAATGTCTCCCCCATCAGCCTTCACGGCTCCGCTCTGTGCTCGGTCTGGAGGCACCTGAGCCTCTTGGTTCATCCCTTTCCCCAGCACGGTCCCTTGAGCTTCAGCTAGACATGAATAAGGCACCTAAGCTGATTACCTAGGCCAGAAACACTGACCTCGGAGAGGGCTGGAGCACCACGGTGCCTAGGTTATGTCTGTCTCACTGGAAGACTTAGTCCACAACATGGCTCTGGTACAAAGCACAGACAGAAGAGGACAGGACGCCTTTCCTGGCCTGTTACCCTTTTGCTAGATGAGAGCATTCGTTTAGGATGTCTATCAGACCCACCTTGACACTGGCAAGACCAACCTCGGGCTACGCATGAAGCATTGTCCTCTGTGCTGTTGAAGCTGCTGCGCTGCTTTTGGGAAGGTTAAATACTCAATGGGCTGAAAAGCCTTGTGGCTCTGGTGCTTCTCTTGCCAAACCCCATTGTGATTTTATGTTTCTGCCCCGGTAGATGTTTGAGTTTTCCTGGGAGACAGTCAGTCAAGCGGGACATAAGATCCCAATCTTTCCATGAAGTTGCCTGAATACGCTCTGCGGTGGGATTTGAGACCTTCTTGCCTGGACATGTCCACCTTGTGGCATTGAGCCAGCGTGGTTTGTGAGGACACTGCTGGTGTAGTGGTCATTACAGCCTTGGCAAAACTCAGTGGTTATACCTGTGTGTCCTTCGGGGAGGTTATGGGTATGCGGCTCTGCTGGCAAGACCTGAGGATGGGGTACATCTTGAGCCCCATCCTTCCCATGTGTCTCCAGTAGCTGAGTTCAGGCAGCTTCTTGCACCCTGTGTGGGCTGCAGAAAAGCCGGACAAGAAGAGCTGTCAACACCCTCAGAGGTTTATCCTGCAGAGCTGCCCCTGAGCCAGGGAATTCTGCTCAGCTCCTGGTGGATTAAGGTAAACTGCCGAAGCCCCAAGCGCCAGCCTAGACAAGGGTCTGGCTGTGATCAGCGTTGTGTGGCCATGCGGAGGCTTGGGGTGATGACCGTGGAAGCATCCCTCGYGTCCCCCGGTGCTTCTGCCCCAGAGGGGTCATCACATGAGAGATGTCGGCTGCCTCCCCTCCCCGTACGCTGCAGATTTTGTTGCAGCAGGGGACAGGTCATCTGCCTTTTTACATCAGTGGATTTTCATTAAGCTTGTTTTACACTCCAGTGGTGGGTTTGGCTTGGTTTATTTCTCCAGCAATTTGGAGAAGCCACAGGGCTCCACTAAGAGGAATCCAAAGAATCTGAGGCCATCCCAGATAAAGAGGATGTAGAAAAGTGCCTTTCAAGGACTCGAATGATTCATTTTGCCTCCAAGTTACATGGGGCTCAAGGGTTTCAGTCATGAAAAGTAAGTTTCTGTCCGCTGTGGAAATGAAGCTCTGTTTATTTTTTGCATCGCTGCTGCACACATGCACCTGGAGACACCATCACGATAAATCTGCCTCTGCTTACACGTTCATGGGGGTGACATCTCAAAAGTGATAGTGGCTCTGAGAGCTGGGATGCTCCAAATCTGATCTCCTTTATGTGTCACAGGGCAGGTCCTTTTTCCAGCATCCGTTTTCCCCCGTGCACAGTAATTCAAACACCTTCCATAAGTAAGGGACAACCAGGTGAGCCAACAACTGAGGGAGTGTCTTTGGCACTGGGCGATTTGTGCTATTGGGCAATTGTCACCAATTTAGTGACCATTTCCAACCCAGAGATGAAAAAAAGACCATTTTTCCAACCTGGAAATGATCCCTAAAGCTCTGTTTCTTTTGTCACAAGGGAACAAAGAGGAGTCACGGTTCGTGGAACAAGGTGACCGATCCCACAGGGCCAGGTTAAATGCTGCTGGCGAAACTTTGGCGTTAGCAGCCCAGCTGTACTCTGGCCAGTCCTGGAAAGGGCTGGGCACAAAGCAAGCTGGAAGAACAAAGACTTTTTTTTTTTTTTTGGCCCTTTTTGCAGTTTGTTAAATCTTTGCTTTGAAATGCTCAGAAACCCAACGGAGGGAACCTATGTAGAGTTTGTTCAGAAACAACGGTTCAGGAAAGTCAGCTTAGATATTTTGAGACTTTTACCATCTTTGCTCAACTGAGTTCATCACGTGTCAGAAAGTGTATATCTCTCACAGTCTTTTCTGTTGTGTTTGTCACTTCACCATGTCAAGTGGCAGAAAAGCTCTTTCTACATCGTAGTTCAGGATGGTCACAGAGTGCTTGATGCTTCTGTCAGAGCTGGAGCACACCTTGTGATGAGAGTATCACCAGGTAGCACTATCCCAGATTGGATACTCTTTGTGTTCACTTTAACTGTTTTCATCTCCTTCCTTTTTAGCTATTATATTACATGCATTAAATACTGCTGGGGTGCCAAGCTCGTAAGCACAGTCTCTGCCTCTGAAAGTGCTCAGTAAAATTAGATAAGACAGGCAGGGAGTGAAAACGAGACAGGATGGCTAGCCTCATTTTCCAGGTAGAAAATGGCAGTGCAGAGGGATAATGTGGATATGTACAAGGTGCTCTAGCAAGAGCACAGGCAAAAAAATGAGGAGAGTGATTGTTCCCATCTGCTCGGCACTCATGAGGCCACATCTGGRGTACTGTGTCCGCTTTGGGGCTCCCCAGTACTACAGAGACATCAACAAACTGGAGCAGGTCCAGCAGGAGGATCCCTAGGATGGGCCAGGGGCTGGAGCACAAGACATACGAGGATAGCTGAGAGAGCTGGAGAGGAGGAGGCTGAGGGGCATCTAGCTACAGTCTTCCACTTCAAAAGGGAGTTTAAGGAGAAGACAGAGCCAGACTCTTCCCAGAGGTGCACAGTGAGAGGGCAGTAGTAATGGCTACAAGGTGCAATGAGGGAAGTTCCAATGGGATGCAAGGGAAAGCTTCTTCCCCACAAGAGCGAGGCAGCTGGGTACTGGTGCTCTGAGAGCCTATGGGATCCCCATCCCTGAACATATTCAGATCTCAACTGGACGCGGTCCTGAGCAACGTGATCTGACTTTGAAATAACTCTGCAAGCCGGTTGGACTAGAATCCTCCAGAGGTCACTTCTGACCTAAAGCTTTCTGTGATTTTATTATTGTGCATTTCCCTGATGTCTGTGATAACAAGAGCAGTGACTGAGAAGATGCAATGGTGGAGGTTCCTGCCTATCCAGAGACACTCCTTTGCCCCAGGTGTAGGAAAAGCGCTGAAGTTGCTGTAGTCATTCATCTCACCTGCCTCCTCCCCAACATGCAGCATATTTGCCTCATTAAGTCTCATTAGATGAGCCCCACCTCATCCATTAGGTTCTTTTTTCTGAGCCAGATGAGGGCAGGTTCACCAAGTACACAGCTGCCTGGGCCATGGCTGGTCACAAATGATTCA
Organism: Phoebastria nigripes; assembly: GCA_035582835.1. NCBI lineage: Eukaryota > Metazoa > Chordata > Aves > Procellariiformes > Diomedeidae > Phoebastria > Phoebastria nigripes. The sequence goes on from JAYKAV010002848.1 coordinate 604,844, forward strand.
CACATGCATGGAAGTGAGAGAAGAGCATCCCAGGGACCTCACTCCTACCTGGAGGGACCTGGAGCTGAGGAGCTTCTCCAGCTGCAAGGTCAGCCATTGAACCTGTGTCTAAATCATGGGACGTTGCCACATCCTAGTTTTGTGGTGGGATTGGTCTGGGTCTATGCAGCCCCTGTCCTGGAATAGCCTGTATGAGTGTGGGATCGGTTCCCAGAGCATGTGCAGCTCAGATGTGCCAGAGAGACCATGGGCTGCATACTCATCTCAGTCCAGTCCCAATCCGGGCTGCGGGGCCATCTGTAGCTTGGTCACATCTTCCTTCCAAGGCCTTTCTCCACAGGGAGAGAAATGTTTGTCTTGGAGATGGCAGATGTCCTATGAAATCTGTGTCGATGAGGAAGCAGTAAGCTCTGGCAAGAGCTGACAGGCTCCAGAAATGTTACCTGTGTTTTATCTTAACACCAGCATGAGAAACTAATCCCAGGAGTTTGTAACTATGGGCCCTGAAGTGGTGGGACTGGGACTTTAAGGCAGGAGGGAAGCAGTGCTGTATGCCACAGAGCAAGGGAAGGCCTGAGATGGGTGGAGGGATTGGCGTTTGGGAGGAGGTGAGGTTTTGGTCTCAGGATCTGTTAGAATCACAGAATGGTTTGGGTCAGAAGGGACCTTTAAAGATCAGCTAGTCCAACCCCCCTGCCGTGGACAGGGACATCTTTCACTAGATCAGGTTGCTCAAAGCCCTGTCCAACCTGACCTTGAACACTTCCAATGATGGAAGTTCTCTGCCCTCATTCAATTTTAGTAAGTGCTGGACAAAACTAGAGATTGCCAACACTTTGCTGAGGCTAACCCGCATTGCACCTTCCTTCAAGGGTGGGGAAACCCAGGGAGATGAAGGGAAATGGTGCAGCAGCGTGGTGGCAGATTTTGCTTTACCCATACCCAGCCCCTACTCCCCTTGGCACACAGGCGTTGAACATCCTGGGAGCTACAGTGCTCTGAATCCAGAAAACCAGTAGTGAAGTGAAGAGGCAAAGATGGTGGATCAGAAAAATGGCTTTTGTTGGTATACTTTGAGAGGAGTTGCTCGGCTGTAATTCATTACAGTGATGTGCAAGAACACGCTGCAGCCACGCTGGTCCAAGTAGCGCAGTCCTGCCACTGCCGTGTCTGCAATCCTCAGCTGGCACGGTTTCTGTCGCTGCTCGTGATGCCAAGGGAAACCAGACTGGAGATGGGTGAGAGGTGCTTTGCTTTGTGTGCCGCTCCTCCAAGCTGTTTCTCAGAGCTGTCAAATGAGTTTTCTTCCATGAAATATTGAAAGGGTTGGACCTGGTAAAAGCCTTTCTGTGTGCAAGCCTCTCTGCATCCATTTGTAACCAGGCCTGGCATGCAAGTGATGGGGAAGCTTTCTCGCTACCACTTTCCAGTCCTCTCCCACCCCTGAGGCTTCCCCTCTGCCCTGAAGCTGCTGAAGCAGTGAGTCTGCGCTGGCAGGCGTGCCAAGGCTAATGCTGTGCTGCAGTTAGCACTCTCCAAGGCTGGGCTGGCACTGGGTGAGGTCTGGGATGGCCTCCGGACTGACGTCCGTGGCGGCTGTGTTGGCAGTGCCGTCAGCAGGCTGGGTGCAGGGTGGGCAAGGACACGTGCTCGGCTCACCGGTCTCAGATGCGGTGAAGAGGAGGCAGCACGAGCATCTGTGTGTGTCAGCCCCTCCAGCAAGGSGGGGGGGGGCCGTAGGCTGATACCTGCAATGCTGTGGCATCTCTGCTATCAATACCTGAGCCAACCGGATTAAAAGCAGTCCAGGCTGCTTGCTCACCTGCTCTGGTCCACAGCAAGTAGGATCAGAGCTGGTCAGAGTTTCCCAGGGAGGTGGCAGCTCCGCGTCGTGGTCCCTGCCCCACGGACTTGTTAGCACAGATCCCTGGAGGACAGTTTTCCCATGGCATGGCACCAGCCACGACTGCACTGTTCCTACCTGGCCATGTGTCAAGCCACGTAGGCAACGCAGGGCAAGGGGTAGACAGCTGGCTGGGTTGTCTGAGGAGCTGCTGGAAGGTCCCATTGTGCTCAGTGGGACAAGTGGCGTCTGTGGGTGTGCTATTTCCAGGGCACTCTGACGAGGCGGGCGACTCACCATTGTCAGCATGTCAGGTCAGGTTTGCGTTGCATGCTCAGGCTGCTGTATGCACCTCCCTTGATTGGCATGTGCAACTTGCAGACCCAGCACACCGAGGCGGAGAGGAGCTGCTTGCTTCCTGCGTCTGCCTATGCCTTATAAAGCTTCTCTATGCAAATGTCAAAGTACAAAACCCCCTATTTCCCCATGCCAAGCAGGGAGGATTGCATGTTGCTGGGCTGGTAGTGCTTTTCCAGGGGAACAAGGCTGTGTTTGCTCCAACCCTGGGCTCGTTTTGCCTGGGAATGATCTGTTTTCCTGCCCAAGACGCTGCCCTACATGTTTTCTAATTACAAACTCTTAGTGAGCAGTGGTCACATTTTGTTCTCCCCTAACTGCTCTCTACAAACAGCAAAAGCCAGGATCTCCTGACCCCTGGACAGCCCTGCCACTGCTAGAAGCGAATTCAGTAGCTCCAAATAGCAATAATACACCTGCCTGCCTCCAGCCAGGGGATGCAGGTCCTGCCCGTGCAGGCGTCTGACTGAGGCCTCTCTCTCGCTCTCTCTTCCAGCTCCTTCAGCTGTGTCCATCATGCACCAAGTCAGCCGCACCGTGGACAGCATTACCCTCTCATGGTCTCAGCCTGACCAACCCAACGGAGTCATCCTGGATTATGAGCTGCAATATTATGAGAAGGTACTGCGGGACCTTGGCAGGGATCAGCTGCAGGTTTTTGGGAGAGGAGGTGGAAAGCTTCGCGTAAGGGCGTAACACCAGCTACAGCAGTTGGTTGATCAATAGGTTACTTCTCTTGCTGCCGTTGGCCATGTGGGTGGCAGTGGCTGTCAACCCTTTGGAGCCCCGTGGTGGTTCCAGTGACCCTGCGTAGACACTGCAAGTGTGGAAAATCTGCTGGCTTTCAGGAGGAGCTTCTCCTCCCTTCATCTCTCCAGCACTTGTGGCAGGTGGACCCATTGCAGGGAGAGCTGGGTAGCCAGGGTTCAGGGTCTAATTTTTCCCTTTTCCCTACTGGGGCATTAGTGGGGAATGGGGATGGTAGGGAAGTCACAGAGCATCTCGTCCCAGGTTGGACCACACTAGCTGAGTATCCAGTCTTTGAGATTTTGTGTAATGCTGTCTGTCAGTGCATTTACACCAAAGGTGAGTTTGGCGTCTGTGTGCAGCAGCCTGAACTCCTTTACCCAGGTGCTGTGCCAGGGAGAAGCTGTCCCATACTCCCATGGAGGGTACATACTGCACTATGGAGTCGGAGGAGGCTGATGTGAAGGGGTCCCGCAGCTCTGGCTCTTTCATCCCTGAGGAACATGCCCCTTCCACCTCCCCCCTGCCCAGGCAAGCAGAGGGACTGCAAGCCAGGGCTGTGCCGGGGTGTCCATCCCATGGGGCTGGAGTTGTGTGGCTGCTGAGAGACCTGAAGACCATGTTGATGTTGGTCCCAGGCCCTGACATGCTCTGCCTGGCTGGTGAACTTCATCTGTGCTACCCGGGGGAGGTGGGGAGCAGGAGATTTCTCCTTCCAGGAATCTGCCCCCTTACACAAGAGCTTATAAACTATACATTAAAAATCGCAAACTAACTAATTAAAAAGCTTTATGATTAAATGGAACTGAAAATATTTTTCCCAGCAGTTGCCGGAAGAAATGATTAATCCCCCCCACTGCCTGCCTGTGACCTATTTTCTCATCACCAAGAGCCAGAGGGAGAACGGGGAGGGRGGGAGCTTCATTGTAAGCTGTTAAATAGGTCCTGACCTATATTGCATAAATCACAGCCGTTTATTTGACCCTTGGAAATGATCCCAGAATATGTGGCAAGATGGATGAGTAGGTAACAAGACAGATCTGGAAAGCAAGAGGGGTCCTTTCCCCGGGGACCCTTGAAGTAGAGACAGAAGATCTCAGGGAGTTCATTCTCCTCCTCTTACTTTCTCTTAATCTCTCCCCCTCTTTCTTTCTTCCCTCTCCCCTCTGTTTTCTGGGGGAGTCTGTAAATAAAGGGAATTTTTGTCTGAAGGGGAAGCTGCTGTTCGTGGCCGGTCTTCATAGCCAACCGCAAGGTGAGCATCTGCTTGCCCCATCATCAGAGCTTGATGTCCCTGATCATGGGGACAAGTGGCCCAAGCCATGCTCAGGCAATGCTTTTCATGGCAGCAGGCTCTCAGGTGGAGCACTAGACCTGGCAGAAGAGGGCAACGCAAGCAGCCCCATGTGCTGGTGCTGAGGTGCTCTCTGTCCTGGTATTTGAAACTCTTGGTATATTTTTTTGCTGGTGCTTTGGTTGAAGAAGAAAGGCAAGTTCCTTATCTCCTCCTCAACCAAGATGTATGTCACTCTCAGAAAGGGATCATAGAATTGGAGAATGGTAGAATCATAGAATGGTTTGGGTTGGAAGGGACCTTTAAAGGTCATCTAGTCCAACCCCCTGCAATGACCATGGATATCTTCCACTACATCAGGTTGCTCAGAGCCCTGTCCAACCTGACCTTGAATGTTTCCAGGGATGGGGCATCCACAACCTCTCTGGGCAACCTGTGCCAGGTGTTCACCACCCTCATTGTAAAAAATTTCTTCCTTATATCTAGTCTGAATCTACCCTCCTTTAATTTAAAACCATTGCCCCTTGTCCTGTCGCAACAGGCCCTACTAAAAAGTCTGTCCCTATCTTTCTTATAAGCCCCCTTTAAGTATCGAAAGGCCACAATAAGCCTTCTCTTCTCCAGGCTGAACAACCCCAACTCTCTCAGCCTTTCCTCATAGGAGAGGCATTCCAGCCCTCTGATCATTTTTGTGACCCTCCTCTGGACCTGCTCCAACACGTCTGTGTCTTTCTTGTGCTGAGGACCCCAGAGCTGGATGCAGTACTGCAGGTGGGGTCTCACCAGAGTGGAGTAGAGGGGCAGAATCATTTGAACGTCTTGGTATATTTTTTGTTGGTGCTTTGGTTGAAGAAGAAAGGCATGTCTTTATCTCCTCCCTAACCAAGATGTATGTCATTCTCAGAAAAGGATCATTGGGTCAAAGCTTAGTCCCGCAGCAAGCAAACCTCAGAGGATTTGGAAACAGGTTAAAAAAGAAGTGGAATAACCAAGAGCTAGAGGCAGGGCCTGGCCAATGGCAGTGGATTTGTCTTTCCCCAAACTCCTSTGTGTGTGTTAGCCTTTACTCCGAAGTCCCAGTTGCACACTTGAGGYCTGATCCATCAGTAGTCAAGCCAAGGTCTTCATATGCTTCGGCTGATCAGTCAAGAGCCCTCTGCATTTTCAACAATGCAATGACACTATATCCTTCTCTGCCTGCTTGGCAGAGCTGAATCTCACGTTAGTCTAGCCATTGGAGTGCTGAGTTTTGCAATTGAAAGCCATTTACTTGATTCTGGGGAACAGTCCCAAAATGCACAGCTTTGGATATGCYGTGCTCTTCCCCTGCTTCCCATCAATCCTGCCATTTGGATGGGGTGTGTGACACATCCCAGGTGTGTTCTCACTCGACTGCCAGTCTGTACAGAGGTGATTTTCTTCCAGAATGTTTCATTGCAAAYTGTCCCATGTGCTTCTGAATGCTAAGAAAATATCTCTGGAGCTAGTTAAGTTGTTTCTAGTGGAATTTTTTTTCCCCAGTAGAAAATTGTATTTTATTAGCATGAAAACAGTTCAAATGTAAGAATAGCAGCATATGCATCTTGTATAAAAAGTGTTTTGGCTCTTCATTTTGAATTGTTTCTCTTCTATGTAAAGACATAAATTAAATTAAAAAAATTAGAATAAGTGTTTTAGCATTAACAGAAAAGAGCTGTTCACAATACCTGAAACAAAGGTATATTTTTTTCACAGATTATTTATAACATTGCTATTATTAGATGCTATTAAAAATGCCTGTACAGAGGCAACATGATGATTTTCTTTCACCTGTAGTTAGAGCAAATCAGCGCAGATTGTTACGCAAACACTGAATGACGCGTCTGCTCTCTGTGGTCCTCTCCTTAATGTTGGTTTGGTTTTTTTTTTACCTCCAAGAGGCACCTGGCAATGTTTGTCTTATTAAAAAAAGTGAGTGTTGTCTTCATTTAGAAAGGGCGTAGTAGTTTATGTCCAAAGTTGCCAAATTCATCCCAGAGTGTGGGAACTGGAGACCCGCTGCAGCATCAAGCACTGCAAAGAATAATTAGCTTTCCTTGTTATGCAAAATGATTGGGCTTAGGGTATGCCGTAAGTTACCCATTTTGTAATTGCTTGAAGACATTCAGCCCATCCCTCGTGCCTAGTTCAGTCACCAATGCAAATGTTTTGGGAGGCACAGGAGCCCTTTGATGTCTCCAACCAATGCTGGGGAAAGGGCATGGGTTGGCTGGGGGGCTGAAGGGTGGAGGAGAGGCGACCTGTGGCAGCTGATGGTGGAGGTGGAGATGGCAGTAGAGCCGGCTGTAGCCTTCATGGTGCCCAAGAGCTTCTGGCAGGAGCCCAGCATCCCCAGAACTGGATGTCACCAGGGCTCGTACCAAGGACGGCTGGAAGCACTGCTCCCAGGCTGGCTCAGAGGACTTTCCTGGTCTCCAGCCTGCAGTGTTGGACACCAGCATCCCTGAGCCTACGGCCAAAGCTGCTGCCTGGTGTTCCCCACCAGTCCCCAGGATGGAGCGAGAGCTGGGATGCCGCTTCCCCCCATGCTGCCGAAACCCTTGGAGGGGGCTCTGTCTGGGGAAAACTGTGAAATCAAGAAGATTAAGAGGAAACCTTGCCAGGGAGCCCTGCGATAGCTCTCCTGCAGTCCCAGTCCCTGCCCAGGGTCCACGCTGCTTCTGCCTGGGGCTCAGTTTTCTTCTGAGAGGCATCCAGACACTCTTACCACAACGCACTTGATCAGATACCTGGCTGGGAGGGCAAATGCTCTTGAGATCTCCCCACAAGTGGTGCTCCCCATGAGAGTCCAGGAGCTGTGGACCCCACAGATCCACCCCCAGAGTGGCCAGTAGGACCCTGTTACCACATCTGAGCATCCCTCCGAACGTACTCGATCCCATGGGGGGCCGAAATTCAGATGTGTGTGATGATTTGGCACACAGCCTTGGACTAGCTTTGTACGTGTGGCCTTGTTTGCTTCAGGAACCACAGCAGATTGCCGCTGTGCAGGCGCACAGAAGAGCTGTCTGCCAAATCAAGTCGGTTGACATTTTTCATTGGCTTTTTTTTTGGCTGATAAACCATGACTTTTTAGAAACAATTTTTGCAAATCCTTCGAGGGTTTCACAGACTATCCGTGTTTTAAGAAACTTCTTTCTTTGTTGATCAGGCTTTAGTTTCTTTGTTGATCAGACTTTGGTTTCAGCTTAAATTTGCCTCAGGGGAAGGGGAACCAGATGAGGACTCAAAATCAAACCTATGAGGAAATAAGAAGTGTGTTATTTTGAATTAGGATTTCCAAACTCAAACCAAAATCAGCAGGGAAAAAAAAAAAAMAAACAACCGCAAAAAACAAGCTGGGAGAAACAGCAAAGGGATTTGGACTTTAAACCRCCTGGGATGCCCTGGACCTGCTGGAGAAGCCCAGAGGGGTGAAAGGGGAGAAGTGTTTGAAGTGAATTGCTGGAGAGGTGATGGCTGAGCAATATGCCAAGGGGAAAGAATAGGTCTGATAAGGTAGGGTGGAGAGGTGTAAATGCTCTTTCCTTGCGGTCTGGGATTAAAGGAGAGCACTGGCATGAGCAGACCTTGCTGAGATAGACAGACATCCATTTCCCAGGCTATAACCTGTCTTGTAAGCATGCCCATTGCATTCAATTTAAAGTCCTYCAGGAGCAGGGATGAGGTTCCCTCAAACAGTTGGACAAATGATTTTAAAACAACTGTGGTGTTAGTGCCATCCAAGGGCCTGGGAGGCTTCATCCAAGCCCTTGAGCACAAAAACTGTAAACATTTCCTGACCTATTTCTCTCCTAGCCTGCCTGGGAAAGGTCCAAGGGAGTGCRAGGCCTGATCAGACAAACAAGGCAATCAGTTTTCTGTGTGCTCATCTTTTCTTGATCTTTCTTGTCTGTGTATCTGTACTAGAGCTTTTCATTGTCATTAGTCTAATTCCCAAACACCCCAGTGATACCCAGGCACCTTCAGCACCAGGTTCAGCTGGATAAAACTGATATTGTAGTTTTTAGAAGAGAAAACTGTTCCTGAACACTGTTAATAGCGGAGGTCTCCCAGGCATTTGCAGAGCTGCTCTGCATTACCCTACAGAATGATGTGCCATCGGCATTTCCAAGCCTCCGAGTTTGACTGCACACTTGGAGAAACACATTCCTGCCAGACCACTCTCTTACCAGCCGTCCACACCAGAGCGCTGCTCAATCAAAAGCTTAATACAAGAAGAAATTAACTCCATCAATGTTGTCTTTCAGCTGCTTTGCAGCTGTGAGGCAAATAGTCTGCACAAACCTGGGTCATGAGTATAATCCGTCTTGCAAATGCCAGTGCACTTGCAATTCTGCTCCAGCACGATGACTAATTGAGAAAGCACCAGGCTCTCCCAGGAACATGAGAACATTGGTTCAACATGGTCTGCTGTATGGAGCCCCATAGTGAATGACTGTTCTTTGTGGGCCTCTGATGTTGCTGGTACCACAGCTTCTGGCTGTGCAGAAGATCCTCTGAGTGAAGGCACCAGTGCTGTTCTCAGAAGTGAATGAACATAAAAGCAAAGTCACCAGATGGCTAGCAATGTGGAGAGTGGAAAAGAAAGGAGACCAGCAGCCCCCAAACGCAAACTCCATCATCTGTTGGTGGGCAAGACAACCTCTGACTCATCCTGTGGTCCAGCAGCTGAGGAGGCTGAGGACGCAGCCCTCTCTGGACAAAGGGCGTGCAAAGTTGGGTGCAAGACTCTCCATTGRCTTCTGCTTCGCTGTTGCCTGCAGGCAGCCAAAGCAGCACAAGAGAGCAACGGCCTGCGCAACTTGCACCTTTGTGTGAGGAAACCTTGGTTCATCACAAGATGGGACCTTCTGCCCCATTGCCTCTTTGATACCCTCTGTCCTTCAGGAGTCCACTGCAGAAGAAGTTGGTGAGGAGGAGCGGACGCTTTGCTCCTCGCTGGGAGTTTCACTCTGATCTCATGGTAGCACAGTACGAGAAGCAATCCCTCCATGCCCCTCCAGTGGAGTTTCACCGCTGAGACAAAAGCCCAGTCCCTTGATCACACCCTCAGTCCCACTTGACGGGATTGCACAAACCGCGTGTCTGACTTTTTTTTTCTGCCAGTCCCTGCCTACTTCTCGTGAGGTTATCTCACCACTCTGGTGAGTCTCTGTGGGGTGGGAGTTCTTGGGCTTGCTGAGCCCTTTGCAGTGACTTGAAGTTAGCAGATCTCAGGGACTCGCTTGTAAACTTGCCAGCTGAGATTTTGAGCTGTCAGCTGCTGATCTGTTCCAACCAGTGATCCTGCCAAGGCAGCCTGACCTGCCAGATCGGAGGTGTTACCAGAAAGGATGAGCACTTTCAACGTAGCTACAGAAATTTGATTCAAGAATCGGTGCCTGTGTCTCCTTTTATGGGGGCTCACACTCACAGCTTGGCTTTCCTAAGATTTTTCTGTTTTCCAGAAACATTGTGCTGTTTGCATACATTGCTGCTTTGCACTGACTTTCAGGACTTCATGGCTGCCAAGCACCTGGCCACCTTGCCCTGATCACAGCAAGCACCACATTCAGTACCATCTTTCATCCTCCTCTGTTGACCTGTTTCTCCCTGTCCCTGGGGGGGGGCAGGGACTCTCTGTTCTCTTGTACAGTGGCTAGCACAAGGAGATCCTGGCCCATCCACTAGTGCTTCTGGATAAGGGCATAATTACTAAGGGCAGCGATGGATCCATCACCTACACAAGTGCAATACCATCTATACCCTGATGATATGACTGCTCAAGTCCTCAGCTAGAAAAACTGCACGCAAGGGGTGGGACAGAAATTTGGAAATAGTCTCACTGTCACTTTTAAATATGCTCTGCGGTTCCCCAGCTTTGAAAATCTAGCTATGGTCCCTGGTGAAGCAGGCCCTGGGCAGGGGGATGGCAGCAGTACTTCTCCCGAGGTCCAAAACCCTGTCTTCAGGTGGGCTTTACCTCCAGCACAGGCAAAGGGAGAGGGGGCAGAGCAAATGGAGAGGGTGCTGAGGCTGCATCAGGCACAGGAGGAGGGGGTGAGGAAGAAGGACAGTGCTGAGAGAAAGTGGGCACAGAAGAGGGAAGCAGTTCCCATCCCCATTGAGCATAAGGCTTGGAGAAGCGACCTGAGGTTTCTAGCTRACACCTTCACCAGAGCCTTTCCTGAGAGGTGGTGGGTAGCCCAGGGATATCCGTACTCCCATTCCTGCTTCTGTGTCTCCCTGCCAGGAGGCAGGCTTGGAGGAATGACCTGTTTGTTCAGGCCCATGGTCTCCCCGTGGTGGTCTCTCCATCCACACTACCCTGGTCTTCTGCGCTTCCTCCTTCTAGAAGTGCAGCGCCTGATTCTGGACTCAGTTTTGTGATGACGGATTTGTATTTTCTTGGCAGGATCTGAGCGAGTTAAATTCGACAACAGTGAAGAGCCCCACCAACACTGTGGCAGTGCAAAACCTCAAAGCTGGCACCATCTACGTCTTCCAGGTGCGGGCGCGTACTGTGGCCGGGTATGGCCGGTATAGTGGCAAGATGTATTTCCAGACGATGACTGAAGGTGAGTCTTCAGCTGCCTCTGCATAAAGGTGACGCAGGGTCTAGAGAGACTTGAACAAGAGGGAGGTGCACTGGCAGCAGTAATGGTCCCCTTGCTGTTAGTCACTTCAAGGGTGCATTGGCAAGTCACATGCATTTGTTCAACCTGGGAAGACCTGGAGAGAGGCATRGGCACTTGGTGGTCCATGTGGGGAATCACATAATCTAGGCCAATTTCTGCCAAGCTTTTCTGGCATGGGGACATGTTCACTCAGTTGGATTTAGAGGAAACGAAATTCATGATTTTCATGTGCACAGCTGTTGATGACAAATGCAGACCTGGGCCTCTATTTTCTAAATTTGTGCTGCTAAATAAAACAGGCCAAGCCAGTTTTCTGTCCCTGAGGCCAAGGGGCAAGGCACGGCATGCATGCATCCATGGGACTAAACTTTCCCACCCAAAAAGGATAGCTCCATCCAGCCTTCCTACTGGGGCACATCCAAGTCATAGCCAACCTGAGCCATGCCTGGGACAGCACTAGCTGTCCCGGACCAAAACCATGCCAGGAAGCCCATTAGCAATAACCATGCAAATGTGGGCAGTGCTCAGGGCCATGCTCCTGACCTCAATGAACTTGTTAGTGTAGACCCATCCTGTGCTGCAGTAACCTGTTCCCTCTTCCTTGTGTGCCAGCCGAGTACCAGACCAGTGTCCAGGAGAAGCTGCCGCTCATCATCGGCTCCTCCGCAGCAGGACTGGTGTTCCTCATTGCTGTAGTCGTCATCATTATTGTGTGCAACAGGTAGGTCAGTGAGCACACGACACGGGGCTGGGGCTGTGCAAGGGGGTGGTGGCTGGAGAGAGGGTGGCAGGGGTAGGGGAGGATGGAGACAGGAAGGTGAAGGGGGAAAGAGGTGCCCCTGCAGTGCGTCTCTCAGCTCCGATGGACCCGTGCTGGTGCTCAGGACTCCCTTTCTTTCCAGAAGACGGGGCTTTGAGCGTGCTGACTCCGAGTACACCGACAAGCTGCAGCACTATACCAGTGGCCACAGTACGTACCGCGGCCCCCCGCCAGGCCTGGGGGTCCGCTCTCTCTTCGGTTTGTGTTCCTGTTCACTCATTCCTTGCGGCGTGCGGGGAGGGCTCAGGCCACCTAACCGGGCAGGCGTGTGCATGTGTAGACAGGAGGACCTCCATGCTGTCTAGATCCCCCACCAGTCCCCTATGACCCTGCCTCGTAGAGTCCGTGCTCTCCAGACCTGCATGCTGTCGGGTGCCAACCAGGTAGTGAACACCCGTGCATGCTCTACAAACCCCTGTGACATCCAACACACATCCCTCCACGTGCCCCTGTAGCCTCATCCTCTTCTGCAGTGCAACCCCTGCCACCACACCTTGTCTTGCTACTCCAATTCCTGAGCTTTGCCCAGCTTGTGGGCAGCAGTGAGACCCCTTTCCCAACCTACCCACGTCCTGCAGAGTGCTGTCCTTCTGCAGGAACCCACATACCTCGTGGTGCCTTTGTTAGAGCCCATCCCAGCGCTCCCAGAATCCTAGTAGATATCAGATATATCTATATATATAGGTATATAATACAATACATAACATGCCCTCTCTTGCAGCCTTCCTCTTGTGTACTGCAAGGCACTCCCTCACAGCCAGCATTCCTGCTCAAGACCTCACTGCGCACCCTGCCTCACCCCAGAGCATCCTCCTTCCCCTCATCAACCCCTGGCTGCATGCCCTCTGCAACGCCTTTCTCCTCCCTCACTAGAGACCTGTCGCTATAATCCTGCTTTGTTCGAATCTCAGTTGTTATTTACCTCATGTTATACTTGCAGCTTCAGGATTTCTGTCCTTTTTATGCCTTGTTCCTGTACAGACCTGGGCCTTGTTCAGAAAATGGAAAACATCAGTAATGTTTCAGCACAGGACTCACTATTGCTTCTGCATTTACCTGAGAAACATTTCCCAAAAGGCAGGGCACTGAGCTGCAGCTCTGTGCCAGAGCAGCAATGGCTGCATTGCTATAAATTCCCAGGAAAAATGACACTTTTCAGGAAAGATTATGTAAATGCAACTCTCAGTTGTTTGTCAGTCCGTGCTGCATGTGTAAACATACATTCACACTTTCTCCCGGGGTCTGGTGCATAACATGACGGCTTCAGGCTGGGATGGCATTAATAGCTGTGCCTTCACCACTGTTGGAACAGGCTCGATGCCGCCGGATGCAGATGAACTGTTAATGGGCCTGGGGTGCCTTTTAGCCACATCGTCACTCAAGACAACAGTCCAAGGCACAGTCCCTGCTTGGCTCCCCAGCAGTCATTGCTGTGGGGAGGCTACAGCTTATGGTTAGCAAATTGCCAAGGCGCAGGGAGCCTGTAAGCATTGCAGCAACTCCCCTGAATCCTACCAGCATCCTACATGTGGAGCTGGGAGTCGTGCCTCTGGTTCTGTGTTGGGCTCCTTATTTAGTGAGCTGTGAGCTCTGCTCTCCAAATACCCCCAATTTTGGAGCAAGCCAGAGGCCAGCAAAATGAGTACAGAAAGGGGAGAACTGCAGGACTGCAGGTAAGAGGTGTCCCACGGTGTAGATAGCGTGTGATGTGGTATCAGCAGTCCAACCTCACTAGGTCCCATGGCCATTGCCTTTCACATAAGCATATCGCTGTGTCTTCTGGTCTGCCTACCAGGAAGAGCTTGGCTTTTGCAATTTCCCCAGTGTCCCCTACAGCTTGTCTTGGCCGTGTTGAGGCTACCAAGAGGGAACCCAGCCTCAGGCAGGGTTACCTGTCAGGAGAACAGGGCACAGGCTGGACTGTCCGTCCTGCTTGCACTGCCCCTGGAAGGGTCACAGACACCCCCGTGGAAGAGTCAGTCTGGCTTGGTGGCTCTGTCAGTAGTACCAAGCACCTAGAGCTGCCTCCCCTATAGATCTCCATGTAAAGAACCAAGAGCAGTATGTGCCTCAGTTTACATCCCAAGGCAGACCTTCACCATCTCCTGTCCTGAGTGCTGAGCCCAGGTCTCCTCCTCCACTTTCCCATGCCTCTGATGGGATGGTGTGCTGAGGTGGAAGCAGCACGCAGAGGAGGCCAGTGAGGCAGAGCTGCAGTCTCTACAAATGGTCCTCTTGCAGTGTTGCGGCAYGATGAGCGTGGTATGACATTGGTGTGCCTATGCACCAGCTCCCGAGAGCAAATGCTTCTCTTGCTTTTCCTCTGGATCTGCTAAAGCCAAATCCTGCTGCAGAGGATGTGTGGTTCTCTGTGGTTCTCTGTGGTCACAGTTTGCCGTCCTAGCTAACGATGTAGCCCTCYGCTGCCCCGACCATGACTTATGGGCCAATATTCATTATAATCCAGCTTTAACAGTCCTCTGCAAACATGGCTCTGCATGTTCTTTCTCAAACTGCTTTGCTGTGTCTGCTTCATGCCCTTGATTATGCGACTTGCTGAGGTCAAGAAGACCCTCACACAAATAGGTTTCTCTTTTCCTCGATGCCAGCCATCAGTCGTTCCATTTGCATCTGTCTGTCTGACTCTCTCCCTCACCTTTATGCAGTGACTCCAGGGATGAAGATTTATATCGATCCGTTCACCTACGAAGATCCCAATGAGGCTGTCAGGGAATTTGCAAAAGAAATTGATATCTCTTGTGTCAAAATCGAGCAGGTGATCGGGGCAGGTAGGTGAATTGTGAATGTCTGGCTGGCCCTCAGCAGCACAGTCTTCTTTGTGGTTTCAGGCTTTGGTGAGGATTGAGCCTTACATGTACTGGGAAGACTAGTGTCAGTAAGGTCTTACACTTAGCCCCAGTCTGGAATAGCAGGAGCAAGGTGGTCCAGTGCTGGAGGAGCAACTACATCCAGTGCTGGAGGCGAGGAATTCCCATGTGCATATAGTGTCCAGTGCTCCTCACCAATGATGAGTCCACCTGAAGGGAGGTCTTTGGTGTGGGGTGAAGGGGGAAGCACAGAGCAGATGGTGGGTGGTCGGCTCAGGGGCATGCAGGGCGGGTACGGCTGGAGCCCGTGGGAGCAGGGTCCCTCGGGAGGAAAGGCAGAGGTCTGGGAGGCTGACAAGCTCTACCTGTTTCCCTCTGTTCACAGGGGAGTTTGGTGAGGTGTGCAGTGGGCATCTCAAGCTTCCTGGCAAAAGAGAGATCTTTGTGGCCATCAAGACCCTGAAGTCTGGTTACACAGAGAAGCAGAGACGGGACTTCTTGAGCGAAGCCAGCATCATGGGGCAGTTCGATCACCCCAACGTCATCCACCTGGAGGGGGTGGTGACCAAGAGTTCGCCAGTCATGATCATTACTGAGTTCATGGAGAAYGGCTCACTGGACTCCTTCTTGCGGGTATGAGATCCCAGGAGCACGCAGCCCCAGACGTTGTGTTGGGCCAGAGGAGGACTGGAGGGGAAGGTTCCCTTCCCTGTGCCAGTATAACAGTGCCCTTCACTGCCCAGCATCCCCTGCCACTGGGGCAGCTGCTGCATAGTCCAGAGGTCTGTGTCTCAGGAACAGAGGTGGAGGTGGCACCAAGGCTGTCATCTGTTACGTCTGTCTGTCCACTCGTGCTAGCGAAAGGCTGTGCTTACCTGTTACGCATGCCCACAGATGCATTTACAAACTCTGCCTCGGTGGACATGGAGGGACAGTCTGACATAGCTTTAACACAGCAGGACTTCACCTCCAGCTGCTCTGTCTAAATATTTATAGGTCTGAGTTTGAAATGGATAATCCACTGTGTTGAAGGGAGCTAACCTGCTTAATAGGAATAGATTGCCCCTTCCGAACCCTCCTGTGCAAGGTGTGGCAGATCTGCCACCTTTGGATGACAGCAGCCATTGGTAGTGATGCCCATAGGGTGTGTGAGGGTGACTTCCAGCCCCTGTGAGCTCTCCACTCTCCACCCTCTCGTTCTGAGAGGGAACTTACGTACTCGTGGCATAGCTGTGTCTTGACATGGAGTGCAGACAGAGGCTACTGGCTGTTTGCCGGACCATGGTGGGCTGTGAATTTGCTCCTTTCATGTGGACTCTTTCCTTCTCTTCCCCTAAGCAAAACGACGGGCAGTTCACAGTGATCCAGCTGGTGGGCATGTTGCGGGGCATCGCGGCAGGCATGAAGTACCTGGCCGATATGAACTACGTGCACCGGGACCTGGCTGCCCGCAACATCCTGGTGAACAGCAACCTGGTCTGCAAAGTGTCCGACTTTGGCCTCTCCCGTTTTCTGGAGGACGACACCTCTGATCCCACCTACACCAGTGCACTGGTAAAGCTGCTCTTCCAGAGGGGGAGGGATGGGTGGTGAAGGAAAGAGTCAGGGAGAGAGAGGGGAAAGGGGGAGATCCCCCCTTGACATGGGGAGCGCTTTTTCAGGGTGCCAACAATGAAAGTAAGGTTCCAGATGGGAAAGACCAATCAAATGAACCAAGGAAGATTTTCCCTTGCAAGGTCCTGTCCACTTGCCCAGTGGCTGTTGATGGGCCCTATAGTCATTCCTGTGGGTAACTGAGCCTCTTCCAAACATGTCTGCAAACATATACGTGTCCCTGATAAAGCCCTTAGTTGGGATGATGCATTATATCCCTCCAGCATGGGTCAGCTGGGGGTCCTTCRAGATGCTGCCGTGACAGATTTGTTGCCAGAGCAGCAAGTCTGGGTTTTTTTGCCATCACTGTCCAATCATGCTGCCGTGCTGTCTGGGAGGCCGTGATCCTTTTTCATGTCATGTCACGGGCTCAGCCCCAGGAATGACAGACTGAAGTGCGGATGCACGCTGGGTGAAGCCCTGCAGTACTAGATACTGATCTTCCAGAGAGTCTTTCTGAATTAGACAGAGAAACATTCCCAGAAATGGCTTCATGATCACATTACAGCTTCCCAGGAGCGCCAGGTGCCAGTGACACAAGTGCCACCAAGGACTCACGGCCTGTCTCAGGCTACAGAATGTGCACAGGGACCAAAGGATAATTTGGAGACTTTGTTGTTGTTCAGTAAGATTGCAGCCAGGAGTTCTCATAAATACCATTGTCTGCAAAGGCATGCAGCATCGCTCTACAATGATGCTACAGGATCAATACCTACGTACAATGCCTATGACAGGACTTCCTGGAAATAAGCATTGATAGAGCTGGGGCATGATCTGTAGGAAGTCATTCTCCCAGATCTTTTGAAGCTGCCAGTGAAGAGATGTCTGGCATAGCTCTTAGTAAATTGTAACAGTAGTTGAATACCTAACAGACACCTGAAAATGTACGCTTTTATTCTCATCTGAACTTGTGTAGCTTCAAACATCAACCATTCGATCTTATATGGTCATCCATATGGCTTTTAGAAATACTAGCGACATTTATTTTTCACAACATGATCCTTACATCCAATTACCTTTCCCTTTGTTAAGCTAAATACATGGGAATTTCTGGTGTTTACTGCTGTTTTCTATTCCTGTTATTGTGCCTGTAGCTTTTCTCTCTGTCATCTCGAATTTATTCTTCTTGAACTGTGGGCACTGTAGCAGGACATATATTATCTATAATGAGAGAATATGTGCACCCACTATGACAGAGTACCAGAAGTAATAGTATCTTCCGCTTCAAAATGCACCATCCTCAAACGTCCCAAGATGCATGAGTGTTTTTTATTATAATTATCCCAGAGACCTCGTGTCCATGGATGGGCAACAGCCACAAGCTATGGCTTGGGAGGTTCCTGCTGGACCTTAGGAAAATCTCCTTCTCCAAATGGGTGGTGGAGCTCTGGGTCAGATCACCAGAGAGGTGGGAGGTCTCACTGAAGTGAGCTCCCACAAGGATTCTCCAAATACACCCAGTCTCTAATTTCTACTTTAGGACTTCTGTTTTAGCCCATTTTTAAATCCACTGCTTGTCAAGAGCTCTGTTAAGAGTATGCCTGATGGAGAGGACATCATGTTAGGTATGGAATGCTTGGTCTCTCCCTCTTGTGGAAAACAAGATATTTTGTTTGAGGTTTGTGGTTGTGAGAAGATTAAGGAACATTATGGTTTTTTCATTATCCTAGCATGTATAGGGTCTGAGTCCTATTAAGTCCTAGGAGACCCTTCATAAGGCATGGTAGTTAGTCAGTGACAAAATATAATGTTCCTTAATCATCTCACAGCCACAAAATGCAGACAATTTTGCTTATTTTCCAGTACAGGGGAAGATTTTCCCTTCAGAAGGTCCCTTGAGTTGTGAATGGCTCAAGTCCAAAGACCCTGGTGGAAAATCAGGAGGCTGCAAGGGCTTAAGCAGAGCATTGCAGTCCCTGTGGCCCCATGCTGTGTACGCCACTCTTGTGCACTTCTGTGCATAACTCCTCTATGGGAGTGGAGAGTCCTTCTGATTTCTCCAGAGCTGCTGTTGCCCAGCAGGATCACGAAAGACCCCAGTGCCCACCCAGTCCATCCCATTTCCCACCAGTGACCAAGCATGCCATTCTGAAGAAGATGTTCACTCCGCCTCTGTCTCCAGAAACGGGCAGGATCAAAAACTGCTGGATCATGTATATATCAACAGACTGGCACACGAGGACTTCATCTCAAGAGGATAATATATCACTGACTTCAAAGAGTCTACAGATGTAGAAAGCTGAAGAGGATGGTGTTCTAATTCCTTTTATTCTGCTCTAAAAATAGCTAGGTGATAGCAAAAGGATGGAGGAACATCCAAAGGGGATCAGTTTGGATTTTTCTACATTCATAGCCATTCATTTTTCTGGACCGTACTAGCACAATGGGCATTTTGTCATGCCGAAGATTGCAGGTGGAAGGAGCTGGGCTTGTTTAATATGATGAAGAGGAGGCTGAGGGGACACCTACAAGTGACCTGCAGTACTTGAAGGGCAGTTACGAAGAAGACAGAGCCAAACTCTTTGCAGTGGTACCAGAGGGTATACTAAGGGGCCATAGACAAAACCGTGGCTTGGGAGGTTCAAGGTGAATAACAGGAAAAGCTTCTTCCCCAAGAGGGTGGTGCAGCCCTGGGACAGGTCACCAGACAAATCGGGGGAATCATCATCCTTGAAGGTTTCCCGGACTTGGCTAGACAAGCCACAGCCACCCTGATCTAGTGTTAGGGATAGTCCTGTGGTCCCTTCCTTCTAGGATTTTACCAGCATATTGGAGGCAAGTATTTTGGACACTCATCTTTTTCAGTTACTCTTGCTCTTTCTGTTACTGTCCTCTCTGGTTTTTTCCTGCAGGGTGGGAAGATCCCAATACGGTGGACAGCACCTGAGGCAATTCAGTACCGAAAATTTACATCGGCCAGTGATGTGTGGAGCTACGGAATAGTCATGTGGGAGGTGATGTCGTATGGCGAGCGGCCTTACTGGGATATGACCAATCAAGATGTGAGTTGTTAAGAAACAAAGGGCAGAAACACTGAAATTGGGAGCATTGCAAGGCCAAAGCATGGCTACAGCTAGACCCAGCCTGTGGCATGTCCGGAGCCTTCTCTGTCATGGGAGATGTGTCCAAGCCAACACCTTTGGAAGAAGTAATAGGGATGACTTTGTCTTTTGTTCTGGTCCCATTGTGCTGCTGTGGCAGAGGTTAGGGACTGTACAACACCCACTGCAGTAGGACAGGGTTAATGTGAGCACCCTCAGCGGTGGTAGACAGATGCCCGGGAGGAAAGGGAGCGGGTGGGTGGAAAATGAAATGCTGCCACTGACCTGAGAGCTCCTGGAGCAGCAGGCAGATCTTCATCTGCAGGAGACCACAGGCATTTGGTGAGAGTCTGTTATAGAGTCATAGAATGGGTTGGGTTGGAAGGAACCTTTAAAGATCATCTAGTCCAACCCCCCTGCCATGGTCAAGGACATCTTCCACTAGATGGTCATTAAATCTCCCATGGCAAGCTTGGACTGTGATGTGTAAGAAGCCAAGCAACTTGTACGCAGCTAGAAGCCAAAACCACAAGGTATTTCAGAACATGCTTAATTTTAAATACTTTATGACTCTTCTCTAATTCAGGTGGAACTGTTACGTGCACTCCTTGTTCCCTGGGACCCAGGAAGTTTCCATGAGTCCTTGCCTCCATGCAAGGATGACCTGTGGCTGCAGTCCACACCTTCACCATAGCAATGCCGTTCTCCATGCTTCTCTTTATGTGATACCTGGCTGGTCAAAGCCCATCCATCCAGTGGCAATGAGTGCCATGCAGAGTGCTACACCTGCACGTGTGTGTCCAGAAGACCCCTTTGGTGTGGGGCTCTCAGGTCTCTTGAACCCCATTGTCTCTCTGAAGAGCTGCCCTTCTTCATGCAGTCTTCACTTCGTGAACCCTCAGGATCTAAGACCAAGGTCCTGGGTAGACTCTTGGTGCACAGGCTTGTCCTCCCACTCTGCTGCAAGCCTGGGTCTTGCAAACCTGCATGTTACAGCATCTGCCTGGTTTCTGGCTTGTTTTAGTCCATTGGAAGCCTTCAGACTGCCACCTCCATCTCCATCATCCTGTGGGCTCCTGAAAAATCCCTGCCTTACAGGGAGAGAGTGAGAGCCAAGCTCCCACCTGACTCCTGCAACTCCTCCCGCCCCGATGGCAAATCAGACCTTTTTCAAGTCAATATAACTCCATCCGTGCCACGTCAGGTTTCTCCAGAGTGGGACAATTTCCTCCCTAGTGCCTGGTGGGCAACTTATTCAAGCAAGTCCCCAACACCTGGAGCAGATACATGATATCTTAGCACCTTTGGCTGTTCATGGCCTTGCCCCAGCCCCTGGCATATCAGAAAAGTCTTTGCATCAATTGTTTGAGCCAAAGGGAAGGGAGTTAGGGGTATGCCCTTCTYAGAAAGGACAATTCCCTTCCCGTTAAGGCTTCATTATCGCCTGCAGTTTCAAGCATTTCCTGCAGCCAGGTGTCACTGCCTTTCTCCTTGCCTCGGCATCCCTCTGTACATGTAGCCCTCTGCCGTCCTCCTCCCTTGTCCTCCTCCCCTGGACCTCTTCCCTCAATGGTTTCTCCTGCTGCAACCCCTGTGCTGCGGCAGCACCGATTCAGCCGGCAGGGATGGCAGAGCCCGTGCCCATCTCCTCGGCACAGCCTGCTGCGTGGCRCCTGTCCCCAGCCTCTTCTTCCCCTTCTTCTGCCGCAGGACATTGCGCCCCAGAAGCTGTCACCACTTAATTGCAGCTGGTCCTCCCTGCAAACGAGCGCGTGGCGGATATTTGCTGCAGATTAGCCTCCTGACCCCGGGGTGTGAGCGCCTGGGGAGGCTGCGGTGGGAGAGGAGACAGAGAGTGCAGCCTGTGCCCCCTCATTGGATGCATCTGCTGGCAGCAAGGCAGGCGGCTTGTCGGGAAACCATTCGGTCCATGCCGGAGACGAGCGCTTGATGCTTGCGTGATGATTCTCCCCAGCCCTGCTTCCCCCGTGCTTCCCCTCCCCTCTGGCTCGGATAGATCTGCCATCCAGAGAGCTGGGAGAAGGGACAGCTTGCACCTCTTGGGAGAATCCCTGAACGGGAGCCAAGAGCTGCACAAAGCACACCAGTGATGCCTCAGGTCRGACCTTCACAGGCCCAGTGGGGCACCATCATGTCCAGCCAGGGGGGCAGAGGGGAGGGAGGACTCCTTCCGTCTGGCACATTTTGGCAGCAGTGGAGCCAGCCCCCCATCTGTCTTGGGTCAGCCTGCCCAGCACCTTGGCCACACACATCAGTGTCTGGAGCACCTTCCCAATCCATTCTCTGCCTGAAGCCACAGTCCATCTTAAACCCTGCCAGATGCCCCACCTTACACCCTGGATTGCTTGTCATGGATCTGCCACCTACCCTCCCTTGGAGCAGCAGCATTCTACTGCCACAGCACCTCCATGTCACCGCTCTACCAACTCTTCCCTGCTGCTCTCCCAATCCCAACTGCAGTATCCTCGATTTTCTCTACGCAGCCTTCCTGCTCAACAATGTATTCATCATGCTGCTGTATGGGTATGGCTAGTCCTTCCGCAGAGGGTGGTACAGCCCTGAGGTAGCCCACCAGACAGATTTGTGTCCTTGAAAGTATGCAAGACATGGTTGGACAAAGCCATGGCAGCCTTGATCACATGGTGAGAATAACCAGAGACATCGAGGTCCTTCCTCTGGATCCCTGAAGGAGGTTCTGTCAATCTCCCTCCCCTTTTTTTATCATCTCTGTGGAGAGTTGGTCATTTCAAAATACCACCCCTGATTTCAGTTACTGCAGTATAATCACTTCTGGTTTTTATCCTCACTTCTGKTTTTTGTTGCCATGCACAAGCCTGTTTCCAGTGTCCATGGCTCCTTCCGCTCGCCTTTCATTGCCTGTGCTGTGTGTATGACCATAGGATGCATAATCATAGAATAGAGAATCACAGAATCATTAAGGTTGGAAAAGACCTCTGAGATCATCAAGTCCAACCGTCAACCCAACACCACCATGCCCACTAAACCACGTCCCTAAGCGCCTCATCTACACGTCTTTTAAATACTTCCAGGGATGGTGACTCCACCACTTCCCTGGGCAGCCTGTTCCAATGCTTAACCACTCTTTCAGTAAAGAAATTTTTCCTAATGTCCAATCTAAACCTCCCCTGGCGCAACTTGAGGCCATTTCCTCTCGTCCTATCGCTAGTTGCTTGGCAGAAGAGACCAACACCCACCTCGCTGCAACCTCCTTTCAGGTAGTTGTAGAGGGCGATAAGGTCTCCCCTGAGCCTCCTCTTCTCCAGGCTAAACAGTCCCAGTTCCCTCAGCCGCTCCYCRTAAGRCTTGCTCTCCAGACCCTTCACCAGCTTCGTTGCCCTCCTCTGGACACGCTCCAGCACCTCAATGTCCTTCTTGTAGTGAGGGGCCCAAAACTGAACACAGTATTYGAGGTGCGGCCTCACCAGTGCCGAGTACAGGGGCACGATCACTTCCCTACTCCTGCTGGCCACACCATTTCTGATACAGGCCAGGATGCCGTTGGCCTTCTTGGCCACCTGGGCACACTGCCGGCTCATGTTCAGCCAGCTGTCAACCAGAAGGTTGAGGCCAAGAAGGTAGGAGAAGCCTGCCTGTCACATGCCTCTGTCAGAGGAACATATGCCCCTGGAAGAAGCTGCATAGCTGCATCCTCCTTGATTACCCAGGAGAGGAAGGAGGGCTACAGGTGCAGAGTGACAGGGAGATGGGGTTCCCCTTGAAGACGATCCTCTAGCCCTTGTGCATGTGCTATTTCCACTGAACATTGCAAGACCAGACATTTTTCCAGGTCGTGTGGTGCAGTAAGGAGAGAGCAAACAGGCAGCAGCCWAAGCCTTCTTGCGTTGGCCCACAGAGCTGCAGCGTGGCTTAGGCAAGGTGTGCTGCACCCCTTCTCTGTATGCTGTAGTGAAGTTCTCCTGTGTCTGGCTCTGCTGACCAAGGTCTTGGTCCTCCCCACTGTGTGCTTCAGTTTGCGTATWCCCAGGACTGTGGGGAGATCCAGCTCTTACTGCTGGCTCAGCGCACCCAGCCCTGTCCCACGGCACGACACTATTGCCTGGAAGGGCTGGGTTGTTGGCAGGAGTAGAAAGCACCACTGGAGGAAAGAAAACACAAGGGCAGCTTACCCTGTCTGTAACTCATGAGCAGACCCTTCACTGGATGGGGATGTTCTCCTCCCAGTGAGCTGTTACGTTGTGCTGCGTACCTGTTCGAAAACATGAACCTTTCTTTCTGACTCACCTTTCTCATGCCTGGAGCTGTGGGCTCACACATCCTTGTCAAGGTAGCAGGGATGCTCTCTTTCCCCAGATTAGGAGACTGATGGGCATGGCTCATCACGAGTAGTGAGCAAGGCTGCATGTCGGCTAAGCAAGGCTGGCATCACCTCACAAGATGACATGACATGCRGAGGGCTGGGAGTTAAGAGAGTAGTGCGTTGCTACAAGAATCGGTGGCTGAGATGATGGGCAGCAGTAAGTGTAGGCAGAGCAGCCCCACTGCAGTATGGTTGGCCATGCCAGTCACCCTCAGGATCCAAGAAAAGGAACGTTATGGATTAAATRTGTTTTATTGCCACTGTATTGATCTCTTTTTCTCCTCTCGCAGGTGATAAATGCTATCGAGCAGGACTATCGGCTGCCACCGCCTATGGATTGTCCAAATGCCCTGCACCAGCTAATGCTTGACTGTTGGCAGAAGGATCGAAACCACAGACCCAAATTTGGGCAAATTGTCAACACCTTAGATAAAATGATCCGAAATCCTAACAGCCTGAAAGCCATGGCACCTCTTTCCTCTGGGTATGTATCTCTGTCTTCCTCTTGTCCTTTGGCTCCTGTTTGCAGAATCTGCTGTCCTTTGTGTCCTGGTGGGCACCATCCTTGCATCTCTCTAGGCTAGCTATTTTAGAGGCAGCTTGGCCTGTGTTGTTTGGTC
Source organism: Phoebastria nigripes (assembly GCA_035582835.1). Classification (NCBI taxonomy): domain Eukaryota; kingdom Metazoa; phylum Chordata; class Aves; order Procellariiformes; family Diomedeidae; genus Phoebastria; species Phoebastria nigripes. The sequence goes on from JAYKAV010002848.1 coordinate 629,066, forward strand.
CTTTATTGGAAAGGCATTAAAAAATGTCAAGGTCACTCTGGTCCTTCTCCTTGGGCAGGTTAGATCTGCTGAACACAGACAGCTCATTGAGTTGGACGTGTACTCTGCACAGTTAGAGGAGCATCTTGGTTTCATGTACGCGTGATTGCTGGATGGGTATGGTTGCTTTGGTAGTCCAATCGCGCACGCAGTGGAGGCAAATAAAGCCTCGTCAGGCAATATGATGTTTCCCTGGACTGGGTGGGGATACACCAACTTGTGGGAAGCACTGGCCCCATTATGAGAATGCACTTTCTCCCCTTGTTCAGCCAGCATTTTAGAGCTGCATCCCATCATCTTTGATGGCTCGTACCTCTCCTGTACGAACTGATCCAGTAAGACTTCTCTGATGCTCTACACAATCCTTCCCTCAGTTGAATAGAGTGCTTTCAGGGTGGTACTTCTTAATACAGTGCAGTATAGGCACTGTGAATGATGCTGGTCCAGGTCCCTCCAGCTGATGGGAGTATGCAGAAATACACATGCTTGCCGCTGTTTGTTCTGCTCATTCCCCATTTCTGTGTTTCAGGATGAACCTCCCCCTACTTGACCGCACAATCCCGGATTATACCAGCTTCAACACTGTGGATGAATGGCTGGATGCCATCAAGATGAGCCAGTACAAGGAGAGCTTTGCCAGTGCTGGCTTCACCACCTTTGATGTAGTATCTCAGATGACTGTAGAGTAAGTGCCCAGGCTTCTAGTCCCAACGCACAAGGGAAAGTCTCAGTAGTTTAACAGCAATTGGTCGTTATTGAATTAGTTTTTATTTTTACATGATGTAGTTTTACTTTTATAGAATTTGTTGCTTTTTGGACCCACTTTTAGACTATTCAGTTTCTGCAGAACTACTCTGTTCTGCAGGCTCTGTCTTGTCTCCAGACTGTGTGTCTGTCTGTCGCTCCATATCTGCAGAATTCATTTCCACGTTATCACGCTGCATGTCCCCACTGTGAAAATGAAAACCCCCACAAGGGTCTCCAAAACCCCAACATGGAAGAAATGGAGATTTCAGGCCAGCCTCAGGCAATTCTCCAGCCACTCGAGAGCACTTTTAGACTCCGCAGTCCTCTTGGATGTATGGCTTATTGGCGATGGAGACAAGCACGCTGCAAACAAATTTCTGCCTAAGGCAGGCATCTGAAAGTCCAGATGGTTTCAAGTTTGTTCTGAATTGTCCTGCATCCACTAAAAACATCCCTCAGTGGCAAAATCTTAGCAAGTTCTTCAGAGAAAGCAGTCAGCTGAAATCCATTCGTGGTGGTTTTTGAAATCCCTTGGGGCTAGCTGGGGCTTTGATGCCTCTGGTGAAAGATTTGTGGTTGGTTGCAGTTAGCTTTAGAAACCCTGCCTAAGAAAGCRCCAAGCATTAAAGCCATCTGTAAGTGCTACGATCTCTCTGTGCCTGGTAACCAGGAATTTGGTGCCTAATTCCACACTTTAAATCTACCAATGAATCAGAATCTGTTCACGCAAACAGCCCAGCTGACCTTTTCTGGCTTTTTGTTCTTATTTGCTGCCAGGAAATTCACGTGGCAATTCTGACTGTTTCAGTACATCTGTGGTGCAACCCCAAGGCCCTGGGGATGATTTTGGCACACTGTAGGCTGTGTTCATACAACAGAAAGAGAGTCCATAAAATCTGAAGRATAGGGAAGAAGGACTTCGACCAAACTGGGACATCACACCCGCACCACAACCGAACCCTGCCTAGGTTGTGCTATTTGCAGTATGTGTAACAGCAAACAGTTCTGCAGGCAGTCCAGCTAATGAAGTCTGTTTTTTCATGGACATGCTCAGTATCCCTTAAATGCCACTTCTCCCAGTTCCTTACCGTGTCCCTCACAATATCTTCCAAGTCSTCTCCGAGTGCCTTCATCACAATCACAAGGGTATCCTCAGCTCATGTCCCCACCAGTTTTGACAAACCTCCCTTCCACATTTCTCACCTGCTTGGCTGGGCATAATAATAGAGAGAAGGACACTCCAAGTCCTTTTTCCTTGGGAAACCATGCTGCAACATTACTTGAAACCACCTTCTAATGTTCGCTGGTCTTTGCAGATGTGTAATCATGTAAGTGGAGCTGAATTGCCATGAGACACTGTTTTCTTTAAGTTTGGATAGCCAGCAAAGCGTAAATGTTTACTGAAGACTCTTTCAGTTCACCAAATCCACGTGGTTTCAGCACTGACCTACTTGAAAGGTTTCTCACTGGTTTGTCTGCAGGCTGGGACACCTGGGCCACCAAAGGATCTATGCCCAGGGCAGAAAGCTTAGGAAGCACAGGGCTGTGCAGAGCCATGGTCTTATTGTGGTTTACAGACATGAGTGAAGACTTTGGGCTTTGTTCCCAATCAGAACAAAAGCAAAAGTCAAAGTGCCAAACTTGTCCAAGGAGGAAAATTCCCTAGCTCAGCACATCTGGCTGGGGCGGAGGAGGGAATGGAAAGCCCTTGCAGTAAGAAAAACAGTCACTGTGAAGGACACCATCCTGGATGCCAGAGTTGTGTCGTGTGCTAGCAGGTTTCCAGTTGCTTTGCTGAGCAGGAGCCTGGGCGGCAGCAAAGCTGGGGCTTGGATGTTCACTCTCACCCTGATCTCAGAGGGCATGGGCTGAAGCATGCTCCAATGGTGGTCTCCAATCAGTTACCACCAGCCAGAATGTGTAAATCTGTGGCATAGCCCCATGCCCAGCTTTCCTTCTTCATGCTCCTTTTGTTTGACCAAAGAGACAAGGTCTAAAGCAAGCTCTAAAGCAAACATACAAATGKCTCATGTGCCACTCGTGCTAGAGGATTTTTTTCCACCTTTACTCGGAGCTCCTGTTTACCCTTCTTTGCCCATTGACTTTCACTCTAAAACAGGCAAGGGTTTTGCCACACTTCTTCTTAAAAGTCTGTTCCTAACCATCAAGGAAGGAGAAAAGGCAACTGAAAATCCTTAGAGTCCGGTATGTGTCACGTCTCGTGAATGCCATCCGTTCCCTGATCAGAAGAATTCATGACCGAGATTTATCCACCAAGAGGGAGATGAGTAGCAAACTCAGCTGGAGTGATCACAGATAGGACCAACGCAGTCACACTCATGCTCTTGGCATGACCTTTATTTTTCCCAGATGCCTAATATCTATAAAAAATAGAAGCAATGCAAAAATTAGATTGCCGTGATTTCGCAAAGAGGATAGCTAGCAAAAGTTTATCACTTCACGGCCTCATCAGATCAAAGCAAAAGTAGCAAGAACAGCCATCGTCTGCACGGGGGGAGTGAGATTCACACAGATGAGGGTGTAGCACATCCTGTTCATATGTCTCCAAGGACGGAAAAAATGGGTTACTGTGTCACAAAATGAGAGAGAGAATCCGAACATGCAAAGAAAGAAACCAAATAGTGCAAGGGTAGAAACCCTAAAGCAAATTCACTTACAAGCAGTGAGCAGAGCCCGTGGTATTTGGTTTCACACACTCTATTGATGCTTCCAGTACTCTGGRGGTGCTGCAGGTAGGTAGCAAACACAAAGATTGGGAGGATAAGCCAGGAAGAGTCAGGAGAAAGACTAGAGGGTTCACCAGGTTTGCATGCATTTGTTGCATTTATGGAATAAATCTGTGGAGACTTCAGCTCCCTACACRCCATGCTCATATATGGGCTTGTTCTGCTGTGAGAAAATGTCTTCTGATATTTATGCGGTGTTTGTTTCTTTTTCTCCCAAAGGGACATTCTGCGAGTTGGGGTCACTTTAGCAGGACACCAGAAGAAAATTCTGAACAGTATCCAGGTGATGAGAGCACAGATGAACCAAATTCAGTCTGTGGAGGTTTGATAGCTACGTGTCCTCCTACTCCTCTTCCTTGAGGCCCTGCTCCCCTTTGCCCCTGTATGTCCGAGCTCCAGTTCTTGAGTGTTCTGCATGGACCAGAGACAGGCAGCTGCTCTGAGGATCATGGCAACAGGAAGAAACGCCCTGTCATCAATAATGAGAAGTCACCAAGAGCTTCTAGAATTTAAGCAATGGAAAAAGGGAACAAAAAAAGACAACTATTTTGAAAAAAAAAAAAAAAACACTATGAAATATTTTTAAATAATAATAAAGCAATTGCATTCTTGAAAAGGGCTCCAAGACCAATGGGAGTCTCCAAAGGAAGAGAAAAGAGCAGCTTCATCTGTTTTCTCTTGCACAAGGCTGCTGCAGCTGGGTCCAGGCACCTCTGGAGCAATGAGACTTTTTCAAGAAGATGAATGCAAAGAAAGGTCACGAGAAGCACTTCTCTTTCTCACGTGGGATGGTGGCTCTGGGAATGTCCTGCAGCCAGCAGTCCTTCCCGAAAGCCCCTGTTAGCAAATCAAAGGGGAGAGAGAGCTGAAGCTCTTTGGGGCTGTGGAACCAAGTGCATCTCAGAAATTGATGGACTTCTTCAAAAGCTGAAGACTTCTTTTTTTTTTAAAAACAAATAAACTGAGACTAGAAGAGGCTGTTTCCGACGAACGAGAAGGAATCTGTAACGCTTGGGGGGTGGGGATGGGGAAAACCAATCCTTTTTACATCTCTTATTTTCTCTTGTCATGGAACAGTTTTGTGAGTGACAGTTTCCTAAGGGTCCGTCCATCCACCCTCCGATGGCATCATTGTCTCATACATATCATATGCACAAGACTTTTAGTGATGTCCTCACTAGATGCCAATGATCTTTTCCCAGAAGACTTCCCAAGTACAGTATGTAGTAGTTTTTGATTACAAATGCTGACGTGTACCTTTATTTTTCGGTTGTCATTGTTGGGAGATTTGTCCTTTTACCTTGTTTTGTTAACACCAGTTTGTGAGTTTGGGGTTGGAAATTTTTGGTTGGTTGGGGGTTTTTTTAATGAAAAAGAAATGACATCTCCAAGCATCATATCATTCAAGAACTTAAATCCCTTCCCTGTGGAAGGAAAAATTGCAGCTTATTGACAATATGCCAGGAGAAAAATTTTTTTATATGCACATTTCCTCCCGTTTGCTTGTTTGTTATTTTGCAATTTGCCATGGCCTGACAGATGTTTCTAACTGTTGGGTTTCCAGCTGTTCGCCAAGATGAAATGACCGCCTGCTCGATTCAGGGTTGCTGGTGCAGGGGTGAGCAGCATCACAGAGGGTTTGGGGCGGGGGGGGGGTTGCAGGGGGGAGGGAAAGACAGGGGAGGGCAGATGGGTTGTGGGAGGGAATGATGACTCCACAGCTGGCTGTCAGAGCCCTTTGGAAATGTCTGACTGCTTAGAAAGGTGTCAGATTGGTGCACGTACCACAGAAAGGCAGGGTAAGCCCGGTCCTCTAAGAGGAGCTCGCGGCACGTGGTTTCTCGGAGGCTGAATTGTGTTAGCTGCCAGGTTGTGGATGGTTCACTACAGTAACCAAATTCTGCGGATGTGCTCTGTGCCCTTCGGAGACCCAGTCCCTTCGTTAAGATGATGTGCTGGGGGCTGAGAGGCAGCTTCAGTCTCAGCCGATCGCCTCGAGGAGAGCCTGGGACAGCAAAGGCAAAAACTCTGACCTAGTAGCCCAGATCTCYGGAGGCAAAATGCTGTGGTTGAAGCTGAATGGTCAATCAGTGCATTTATAAATAACTGAAATAAATACTTTAGTTACAGACCAGGTCTTTGGTATGTGTAAATACCACCAACCAAGCGCAGGGGGGATACAAATGAGAATCGAGTTTGTTCTCCCTGTTCAGCACCACCTCATATCCTTTTAAACATGCCTACCACCACCCACCTCTGGCCACGTGTGGCATATTTCCACACATCTCCTGGCCATGGCCAGCATAACTTGTGTTTACAAGCCCTTGTCTGCCATTGCCATGTCATTCGTAGGGTCCTCCACTCGTTTTCAGCAGCATGGGGTGTTGAAGGCATGTTCATTGGGAGCTGGTTTGCTGTATTTTCCAGGAGCTGAATCCAAGAGGAAGTGTGTCTGCCATGGATGAAACTCCCAAGCTGTCTAGACCTCTGTGGCCAGACATCTTCTCCCTAGACTGCTTGTAAAATATGAGGCCATTTGTAAAATACTTAGCATTTTCCGCTTTCAGACCAGATCCGACGACGAAGCACTTATGAGTGGCAGCAGACCATTCCCTACAAGTGAGAGTTACTTCTCTGCTTAGCTCTTGCACTGTCCCAATGTTTGGTGCACAGCTTCAGCAGGAGGGTCCTTAACTGGAGGAATTTTCCCTTCAGCCCCTATTCATCTGAAATCTCTAGTGCAGGATTGTATTTTCATTTGTATACAGTACTTCCCTCGTCTTGCATCCAAAAGTGCATCTGTAGTCATGTGAACATCAGTAGCAGGTGTGTGCTGGGTACGCAGGGACGTATTCTGTTCTCAGTGTCCACAGTGCATGTCCTCTGACAGCAATGCCATCGCCCTACATCTCTTTCAGGTGGCAGAATATGATGTAGAGAGAGTGAGGGGTGAGTGGATTATAGGCATGTTGTATGCAGGTGGTGCCTGGACATAATTATATCCAGCCTGTTTCAACCTGTGTACCTAGGAAAGGGATGCTTTTAATGCTCTTGCATTTAAAAAGCACTGCTCCTGGAGATGGACTCAACTTTTAAAGAGCAGCATGCAAAAATCGATGGTGTCAACTAAACCACACGAAGTGCTTGCAGAGGGCACACAGAGAAACAAGAAGCTTCTCCGTGCACCCTGTCCTGTAGAAGTGCGGAGCAGCAGTGAGAACTGCTCACGTGGTGCGTCTCCGTCTCACATTGTAGCTGCTGTATTTTAACAAGGAACAGTTGTCAGTCTTTCCCAAAGGCATGTCTGAAGCTGTTTGGTGGCAGTCCAGGGTGAGGGAAGCATGGTGCTGTGCCAAGTTGTCTAGACACAGCCAACCGGCTACTTTATGTACAAGGGAGCTTTGCAAGGAGAGCTATCTGTCTAGAAAACTCACCAGCAAATTCCTGTGGGGCAGCCATGTGGAAGGAGCACATGATGCCCTTCAGTTGTCCTTCCCAGACAATTCTTGACTGTTCTCTGCCATCCCTTACATTCCTGCAGACACGAAGGAGGAGCAACGGCCAGGCAGCATCCCTTCAGAGCCAGTCATTATTAGACAGGACTTGGAAGGGCGYTTCAGGTCTTCTTCATTTGGAGACGTTTTGTCTTAATGCACTGAATCTCCTCGCTGGCTAGCATTATACACATCTACCTACCAGACCCAACCCACTGTGAAGGATGGGACCATACCGAGCTCAGTGCCACAACTCACCAAAGCCGTGGCAGCTGTCTGCGGGACAGAGAAAGCACATCCTTGTCTCTTCTTCTGACCAAAAATCACATGGCGTTGGTACTAAAAGTAACACAGTCCCGTCTATTTATACCAGGCACATCGCTGTGACATCTGTCTGTGTTTGACTGTGTAGGACTAATGGAGAACTGGACCTAAGTTAGAAATGGTCCATAAAACACTGCAATTTTCTGCATCCTTCCAGCTCTCCTGGGAGCATGTGGAACCAAGTTCCTGTAAAGTACTTTGGTTGTAAATGCCTCTGGAGCATGCGCCAGTGGAGGGCAGAGTCACTGAAGTGACTTTAACATATTTATTTCATGGGTCTCAAATGTACTGCTATGAAACATGAGTCTAATGGCAAAATTCCACTTCACGGGGAGAACATGTAACAAGGGGAAAAGGCACTTGCTAACGCTGACACTGTGAAATACTGTTGTGCATGTGCATGTGTGCATGTGTGAATACTTAACAAAAATGATCACAATGAGATTTTCAGGCAGCTTTGTTGCAATTTTCACATTTCCCCTCCATCTTTCAAGCTACCTCCCAGACCTACCCTTCTCCTCCTCTTGTTTCCCGCTGCCATCTGCTGCTGAGGGTCACCCATGTCTGGTGATGGCAGCCGGTAGGAGAGCTGAGCAGGATGCTAGGTTGCAAATACTAAGCTGGTTGACCAGTGAGAAGTTCAAATCATGCAGAGCATCATGGGGCAGAGTGGAGAAAGCAAAGCATACGTGGATAGTAAAAAGTTAAAAGAGGCTCCATGATAATAGATTTAGTGGGTCATTTTCGACTGTTGCCACCAGCCCTTTACCTGGAATTAGCAGCAAAGGGGTGTGCCAGGCAAAAGGGAAAACAAACTTGTAAGGTAGAGCACTGCCACGAGGAATGACTTGCCCTTGCCGCCTGTGGGGACACAGAAACAGGGCACTGTGAACTGCACTCCCCCTCCCCAAATTATCTTCCCCCCTCCCCAGTAAAATCTCAGAACTACCTTTCATAAACTTAATGGAGATTTGTGGTTTTCAGCAGCTGAGGAGTTGCTTGTTACAGTCTGGCTTCTCCTCTCCCTAGCATCCTYGCTGCTGAGCAGTAGCTTTCAATGGCAGTAATCCACACACGGGGCTTCCATGTGATCCAGGTAAATGTGGCTGTCACAGGGTTTACTGGTTATGCAGTATTAATTTAGTATTATAATTCAAATGTAGAGTTTTATCCCACAACTCCGTGCCAGTCATTATATAGCAGAGTCATCTTGTTAGCATCGTTGGACCAGTATGCACCAGTGTTAGCAAGAAGAGAACCATGTGCAGGGAAGCGTATAAAGTGGTACCCCGTGCAAGGATGGGGAGAAAGCAGTGCTACATCTTCATGTAGCTCTGGCTTGGAAGATCTGCCATAAAGGGACTGTTGGCCAGCCACAACAGCAGGATCCTGCTCTCTTCACTGGCTGCTTAAGCACTATCCAGTGCAGAGTTGCCTCCTGGTCTGGCATTTCATGATTTTTCATCTCATTTTCAAGGAGAGAGGATGTTTTATCAGTATTGGGTGCTGGCTATACTAATAATGCTTTTCCCACACCCCTTGAAGTTGTTCTTTGAATTGGTGTTAAAGGAAAGGTTCTTTCCAAGTAATCATCACACAGGCTGCAGATTAGCAGTGGCCTGTAGAGAAAACCTCTTGGTGGGTTTGAGCAGTTGAGAAAACTTGTTGTATTTTCCAGGCTGATTTATACAAAACCTGGAGTCAGGGCTTGAACTCTGCTGCATCATTAACAGTTGTATTCTCTGATAATATAATAAATCTGTGGCTGCCTTGGATGTGTGAATCCAAAGTGTCTGAAAGTATCACTGTTGTCTGGTTTGTTTTAGTGGAGTCTATTTTTTTAATGTATTTCATCTTCCTTTCTGTGTGTCTGCCTTGTGGCTGATTTAATGTAGGTCTTTTTCCATCTTCAAAAATTTTACGTATTTACAAGTTCTCCACATATAGGATTCAGCATTTCCTCCTTCAAAGTGATATGAACAACTAATGTAGTACCAACTTCATTTTTATATTCTGCTGGTAGTTATGCCATGCCATTAAAGGCATCCTTAAAAATTATCTTCTTTGCTGTGTTCCCCTCCTTTTACACTGCAATCTCTTAGTAAGCTGATGTTTGACATGCTTTCAGCTCTAGGATCAATAGTCCTTTATATTGATCAATTAAGCCAGATGACATGTCCTCAGAGTTGCGTGATCTGAGCTTGCAGTCAGCACAGCCACATTCTGTCCTGGAGCTCCAGTTTGTGACTTGAGCACCGGTCCCATCTGCTCGTGATGTTGGTTCCACCATGTTCACAACTGAGTGCCATTCTGCCACTGGCTGTCACACAAGCAATTCCCACCAAAAAATTCTCTTCTGTATTAGTGATTTCATCTTGTCATTGCTGAGAGCTGCTAGAGTCCTCTTACTATGCAGAATATACATGGGTTTTTTATCTTCAGTCACATTTTGGCCTTGTCTTTGGACTTCTCCAGGATGACTTTGCTTCTTGTAACTATTGAGCCCTTCCCAAAGACAGGACACAACTTTGGTCTGTGTTGGCTTCCATATGTGTTGCAATCTTCCATAGTTCTCCTAGAAAACTCCCTGCGCTGTGCAAATATTTCCTGGAATTTACCTTATTGCTCTCCCTCTGTTATTCCTGCCAACTCCACTGACAAATGTTATTTGCAGAAATTTGGGACTGGAAGCAAGAAGTCCTCTCTCCCCACAAATCTTTGTTTGTCTTAATCTGCATTCTCAGCTGTCTTACAATTGATTCAGCAGTTCCTCTCTTCTTTTTTTTCCCAATTCTGTAAGAAATTTCTCTGCAGTCCTGTGCTTTGTAGGAGTGCAGCAGCAGTCCCACTTCTGTAGCGCTGTCTGATCCTGACTTGCTCACTCCAACCACAGGCTGTTAGATAGTCATAGTGCTCCTGATTGCCATTCCTGCAAACAAGCCACAAGACTTGACCTTGCGTGCCTCATTTTTTTCAGGAACTCCATTTTGCCTTCATGAAAAAAGAATAACAAATGTTTGGTTGATCTTTTTCCAGTTCTTTCATTCCAGTAAATTTCAGGAATTTTTCAGTTGTCTCAACTGTAGCTTCTACTTCTACCTCTAAGGTCAGTCTTCAGTTCCTGCACAGATGTCATGCTGTATCCTTTGATGATTCCTACTAAGTCTAGGAGGAAAGGATTAAACTTCGTTGAGTCTTTAATAGCCAAACAGCTATGTTAGCAAAAACTAATGGAAGGAGTTCAAGGAGGACTAGGGGGAAGCATGTTATTCTAACCTGAGGTTTAAGCTGACAGTCAAATCRCCCTTTTCCCACAAATTGCCTTTCTTCTGCACTTCCAGCTCACTGACTCCAGTTTGTGGTGAGTGAGCTGGTTCGTGAGTCTGGGAGATGGAGGTTGACAGAAGCACCAGACCCCAACTGAACAGTGCCTTGCAGGCATTGTGGCCACCAATGGTGGAGACAGATGGTGTGGCAAATCCACACCCTTGCTTGGCCTTTGCTAGTGGAGAATAAATGTGAAGTCTCTGATTGCTAACAAATATTAGCACTTAGTAGCCTTCACACAAGAATGTTGTTATGAGCCAGTAAATCTCTGATGGGCTGGCTTCTCAAAGGCTGGCGGTACTTTTGTTCTCCTCAACTCAAAAGGGATACACAGAAACTAAGAACTATACAGATGTGGGCCTCAGGAACAGCCAGAAGTCTTTGGGAGGTATAAAAGATAAATAGATTTTGATTCTTGGTCTGGCAGAGGTAAACCATGATGATAAAAAATTTCATGCCATTAAATCAAGAAAGATGTGACTAACGTGAATAAGCACAATAAAAGCACTTAAGGCAGGTGAAGCAGAATATTCTTTGGCACAAAGCACAATGATTGAAGGGTGGAACTCATTGCTGGAGGACGTTGATACCTAGCACTAGATGGATTCAAAAGATGACTGGGCAAATTTGTGAAAGAATATTCTCCTCAACACAAAAATACCTCTTCCAGTTTTTCTGGGTCACGGATGCCTGGGGGCATGGGGTGTATAACAGCATTCCTACAGCACTTCTTTTATACCATCATATTCTTGGGACTGACACAATTTAAATCTCCTAAAAGCCCAAACGCTCTTTCGAGCATCATTGATTTTCCATTCTTCACTCTTTCTGGTGAAGGATTTCTGTGTGGAGCCAGGGGGCTTCCCCTGTCAGAGGAAACCACTTGCTTCCTCCTCCCAATTCCTGGTATAACACAAGGCATCCCTGGGGCTCAGAGCTGCCGTGTGTCATCAGTGCCTCAAACAGCAGTAATGGCACAAAAAGGGAGACTGTCTTGGTGGTCCATCGTGCTCTGGATGTGGAAGCTCTCTATGGAAGCATCCTTGCCTCAAACCTTCTTTTATGRTTCAGAGAACCTTCTGCACAGAGGGGGCTGCTGGGGTAAGGAGAGGTCCCTTTCCTTCTTTCCTTCCTCTGCTATGGTTTGGTTTCTGACAGTGAGACTGTTGCCCCTCTGCATTGGAGGTTGGCTCAGCCTGCATGAGCCATCACTGCTGGTCGCTTGGGTATCTAACCATGAGTCCAAATGGACCCATGAGAGCTGCCTCAAGGATGAAAATGCAGGAAAGGAGCCTGGGACAAGCTTCTAAAATGGGCAAAGAGGTCTCGGTGCAATGGAGTGATTCAGGGCTGGGCTGGGTGCATGCAGTGAAATCCCAGAGGCACCCCAGAGCAAGCATTGAGTGTTGGGGGCTCCAGGACAAGATACAGACAGGTATTAAGTGCAAGGTTCAGTTGTGAGTGCTGACCCAGCTCTGAAGCTGGGTTTCTTCTTTATGTCCTGGCGACAAATTAGATCCAGACAAAAAAACCCTTCTGTTGCTTAGGCTGCCTTGATGGCGTAAGTGCAAAGCTGTTTGACACGGGCAGTGACTCATTTCCCTCTGCAGAGCAGCCCAGGAATGTGGGAGAAGGGCCTGTCTGGAGCAGAAGGGGTCCCTGCCTGTGTAGTCCTGGCTCCCTGCAGACCCTTGTAAGCTGTAGGAGAGCAGGGAAGGGATACAACATGTGGTGTACTCGTGCTTCTTGCTTGGCCCCCTCTGGGCTTTGATCTCCAGTAGAGGCTGGAAGGGAGAGGACCAGTGTATTTCTAGCTGATGATTTTATAAGCTCTCTGATGGTTCTTTTTTTCTCTGAAAATCCCAGCTCCTGTGTTTATGATCCCAGGAGCACGGGGGTCATATGAGAATCACAGCCTTTATTGTAGGACAGCCCAACCCTCATGTGAGGAAACCAAGTTGCAGGGCTATGGGTTCATGTTGGCCAGCCCAGCTTCTAGTGACCGCTGTATCTGTTCCCACTGTACCTGAGCACCTCACAGTCTGTAAAGCACATGTCCTAGAGGCAAGCCAGGGCTTTCCACAAGTCTGAGGTACAGAGAAATAAAGACTGACAGCCACAAAGAAGTCAGGGTACAATTCCTGTTGAAATAGCGGAGTTCAAATTGCAGGAGTTCCCAAAATACTGCGGTGCTTCTGGAGTACGAAGTTGCTCAGGGTCACACAGTCAGGTTGTGGCTAGGTCCCTCAGGCCAGGAGAAGCACTGACCATCCTGCCTTCAAGCTCCAGAGTTTTCTTCCAAGCTGTTCAACAGTGGAAGGAAGTGAGACACCCCAGCTCACCCTACCCAGGACCAGCCGTGTGCAGAGTGGACAGACAAGTTGGTCACCCCGGTCCCATCAGACAGTGAGAAGGTCTGGGCAGTGAAAAACCTGGCTTGAGCAGGGGTGGAAGGAAAGCCTCTCTAGAGGGTGAGGGAGTTGCAGAGACTAAACATGAGCTTGGGCTCCCAGACAACTGGAGTTTGTGGGTTGCCTGACACGTGCCCCTTCTGCAAGGAGAGCAATCCCTGGAGCACACATCTCCAGTGTGCCAGGCTGTGGTCCTTCTTCTAGATCATCCAGATTCTTCTGCTGAGGTCCTGGCTTCACTTCTCCCCGCTTTATAATGGTCCTCCTGAACCAAGACCACACATCACAGCACACCCCTTGCCATCCTGCTGGAGCTGGAAGGGGAGAAATCAGGGACTGGGRGTCCCTCGTGGATCCATAGACCCCTGCATCGGGGGGTGTTCTGAATCCCCCTGGATGCCGTCCTCTAGTGACTTCTCCATCCACTTTTCAGCCTGCGACCCTTGCACCCTTTTCTTTTTTATTGCTTGTCCTCCATCATCAGCTGTCTCTTCTCCGCATTGTTTCTTTGCCCTCTGTCCCTTCCTTAGTACAGGAGGGCTGGATGGTTTGTTTAGGTTTGGGCCATCGCCAAGGATTCCCTTCCTTGAAGCTGGCTGAGCACATCTCTGCAGGGAACCTGTTTTTATCTACATTTCTTCCCACGAAAAAATTCCCCCTCTGCCTATCTGTCTTCCTGCCTGGAAACATCAGCCACCTTGCATCCCAGATCTTCCTGGATAAAGAAGTAGAAAGTTGTATGGAACCGGGGCAGGTGTGTCAGGATCCTTGGTCAATGTTCTCATGGAATAGTTCAGGGAAAAGGGTCCAACCCTGCCTCTTACCCACAGGTAAATGAGCACGCCCATCAGTCTGAGGACACGATTTCTACTCCCAGGTCTGCTTTGGAAAGGCTTTGCCGGCCTTATGTCACTCCCTGCCATGCTGTCTGTTTGGACTTTGTGAAGTCAGTCTACCCAGGGCATGCTTTGAGGCCCCATTTTAAGGTTTGTGGGAGTGTTCAAGTGGATGAAGCCAGAGCCAAGCAGTAGCAGTTCCTGCTGGAGAAATGAGCCTGGAGATTCAAAGCACCATCCCAAGTAAAGCTGTGATCCCCGCTCGCTCAGCCAAGCTTTGGTCTGAGAGGTGGTGGGGTGCAGGACACAGGTGAGTTGCAACTAGGACCTCAAAGATCTCCATTCAGGGTGAGCTGGGCACAGATGGTCAAACTGCCCTCTGCACCCCCAGATGCCRTATAACAATGGGCTTCTAAGGAACTGAAAAGCCAACATAGCTGTCCATGTTTCCATTTTAAAAAAGCCCTTGCAGGGAAGGTCTGTCCTAGCTCAGAGACTAAAGCCCAGGTCAGTAATGCAAGGGAGAAAGCAAGAAGGTCCTGGAGGGAAGGAAGCCTTATGCTGAGGGCTTAAAGGTGAGATGGGGAGGTGGCAGTAACATAGCGGAGAAGAGGGTGGTTGAGCACTGTGGCAACAAATCCACTTGCCTGTCAGGGTGTTGGATTACCGTGGTTTGCTTATATGGCTCCGCCAACGTGACAAGGTGTGAAGCCGCCAGCCTTCACTGGAAGATTTGTGGAGGAGCTACCTTTGTCATAGGGAAGGTTTGTAGGGAGAGGAGATTTTGCTGGGCTCTGACCTCCTTGTCACGGCTTTGGAAGGAGCTGGAGTATAGGATGGGGAAATTATGTATATCCTTCAACTGCCCAAAGACAAGTGTGTCTAGTCAATGCTACATCTTGTCATYCCCCTAACGCTAGTCCAAGGATACATCAGCTGGGCTCCAGGGGCATCCCCAACCCTGGTTTCCATCTCTTCGTCATCCTGTATGTTGGCCGTGGCCCTGTGGACAATGTAACACTTTTCATGACAGTATTTGTATTTTTTTAATTGTGAATGGGGAGATAGTGTGCAGGTCCTTGTTACACAGGGATGTGTCTTCCATTCAGACCAGGGCTTCCCCTGGCTTCATCAGATGTCTTTCGATGTTACTGAGAAAAATAAAGAAAGAAATAAATCAGATGTATTTATAAAGGAAACAGAAACCCGCTGCTCCAATGCCTTTGTAGGAGTATTTTTAACAAAACATTTTTTCAAAATAAATGTGAATTGTAAAGTTTGAAGCATTTGCTTGTGGCTTTCTTTTCTAGGTGCTTTGTCCAACTTTTGCCCTTCCCAATAATCCTGCTCGGGTATAAATATTATGGTACACAAACTTGAGGGATATTGATCTCTTAGAGAGAGGAAAACATGCCCAGAACTTTACTGCCTGGGAAATGACTTCAAGATAAACAGATATCACTGTTACCCTGCTTAAACCATTTAGTCTGAATAATTAATTGACAAATGTAGCCATTTGCTCCACTTGTAAATTATCCAGAAGAACACTTTGTTTGTCATTAACTTGTTCTTTAGTTTAAAAGGTGCTACAAATTTATATGTGCGCATGTTTGAGTATTTGAACTTATGACTTCAGTGATGATTTTGCTTGGTCTTCATTATTCATGGAGCAAGAGGGGGTGTCTTAGTCCTATGACATTTCAGCTGCCCAATGCATTGACAAACAATTGTAAACAGGAGGAGGAAACTCAAGGCAATTCAGTGTCTAAGCAACTACCTCCCACCTTGAACCCCACGTTGGAAGTAAATCATAGCTGTTTTCATGAGAATCTTGCTCCCTTGACAACCCTGCCTGTAAAAAAAAAAGGAAAATCACATATGTAAATGATCATTGCAAATCAGTGAAAGGATCAAGTTCTATGGAAATGAACTCAATGCTTTTCTTTTAATTACTGTCCACAAATTCTTCTCTGCAGTAATCTTTCAACTCTTAAAGTCATGCACATGGAGAGAACTAGGTGTAGTTTAGATGATTGATATAAATAATACAGCAAATAGACTGTATAGACCATTAGCTGTCATAATCTAACATTCAGCCRCAATAAAGAGTTTGACTCATAATAAGAACATCAATAATTTAGTTCATAACCACAGATCTATGATGTCTGATTCTGTCACCCTCCTACTTCCTTTCCAAAGGAAAAAGAAATTCCTGCATGCATTTGTCAGGAGAAGCTTCGGTTTGCGTGTTTGTAACTGAGGTAAATATTTCTGTAGTGATAAGATACTTCTGTACAGCTACATTTAGAAAGCAGGAGATGGATGTACATCTGAATCTTTGGGTCGAGACCTGAACCCGCCAACTCCAATCTCTGCACATGATCGATGCACAACGGTTCTGAAATGTCAACGAGAAATACTGATGGGAAGCATCAGACTGAAACCAATGAAACTAGCAAGTCTTTTATTTGGCTGTTAATCAGCATCATTCCTTCTGGCACTACAAATCTGGAAGTAGCCAAACAGGGCATAAGTTTGCCCCTTTTTCATGGGGTCCTGGAAAGCCCCTAAAGGTGCTTGGCTAGAAAGCCTTGTTTCCTGCAGTGACAACTCTTCCTAAGAGCCCAGGACTGATGAGCAGCAAGGGGCACAAGCCACAGGAGAAGGAGAACCTTAAAAAGGGGATCCCTGAGAGGGACCAAGTAGTTCTGAGCCATATGGAAGTGGGTACAGCTGATGCTCGCCCACCCAGACACTGACCCTCAGCCCACATGCAGAACAAGCACAGAGGAGGGTCTTGGCAAGGCAGCAAAGCCATTAACTGTCTTTCCTCTCTGGAAAGCTCACCTCCCACCCCACTGGCCACTTCAGTTTACTGGCGAAGAGTGTTGTCTCCAGCTGGGGCAAGACCCGATCTCTGTTGGAAATCTATTGAACGAATGATGGGGCCAGCATCAGCTCCCAAGAACTTCTTTGGGCACACCTGAAATTCTTCCCAAGTAAGCCACATTTTCAGCAATATTGGTGCCAGGTTGGTCTATTAGTCTGAGCCAGACAGTCTCCTCCTGGCTCTCCCATGACCAATTACTGTACCATGAGCCCTCTCAGCACCCCATTTCTTCTCCCAGCCCTACTTTCTGCATCAGGTCACCCACTCTCCCAAAGTATCTTTGTAACGTCCAATGCTGTGAGGCCCTGGTCACCTGGGTTCTTCCATCTGCACTGTGTGTATAAAGCACCTGCAAACAATTAAGGGAAGCTCCTGACCCCATAATCATTTGACAAACATGATAGAGGTGCCATTTTGCAGAATATGCTGGGAGGTGGAACATTTGTACTCRAAGCTGGTAATAAATAAGAGCAATATGTTTTTCATATAGCAACAGGCAAAATATCTGGCCCTATAGGGGAACACTGGGGAGGGGAATGGTGTTGCTGTCCAAATATGAAACTGGTCTTACCTGGGCTGCTTCCAGTCTGCTTCTTTGCTTTCAGAGCAAACCATTAAGAAGGAATCTCAGCTGGATAAGTCTCATGTAAAAACTTGGTTTTCCCAGGCTATAAGTTTTTCCTTTCCCKACCCAGGAAGGGAAGTCTCCAGCATAATGCTGTTTCTGTCCCCTATCATCCATTCCCCAAGTAACTGGTCTGCTTGCTGCTTTGAAAGCCAGCTGGTAAGCAAAGAGCAGCCCAAAATCTCCCCGAAAGCTTCTCTGCTACACTCCACGGAGACACATTAGTGATTGCTGAGCGGTTTAGATTTCTCTCCCATCACACTGATGCAAGTCAGGCATAACTCAGTGGGCATCAGTGGAAAAACACTGATGGGAAACTGCTGTGTAATCAGAATCTATCATAGGTGTGTAGGGTTGCAATTTCCAAAAGTTATAGAGACCTACAGAGTGACATCAGAGGGAGATCTACCCCTACGTCTCAGCTCTCCCTGCAGATGCCATTTGGTTGAGACCCACATGTGAGATCAGGCCCCAAATGGCTAAATCACGATCTCTAAAACTGTGCATAATCATTTAAGCACCTACATTTCTGCCCTAGGAGATGCAGGTATCGCAGTGATTTGCTGGACTGCACAGGGGCTGCAGCACAACTCAAAACCCGTCTCCTTGCCTCACCTCCCTTCGTCTGCACGCTTCTGGGGGCAGCATGACAGCATCGCCTATTCGTATGCCAAATGCCTTCATACGAGATAGAGCGGAGTCACAGGATGCACAGCCTTAAATTCCCTCCTGTCTCAGTTGGAARGAAGGCTTGACTTCAGCTTCTCCACCAAGTATGAAGCATGCTGGCCAGGGACCCGTTTGTGCAGTTGGTTTTACCTTTCATAATCAAGTCCACCTTGAAGGACAGCCTTCAACTTCAGAATGGTTTCCCTGTACTCCCAATGGTGTTTCTCTTCCCAGACATCAGGATCTGGTGATCTGTCTGCTTTCATCTGCAATGTTAGTAACAAACCCTCAGCATGTCTTAATATTCGTGATGACCTGAGGCATGGTTCCCTGAAAAGATCACAGACGCGGTACTTTGTGGGCTTCTTAGGACCTCCTTACACCCATGCCACAACTTATGTGGTTGATGCTTTCTGCAATATCAATTTCTGTCAGGTCAAGGTCTTCACAGCCTCATTCAGGGTCGTGTCTTTCCTATGCAAAAGAAAGTGCGTAGGAGGTCCGTTGCGTCTGAAGCTCAGCACACATTGAAACTGCTAGCTCTGAAGTCGCAACAATATCTGCAGTACTGGGTTATCAGAAAGGATTTCTCTCTTGCTAGCAGATGCATCATACCGTCTGCTCTGAATATTTTATGTTCGCTTCCCCGTTTCACTCCTGTGGTTTTGTATGGATTACTTCTCTCTGATTTCATGTCAGGATTCCTTTAATTTACTGCTGAAAGCAACGATTCCTGTGTTGTTTGGCCGATGAATATCCTTTCTAGTATGTGTCTTACACTGCCTTAGAGCCTGCATGAAATTTTAATTTCTCTTTGCTTAGCTCTGGGTTTTCTTTCTCCCTTGGCACAATGCAGTGGCAGTCTTTGTAGCTTTGCTCATTCGCAGAAGCATTGATGTCTACTTCCCATTCAATTTCCTGTTTGTTTGTGTGCCTCTGCCAGGTTTTTCCCTTATCTGGTGCTAGTCAGAGCTTTAAAAAAAAAATATTTCTGCCATTTTGGAATGCGCTAGCGTCATAAATGTATAAAATCTGATATTTTGAGCCACTGCTCGTGTCCCAGGTATCGTGCTTTCTTTCCTTGGCTTTTTCTGGTCTGCAGACTCTTGCATAATGGTTGATCTTCCTACAATTATTAGATACAAGCCCATTGTGAGGCGTTTTTCTTAAGGCATTTTATCCGTTGTCTGCACTGTTCCTCCTTTGCATATTTATCTCCCCTCTTCTATATTTCTTTATTTGCTTTTCACAGTTTTGACACATTTTTGCCTCATATTTTCATGTTTTCTCCACTTACCTCTGGGTCTGCTCCACTTTGTTTATCTTGTGCTTACCAGCTTTGTTCATACCTCTACCTCCAAGAGAAATAAGTGAGGGCCTTGGTTGTTCTCATGAAGGCTTTTTTATCGTTCATCCTTCATATAACTGTTGTCAGGACATTTAGTAGCCAAACCAAATACAATGAGCATCCTAGCTCGTTGTTGGGCCGGTTCCGCTGAGAGCTCACCCTTTTTCACTGCTACCTTTTTGCATTCATCTGCTCAGGGACAGGATCTAGTGCACACTTGTATTTTCTATTTTACGCCCTGCAATAGCTTTAGGATCTGTAACTCCTTTCCGACGCACTTTTAGTAGCAGAATATGATGAAAGCTTTAACTCTTCAGGTCTTTCCAGGTACATCTGTGATGTAGCTTCCCATATGTTCCCGGGCATCACAGTATCATGAGAAACACTGGCATAGGAATGGGGAACAAGGAGTGAGCTGATGCTGAACTCAAAGGAGTGGTCCCCCATCAAGGATGCTATCAAGCAGCCCAAGGTTGCCTGAGTGTGTTTCTGGGGGAATACTAGAAGGACCCTGGAAGTGGTGCTTTCTGTGCATACAGAAATGATGAGACTACGCCAGAAAATGTGTCTTGCCATGCACAAGCTCTTGGGCTGCCTGGGGTCATAGATAAGCAGAAGAAACCTTCAGTGGAAAGCCATCCAGCAAGTGAGGTGGGTCTTTTCTCTGCTGTCCCCTCATCTTCCAAGTCATCCTGTTATTTAGAGATCTCAGTGGGGATGGTGGGAGGAACCTCTGGTGTCTCTGGTCCAGCCTCCCACTCACAGCAGAACTGTCCCCACATTAGATCAGGGCAACCATGGCTTCGTCTAGATGAGTCTTGGAAACCCAAACGGCAGACATCCCCCACCTCCCCGGTGGCCTCTGCCAGGGCTGCACCACCCTCCTGGGAAAGGAGCTTTTCCCAACGTCTGACCAGAGCCTCTGAGGCTTCAAATTCCTTTGCCACAGGCCTTCAGAAGAAGATACATATCTTTCTTTAGAGAGACTCAAATGAAGAATTACAGTGTTATATTAACCCTCTTCTTTCCAAATTTTCACTGATAACTAGTGCTGAATTTGGACTTTTTTTTTTAATTCATATCCAAGCTGTTTCCCAGTTCTGAGTACTGGATTATTAATTTTTTGTGGTGTATCAAACTCCTTTTTGTCATTGTTGATGTGCATCTATTTTAATAAGACTTTAAGCAGTGTGGTTTTGCATTTTGCTCTCTTATTCCTTTATGCCATATTTTGTTGAAGATTTTAATATATACGTAAGGTGCTTTTTTGTGATCTTGATGGAGAAATACGTCAAAGTACAAAATGCAGCGCAAGTTAAGTGAAGATCCGGGCTGACTACAAGCACAGAAAAAAAATCAAACAGCAGTTCTTCGGATTTGTTGATAAAAATCAGTTAAAAGTGTATTTCAGGTCAAGCTAATATATATAAACTGCCAGGATGAGATAACATAGATCATAGGATGTTGTGGGCCTCAATTAATCAGCTCAGGACACATATATGAAAGTGTCACATTTATGCTAGTTAGTACATTATTCATGAGAAGTTATGGAGCTGTGAATGCTCTGAATGGGAAGATTTGCAGACAAGTAAATAAATGCAGTGTCAGTAGTCTTATAGCGGAAGCTGAATAATCAGTTGTTGATTTACCAAACCAAGGAAAGAGGGCAGTATGCGCAAATCAAAATGAAATTATTTTTGTTGTTTTCATTATATAAAACAAAACACACACACACACACACACACACAATCCCTGAGGAATTTCATGAGACTGGAAATGACACTTTTTGCTTCCTCTTTGGTTCCCCAAACTCTCCAAGTGTCGTTTCTTCTTTTTGTTTTACAAATGTAAATGTTTACAGATGTTATTCTGAACCAAAGGTAGGATTGTTTCATCTTGAAAATGTCACAAGTAAACAGTCTGACTGTTCAGGCAGATGATTCTCTATGCAAGGGTCTAAGGGGAAATGTTTGGACTTCAAAAAGATCCCATTCTTCCTGGTTGAAAAGATTTGCCAAACACAACATGATTTTTTACTCATTTCCATCCTTCCTGAATTCTTCCTTCTTTGCAAATTTGTTCTTAGCAACTAATATACACACATATGTATATGTGTACGCTTGTGTGTGTGTTYGTGTGTATATAATTGTTTGGTTCCACTGGCAATTAGCACTCAGTAGATGTACACCCAACAGCTGGCAATTGTGAGCGACTGTTGGAGGAAGACAAAGGATAAAATTACCATTGGAAAAAAAGCAATGTGAATTTATAGAGAATAAATAACATCATAAATCCAGCTACGTTTCAGGAAATTGCAATGGATTATTACAGAGAAAACATGCTGAGAACCCTGGTAAGCACCAGCAGGTCTCAGTGAACTGTACCATGAGAGTATGGACGGCACAGCCTAGTGGAGTGAAAATGGGAGGATGAGCCAAGAATGAAAAACCCTTTTGTACAGGTTGAAATCTCCTTCTGCGATATTTATCAGGGGAGGGGGGAAAGAGAAGGAAGATGAATCGGTAATTAATTTCTTTCACCGGAAAGACGTAAACTTCATTCATTTGTTTCACTGGTACATGGAAAGAAAGTTTGCATTTGCACTTCGTTTTCAATAAAYAAAAGATGTCTAAAATACCTGAAGATAGAAAATAATTATTTGTATGCATTTTCTCCTGTTCTTTCCTGCTGACTTGGTGGCTGGAGGAGATACTGCTCTAACTTTATTTCCTCCCTGACTTTAACCCTGCAACTTTTCAAAACACCAAAAAAAGGTGTCTCATTCTATATCGCTCAGAAAGGAACTGGGTTTCCTCTCTTGGAAATCTCCTGCTCAGTTGTTTGGCCACTTTCAATCAGGCATAATGCTTTAAGGTGTCTTTGTCACCCTTGCTCTTTATACCATACACCAATATTAAGTTTATTCAATGATCTCTCTCCCTGCCCTCTCCTGTGTCATGTGCCATATATCCCTATCTCAGACTCTTTAAGTACAGCATCTCCATTTGGTTACCTTGCTTGTTGAATATCTGTCAAGTAATTCTCAAATAATTTACTGTTTTCCACACTGAGCCTCAGTTTTCTTTCTCCTGTATTTGTATCCTCTTATAATTCCCTCTTTTTCATTATCTATCATTATTATGATTCTCTGAATGTCAACTGGGTATCACAGGCTGATTTCATGAACATGTTATTTGCCCTTTTCCCACAGCAGATTATTGTAATAGCTGCCTGGTCTAGCATTACTGACACAATGCTCAGGCTAAAGAGAATCTCTCAACGACCCAACATTATTTCTGACCGCATCCTCAAATCAACACGTTGATACTCCTGCAGGCAATAGTGCCGGTAGCTATTCCCTGCCTCCTTTACAGATACTGTCCCACTGAAAGCCATAGAAATGCTTGTTGACTCACCGAGAGTGGAATATTCATACCTTGTGGGTAAGATTTCCACAGTCACGTTGTCTTTTCTATTCTCCTACCACGCGGTTAGATTTTGACAACACTTAGAGTTGGGTCTGACAACAAGGCATATGTTAGCACCAATGGGTGCTTTCACCAACTGTGACAGCCTCTTTCCTCTCCACCTGTGCTTCCGCACAGGTTAACGTGAGGAAAGTTGATGTTACAAAGAGGAAATGTGCRTCTTCACCGGCAAGAGTAGAAGCTATTGGTTGGCAATATTATACAGTGAGTAAATAGAAGTAGTGAAGGGATCCCTCACCAAACAATCAAAGTAGTGGTACAAAAAGGAGGGGATGCAGTAACTTCAGCTTTCTTTGAGTTTCATGTGACAGTGCCTTACTCTCATTAATTAACGGGCATACGTTAGAAAGGAATATAAGAGCCTCTCTAGGGATTACAGACTAGGAAACCTTTATTTTTCTTCAAATTAACATCTCCCACAGTCCATTTTGACTTGAGGCTGTCAGGATCATCTCTTCCTTAGTGCAAGACCAGTCCATGGTCTACATCCCCCCATGCTTTCTTCAGCCTCACTGGCATTGCCTCTGGTAACTGGGCTCTCTACCAGGCTGGGGGGTCTGTGTCCTTGTGGGCCATATTGCTACAGCATTTTCGTCTGAGAGTCTTCAGAGAGTCTCCCACCAGAAGGCAACTTTGTGACTGTGTAGCCTGACCTTCTTCATAGCACATGTTGTGGGTCATCCCTGACCAAATTTCTGCTTACAGAAACAAAGGTGCTCCAGAGGATTTTATTTGCATAAGCATTGGTGACGGCAATTGCTCGGCAGCCCTGGGTTCCCATGAGATGGACTACCTCTGCAACCTGGGTGCCTGCTTTCTTCTGCTAGTCCTATCAGAAGGCTTTTTTCGTCAGCATTTGCCTTACACAAAGTGTACACTCCCGCTGCTCTGTTTAACGGATAGGAAAAGCCAATGCTTGGTGATTCCAGTGGAGAGATTTTTCCATCCAACTTGTGTTGGGAAAAACATTTCAGGAAAATAAAAACACAACAAATCAAGGTCACAGGAGCGCTCACCAATTCAAACTGCTCAGTGGCCTGGATTTATGATTTTTTTCTTTTCCAATTAACTTCACCTTCCCTAAGTGGGGATTTCACACCCCTCGTGTTAAGTAAATTGGTGTCTGGATTTTTATGAGCTTTGGCAGGAAAAAGTAGCCAGTGAACCAAGAAAAATCCAGAATTTTTGGATGAGGGCACCCAGGATTTCAGGCTCACATCTGAACCAAAGGAATGATTGTGAGAAGTCCTTTGATGAGTAAAGACAATCATTTTGATGTAATTTATAATTAAATATTGTTGTGTATCTCCGTTCTTCCAGAACCTCCTCCTGCCACTGGAGTTTCATTTGGGTTATTTATGCATCGGTGATGTATTCTGAATGCCTCACTAACACTGACGGATATTACACTTGATGTTTTTCCTTATGTCCCTTTGGTGGTGCAAATGTGAGAAAGGGCAATGAACTTTCGATGACTCTCTTGTATAACTAAAAAAAAGATTTTTTCATTGGGTTCAAAAGTTCAGCGCGTCAAGAGAAATCATCTTCTTGGCGCCATTGCACGAGGGGCGGGAGAATTTTGGGGAGGGTTTTATCTTTATAGCAAAAGATAATTACTCTGGGATGCAAATTTGGTAATTCTCACCAACATTGGCTTTCAAACCACCATGTTCATAAATTATTTGTTGTGTTTTTATTAACCTTTGTGACCCGATGGAGTGGGTTTGCCATGCTGCAAGCTGCTTACATTGAAGGACAAAAAGCTCTTGGTGCGCCATTCATCGTGGTAATAGTGCCTCAGGGTCCCTTCAGTCTCCGCTTCGCTGAGGTTGGTAGAGTCAAAAAAACAAGGTCTTTCACTTGACAGCAGGGGGAATGATGGGAAGGAAACATGGAGAAAGAGCAAAGAAAAAATCCCAACAATTTCATCCCTCTCCACAGGTTTTTGCTGAACTCAGGGCTTGGGCCTTTCCAAATGCAATGTTTCTTCAAAGCATGCTCATCTGGAGGAATTTGAAAGGCAATTAAGTCTAAAAATAAATGTGTTGGCAAAAAAAGTCCATTCTGGAAAATGGCCATCATTTTGGGTGGCCAAGAAAAACCTAACCAGCTTCTGTGCATGGGGGGAAAAAAAAACAAAACAAAACAAAACAAACAAAAAAAAACCAAACAAACAAAAAAATCCAAACACCAACTTCACTGTAGTTAATAAGAACAGCTTTTTATAGTAAATGGCTTCTCTGGATGATGGGCCATGGACTTAAATGGAGCATCAGGTCTCTCAGCTACTGGGCAGAGAACCACTGATGGACACCTTGATCATCACACAGCCTTTCCTTAGCACGGTTATGGGACCTCAGGGGCAGAAAAGTCAAAAAAACCTCAGCAGGCTCCCCAACAGAGAATGGCATTTTCTCCATGAATCAGTCCGTGTTCAGGGTGTAGCACTGTGTTTTCAACCAATGGTATCTGTCAGGGGAACATTGTCCCACTGCGGAGCACCTGTTGGACAAGGGAATGTGGAGGTCAGTGGTGGAGCAGAAGAGCTCTTCTCACTCTATCCTGTTCTCCTCCTGGCTGATCCTGGCTTTGAGGTCCCTGCCACTGACTTTTTATGAGTCCTGACTGAAATGGCTGGCAGCAGGATTGTGTACATGACAGGAGCATCCTGGAAAGCTCTTGGCAGCAATCGCATTTTGCTGCGTGCACAACAGCTCCAAAGCCACTCAGCTTCCCGTTCAAATAAAACATGTGGCTAATGCATCCTTCTGAAGAGTCTCAAAGCCTTGAACTAACTTAYAGAGACAACCATCTGCCCTTGCAGCAAGCGGCTGGGAGTATCATCATAGGCACGTGCACACATGCTCATGTGTATGTATACAGACACGCATGTGTTCATATGCATATACATATATTTTAAAGAGAAAAGTTTAGTGAGATGCACTTGACTAGCCTTCTCCACTTGTTCAGGTCTATCCATGCACCGTAACATCCCAGAGTCAGTTTGAATCAGCCCGGATCCCTTGTCTGACAGCACTGGATGCTTTCAGTCTTGTTGAAAAGTCACAGGTCCTGCTGGGGGAAATTGAGGATACGAGGCTGAATGTCTGCCGAGAGCTTGCTCTCCTTGCAGATAAGGCAAACCATGTCCTGGGAAACATTGTGGCAAGCAGATTAAGGGAAAGTAGTTTCCTCTCTGGTCAGTGCTGGTGAGGACAAACGTGACTTATTGTGGCCAGTTTTGGGGACCCTTTCTCCTGCTTCAAGAGGGATATGGAGAAAGAGGAGAGAGGCCAGCAGATGGTGATGAAAATGGTTAAAGCCAGGTTCCAGGCCCACCAGCAGGCATGAAGAGAGTTGGGTTGGGTTTTCCAGGTGAAGAGGGACTTGAAGGAGGATCTAATAGTAGCTGCAGCTACTTGAAGGCAGTTACAAAGAGGATGGAGCCGAAATTCTCAGTGGTGTTGCACAATGTAAAAGGGGCAATAGACAAAAATTGCTGATTAGGTGATTCAGTTTGGACATCAGCAGAAGTGCAGCTCTGTGACAGCTCATTTAACTGCACTGCAGGTGGGGAGTCACACTACCCCTATGACAGCCAAAGACTTTTATGTGATCATAAAAAGCTTCCCTTGACTGCTCATAGATAGGGATAGTCAGACCTGGTGTGACAAAACATCTCCTTGTCCTACCACTCACTTCTGACAGTTTGACCCCCATTCTATTGTCCTTACCACAATTAGCCACTAAAACTCAGATTGAATGCATGCTTATTAGTTGCTCTGGGACACACGCACCCCATTGGACTGCTCCACCTGGTTTGACTTGGGCAGAAGAATCACTTCTAGCTGGGCACAATGCCATGGCACTTCTACAGTGAGATCCATCCCACCTGCACCCTGCCAAGTGAGACAGCTCCTGTCCACAAATCCTCACACCCACTTCTGGGAGAACCACGTGTCCCAGTTCTTTGCCATGTAGGAAAAACTTGATCTTCTCCGTCATACCACCAGCCAAAAACACTTCTTCATCTAGGATTCTATGAACTCCATGGAAAAATTAGATGGGGAAGGAAGAAAACTTTGGATTTCAGGAGACAATATTTCTCTGGGATGCTCTCTGTTAAGGCTGAGAGAGTCATTTCATGAGTGTATCAACAAGTGGTATGTGGAGACAGTTGTCTGCTCGGATCCCTGGCACATTTGGAAAAGTTTTTCCTGGAGAACAGGTTGAGCTGCTGACGGCAATGCACTGGTTCAGCAGAGCAGCAGATTGCCTCTGTTTGGAAAGTGGGAAAGTCACTCCCAACACTTGCGGAGACATTTGCAAAACGATCGTGCTCGTCTTTATAAACTGAGCTTTGAAGTGTTTTTGGCTAGAATATGACTCAGTTGCATGGGATGCGAGTGCCAGTGAAGGAGATGAAGTTTAAATTTTCAAGAGGGTGACTGTGGCAACTGACTGATTGGGCCAAAAAAAAAAAGAAAAAAAGATTTTGTGAACTGCGTTTGCTATCTCCAGCACAGAAGTTTAGCGGTTTTAGAGCAACCTTTGTTGCTTGTTGTTCAGGGGCCAGCTCTGTCTCTGGTCATTTTTTTTTCTTTTTGGTTAGTGCTCCGTGACTGATGAGGATCTCAGTAAAACACAAATTGATTTGCTTGGCTTTCATGGTCACCTCTGGACTGTAATTACTCAGGCAGGAAAAATTAATTAGTCCAGTGTGGGCCGACTGCTGCTCTCCAAGCACTGCTGAATCTTAATTGGAGAGCTCCAGAGAAAGGTGCTGATTCACACCGTGGCACGATGGGGTGGGGATTTTTCCAGGGGCAGAGGGTGGAGGGGTGAAGGGGRTTGAAGGTCAAGATGAGATATGTTTTGTGTTCCAACATTGGCAGCTGTACCTTCTTTCCTCTCCTTAGCCGTGATAATGAGCCCATTAAAAYCTGCTTGCCTCTTTCAAACAACAACCAAAATAAAAAAGACCATGCATTTAGTCATACAAGTATCTATACAGATCTTTTTGGGGTATGCAATGTTCACTAGAAAAAAAAMCGCAGAGACAATTGTTCTCTAAGTTAGCCACTAGTGATTATTCTCTTTCTGCTTTCCATGATGCCATTTGCAATGGCGGTACAGCACTGACATTTCACACTGCTGTATTTGGGACTGTGTAGATATGAGCTGCAGGGACAGGCCTCTTTGGCAGAGAAATTTCTAATGGTTAGAGACGAGCTCGTGACAATGTGAATGGCTTTGCTGAGAAGACATACCTCTGCTCTTGCTGCATTTGCTGAATTATTTTCATTTTGGCATCCATCTGTTCCCCTCCATTCCTCCAGTTATATTATTTGGTGCAAACTGCATGCAACAACTTTGCTTTTAGTTGTGCAATGAAAGAAATACTGAATGTACTGGTTGTTGAGGATCAAACAGTGGAACGTTACTCGAAAATTGGTGTGGGTGATTGCCTGAGAAAAAGATGAGGAAATTAAATTCAGCAGAAAATATTTTTCAGACAGCTCCCAGCGATTATTGCAGCTTGGCTGTGGGTTTGCTTAACCTCCCGTGTGTTCCTACCCAACACCAAGTATCGGCACAGAGAGAGCCGAGCAGGATTTTCTCATAGCAGATCAGCCCTGCTCACACATTTGTTAATTAAATGAAGTCTTGTTAGCAAAAACGCTTTTACTGAGCTCAAAATATTTTCATTTTGGGTTTTTGTTCTGTTTTTTTAAGGATCTGAGGCTTGATACTTACACTAAATCTACAGTGAAGATGTGGTGCACTCCTGCCTGGGTTCATGACGGTGGCACAGAGCCTGGGATGTTGCTCATTAGTGAAGCAGACACCTACATCACCTTTACTGTTGCTATTCTCTCAGAAATTTATTGGCTCAGAAGCACAGTTTTATTGATAAAAGATAGAAATCCTGTTTTTCTGACCAGCTCTACATCTAATATATTTCTTCCAAGCTGACTGCTAATGTTGAAATAGGTAACGTGTCTCATGTCCTCTCTACATTAAAGTAATTGCCAGGTAGAAGGAGGGGGTTAGTCATGGTTAGTCGTTCCCAATATTTCTGAACTACAAATCTTATTGTTTTGACCTGAAGACCAAATCTACCTCTGGATGCCCATTTTAATGATTGCAGTTCAAAACTCCCACCAAAGCCTCACATCTTGCAAATGAGGATTTCTTGCTGCTGCTATTTTCATCTAAAAAATTTCACCATATCTTCCTCCTCTGTCCACTCCGTTTGAGGGTGGACAGTCATAAGGACAAAAGCTTAAAATTCAGCATAATCCTGACAGTATGGAGAAATGCACTGAAGAAATTCAGTACGGTTTAATACGCACCAATGCAATGTGCTGTTCCTTCCAGGTAAGAATATTCTAGCAAGTATTGGGCAGGAAAAGTCTAGCTTGGCAACAATACTGTAGCAGAGGACCTGGGAGGCAATAATGGGTCACAAGGTGAGCGTGAGTCAGGCATAACACATTGCTGTTGAAAGAGAAAATAGAAAAAAAAAAAAAAAAGCATATTTTTATATATATATATTTGCCATTATTTAAGCATGTGCAGTTGTACTCGGAATGGGCAGGGTCACCGTGGGACTACTATTGCCAGTTTAGAGAACTACATTTTGAGAAAGAGGTAGACCAATTGGATAGAGATCTCTGAGGGAAAAAATGGATTTGAGATGTTTGTCCGCAGGAAGAGCTGATTTAGGGGACATATGAAAAGAATGAGGGAATAGTCTTGCTTCCATATCCATTCCGAATAGGCTAGAAACTACTGGGTTTAATTTGCATGACAAGATTTAGGTCAGAGTCACCAGGGAGACTGTGGAATATTTTGAAGTACAGATTAGATGAATTTTTATCAGGAGTGATAAATGAGTGATTCCTCATGTGTAGAGGTGGAGCAACGGACTAGGGAACCCCACAAATTCCTTTCCTGTGATTCCGTGACTTTCAGCWGTAGGCTGAAATGAGGAACCCCGGGGTGGGCTTTGAGCTTGGTTGTTCATATGGATTTGTTAGGTTGGCATTGCCTTTTGCCAATGACCTTCAGCTTCATTCCTGACCAAAGTTTTGTCAGTCCTATAGGACAATTTTCCAGGCAAGTTGGAGCTACTTGGGCATCACCCACATAATAAAACTATTCTCTTGTGGAGGTGGATTCATCCATATTTCATCTGACAGAGATGTTGCCCCTTTTCTGTCTTATAATGATGCATTTGGGTCACCATATTGACCTTAGTTCTGCACCGGCTCCATTGTTTGAGTGAGTGTCTGAAATTTTTATATGAAAAGGGCTTTTCATTCAAAATAATTTGTGCAAAATGAAAGTTTTTCTTGAAAAAAAAATCATTATCATTTAAACGCTCTGCTTTTCACAAACTTACTGGTATCTAAAATTGATACTTTAATCAAAGCATTACTAAACATCTATCAAACTAATTTAAATAATTACTGTTTTGCTGTCTTTACAGTAGACACAATTTTCTGTAAGCAAATGCAAATGAGCAAAGAGTGAATATTTCAAAAATGGGTTTATTAGCTTCAGAAGAAATCTTCCTTAGAATCTGATAGGTTTTGTAGAACTAGGAACATATGTTGGATCCAGTTAATGGAAAGCATTTCATAATCTTGGTACTTTAAAAAATAATTTTCACATTTTTACCAGTTTACCTCTTTGTAAAGCTTTTTTTACATTAAAGACTTGATAATGACTTAACCACATTGTACCTCTTTCCAGTAGATAAAATGCCTCTCTATTATTGTGAGCATTTTCACTCAAACATTTGCTTCTGCTTCGTGACACCAAATGTAACTGAAGATGGGAATGCATTTTCTCCAGGCCTATGGGTTGAGCATAACAGGTCCAGTAGTAGTTTTATTGGGATGGTGGATTTTTAAAGCTTCAGAAAATGTTCCAGTATCAATACYAATATTTTTTATACCATCTCTGTCAGGAGCTTCACCAATAGCTCTGCTTCCCTGGCTGGAACTTTGCATCATGTGTATCGCAGATGACTACTTAGCCACAGGACTCTCATATATAAAAAAGCCGCTAATTGTTCCACACAATGCAGATGGGGCAGAAGGATGCAGATGGATGGGGCAACCAAACCATCTATACTCCACAAGACACAGTGATTTCAGGTTTACTGCCAGGTTCCCTAAAAGAGGAACTTATAAAGACGTTTTAGCCACAGTAATGAAGACTGTGGTGCAAGAATATCCACGTACTCGACTGACAGGATGTTATTATTTTGGTCTTGCCTGCCAGACCACCTGCAGGTTCTGGGAGAGTTAGGCACTTCTCTGTGACTCTAGACCCCAACATGTTTGCCACTGTTATGGCTTGTCCTCTGCTTGCCTGTGGGGGATATGATGAGTTGGCCATTGGTTTTTAGGTGAATGCTGACCTGATACCCATGGTGCACTTTCCTCTTGAAATGGAAAGTTTCTACTAGTTTCCAGTCTAAACTTGCTCATGATCCACCTTCAGCCATTGTTACAGACCTATCTCCCAACTTACCCAGTTCCTGTTTCTCCTTAATATTTACACAGGAAATACATTCCTTCTGTCACATGAACATTTCCTCCTAAAGTAATTATGAACACAAGTGGCAGAACTGAGCACCATGTCTCAAATGAGTGTCAGGGCTGGCCCATTCAGGTATTCATAGTGGAAAAAATGAATAGCTATAGGCATCCTATAAACACTTAAAACTTTTTCCACCCTCCTTATGCTAACAGTTCATGCATTTTTATTTCTTAACTCCTCAACCCCTGTTTTATAGCAAGCACAAAAAAAGGCAGCSTTTGCTGAGAATCTCTAAGGACATGACTCTGCTTTGTGTTATCAAATGTCTCCTCATCTGAACCATTTCAATCAACAGCGTTATACAATTCTTCTGTCAGCCTTGGTAGTACTTCCCAGTTTTGTGTCACCTGCAAATCGTGAAGCTCATACCTAATTTTTAGTCTTTGGCCACCATGCCCGTACTGAACAGATCTAACTTTGAAGTCAGCTCTGCTCTAAGCAGGAGGTTGGATCTCCAGAGGTCCCTTCCAGCCTACATTTCTCCATAAGTCTATGCTTCTGTCGCAGCGGTGGTTTCAAAACTGTCTCTGAGCATCACTATAGGTAACCTCTCCTTTTCTGGTAATTACCTCTTCAGTGTGAACAGTTGCAGACTCCCTTTATTCACTTTCAGCTCCAGAGCCCAAATCCATGGCTCATGTATCAGAAGCTCACGGAAAGTGAGATGGATTTAGTTCATGTATGTCTCTTGTGTAAGAAAGCACTGGTCCTACCAAGAATTGCTGCTAAATTATCCTGAAACAATTTAGCTTTGGTAAATTATCTTGTAATTTACACATTTCTCCCTACTTCCCTGGCTTTATCTATTCTTGTTCCAAAACTTTGATGTCAAACTAACAGGCCTACACTTGTCTGGATCATTCTTCACCCTCTTCTGGACAGAAGTGTTATATTTGTTACCCTCCCATTATGGTGACTATCCCTGATTTGCATAATTGTTATACATTGTCCCTACTTGATTTGTCCTTCTGCATGCCAATGCTATTAAAGGTCTAGGTAGAAATCAGCTTTTCATTTTTCACTTGAATCAGGCTAGACAGTGGCTTCACCTCAGATGATGTCATGTTAATGCCCTTGATATCACATTGTTGCTGCTGTTAACTGCAGGAAATAGGATTTTCAGTCTTAGTGATAAGTAACTTCTGATCTATTTTTGCCTCAGGTGTGCAACTGTCCTAATTTTCTCTTTGTTCCCCTTGGTTTCTGTGGCTTAAGTACCATTTATTATTATTAATTTTAATTTCCTATGTGAGGTAGGCTCTCTGTCATTCTTACTTTCCTTTTGCAGTTTGTAACCTCTCAAACATACCTCTTCTCACTGCTCTCTCTCCCTTTTGAATTTTGAATTTTAAGTACCTATGCCTTCTCTGCACACAGATCCCAGAGCTGCTTAGTCAGACTCAATAATTTATTTCCTTAGATTTCAAAGTTTGCCTTTCTAACCTTCCAAACCTTCATTCTAGACCTACTTTTGTCCGTTTTGAAATTTAAAGTGAGAAAAGTCAGCTCATGATCACACTTTATTCGAATTTTACTACATTTAAACCCATAGAGTAGCTAGGTATAAAACGGTCTTATACTTACTTTTGTGAAGAAATCCATCACCTAAAATATCTGAGCCAACATAAGCGGTAATTATCTTTCAAACCATTTTTGAGATGTTAAAGTCTCCCATAATTCCCATTAATGCTTATGCATTTGATAACTGTACAGAGGCGAATCATGATCAGGCTGGAGCTGGGGGCACAGAGGAGGCTAGTGAGACTTTCTTTCTCTCTCCAGCCATCCCTCCTGGCAGTGGTTTGCACCAAAACACTCTTTTGCCCCTGCCATAACATTTCATTTCTCTACCCTCTGCTTCTTGCTAACACAAAGCACCATCTCATTCCATCCATCTGCACTGGTTTCCAGCATCCCTGAGATTTCTCAGTACCTGGGTGACCTTCATGCCTCTGTTTTACCCTTCCACGTGCCGTAACGGATTCGGGTCCTGTACATGAGCATCTCAAAGTTTGCTTGACAGTTCAGTCTTTCTCACATTGTCACCGAGTGCCAGGTCTCTGTCACTTTTAATAGACATTGGGTATTGGGTTAGCTTCTTGGCATTGTCTCTTGTGCTGGTAGTCCAATATCTTCTCAGTCCATACAGCTGGTCATTTTCTGAAGTGATGAGGCCTCGTCCTGCCCATTTACCTTTCTGGAAAGCAGCCATCCTCTCTCAAAGGCAGTTTGCATATCCTAAACCCCAATAGTCTGGCTTTATAACATTAGATAAAATTAGAGGGTTTTTGTCTTTTCTGACTCTTCTTGCTTGGAACAAGGGAGGATTTTCCCCAGCTTTCTACAAAAGCTCTGAAGTCTTCTGTGATCTTTGCAATTTTGTGGTATGCTACATTTTTGCTTCCAGTGTAGGGCAGAAGTCATTATGAATAGTGTCAAAAAAACAGAAACATGACAATGAAAATGATATTTTGATGTAGAATGGATATAAAAAACATTCACCTTTTCCAGTCACAACTAGGAAAAAAGATCTAAGCCCTAAAATGTCAGAATTGTGGCCAAAGAATTCAGAGAAACACCGTTTTTTCAAAGCTGGGATGTTCTCCATTCACCCAGCTGGGTGGGCAAAGCACTGGAGACCTGGATGGCTTCAACTCATGGCTGATACCCTAAAAGATCTACAGGAAATTCTTCTTACCTCTGTTCCTCTGTTTCTCCTCCCACTCTGTCTCATCTATTTATATTACTATCTCTCAAATTGCTTCTGATGTGTGTCCGTGCAGCATGCAACACAACGTGGTTCCAGGCTCCAGCGGGACCCCTAGGCATTACCATCCTACAAACAAATAGCAATGATAGTGAGTATAATTACAATAGTCAAACTACTCTAGTTCTGCATCATTAGCCATGCCCTGTGAAAAATAACCTTTTAATCAGTCTGATATGTCAACTGTGGCTTCCTTCACTGTCACTGGCTATCTAGCAAAATCTCTCTGTGTTTCTTGATTAGAAACATGATGGCAGGCATCCGTTGCCCTGTGCAGAAAGTACTGAGACCTTTCATCTTTTCACAGGATGTAGCCCCATAATGCCACGTAGTTAGCTGCTATCCAAGCATCATGAGACACAGCGCATATGTCTCCTAGGTCCATCCCACAAGAGCAGAACGTTTACCATACATGAGAAGAGCAGGAGTTA
The DNA here is from genome assembly GCA_035582835.1 of Phoebastria nigripes. NCBI lineage: Eukaryota > Metazoa > Chordata > Aves > Procellariiformes > Diomedeidae > Phoebastria > Phoebastria nigripes. The sequence goes on from JAYKAV010002848.1 coordinate 663,825, forward strand.
ATGCAGTGGCAAAGCAAGATGGTCAATGTCAAAGCCGTGTCTGGATCAACAATAAGGTCAGATCACAAACTGCCCCATACAAGGAGAAGATGAAAATCTTCTGTAGGAGGCTGCGTTCCCTGATTATTGGTTTCCAGATTGCTCTGTTCTTTGGGTTTCCTCTCAATTTAAGCTTAGTTTGGAATGTCTTTGGTTCTGCAATTTATTACTTCTCCTGAGGGCTTCTCAGTAAGTTGCTAGTCTGTCCTCTTTATCGTCTAATGTTGTGATGTATCTGGTATCAGTTTTGCTGTGTGCCAGGCTGAACTCCCCCATGAATTTCAGATGTGAGACTTGAAGTAAAAACACCATTGCAAAGGGGCAGGAGCAGGAGGTACTTCATGCAGTCACATAATCTTCTGTTTTCTCAAAACCTATGTCACTTCAGCCCACCAGGACCAACGGGGAAGCAAACTCTGGCCAGGCACCAGCACAGTGGCTCAACAAGGCCATGGGATCTCCATCACTGGGGGTGTCCAAAACTTGACTGAACAAGTCCCTGAGCAATGTGATGGGTCTTTAAAGACAGACCTGCTTGGAGTATGGGGGTGATCGAGAGATCTCCAGAGGTCCTTTCCAACCTTAAATTTTTCTGTTATCATATGAAATCACCTGCAATAGATTGACCCTTTTGCATTATTTCTGTCTCAGCAAATAACTGTGACACCTGGGTAATGGTTATCGAAGTGCTGACAACCTTCATGAAGAAGGCAGGGGCCCCCTTATTTACACCATTTAACATTTCTACTAAAGCATTTCTCATATATGCTTCTTTTTTTTTTTTTTTTTCAAGAATTCAGTAAGTTGGACAATACCTCTCTGAATGGGACACGTGAAATAAATCAGTCACATTAGGCTTTCATCATTTGCCATTTGCTGTACTTAACATCTCCCCATCTCTAGTGAAGGTAAAAGGAAACACTCGTGTACAAGCTCCTCAGTGAATCCTGCTTTTCTTTATGAGTGTCTAGAGTGCAGGTAATTACAAATGTCTCCTTTCCTCTTTTCCCAATATTCTGAATATTCTGTTAGCTTAAGTGAACCGCATGAAATTGCAATGCTGAGGACATTTTTTTGTGTGCGTCTTTCAGCTTTTTTGAAGCATGAAATCATGGACAGTCCTCATTCCCCAGAGATACATGAAATGTGGTCAAGTTGCTAAGTCATTCTCTTATGACATGGACTTCGTAATTGCCTGCTTGTGCTGTTTCCCCGTAGGAACCTTTGCCATGCTGAGCACAAGATGAGTGATACTCAATTAAAAAATCTGAGTTGTCTCACCAGAGAGGTTGTTGGGGGCCCCAGTGTTTTACTTGAAATTCAAAAGGATTGGAAAACAAGCTGCACAGCTCATGGAGGCCACTCAGAAGATGTGAAATCCTTGCCTGTCTCTAAGACTGTCACAGGTTGGTCACCCTGGGCCATTTTATGCAGTTAAATCTTGCTCAGTGGAATCTTTTCCACCAGGTTTCTGGTAGGCATTTACATTAGCGGGTACTCAAATATACCCAGACGTTTCGGGTGACTCTTGTGCCACAAAATACATACCATCTACACCGGTGCCCAAACTCGGGTATGTTACACCTTCAGCTTGCCAAAGGTAAATCCCATTTTTGCTTTCCACGTGATTTGAGCAGTGCACAGCTGGCCAGGTCTCTCCAACTGGCAATAACATCTTGCAACAGAATAAGAGGACTACTCCTACCAGGATTTGTCCCTATGCTTGAGGAGCAAATACTGTGAGGAGAGGTACATGAGGTAGAGGAGGTAGAAGAAGACTACTTTTCTCAGGGGAACCCTAGCTAGCRTAATACAGAACAGATTTTAACAAATTTTCAGTAGGCTAGAAAGGACCTGATGGCAGGAGTAGGCTGGCAGTTTGAAGAGGAGGATGAAGCAGAACTAGGAGYAGACTAGGTAGGTCTGAGCTCAGTTAGGGCACAATCTGCATGAGGGAACAGGAGGGGCAGAGGCCATGAGATAAATGGGAGGCCAAGAGCAGGTGCAGAGAGCAGATGACATTTTTCTCTGACTCTTATAACTGCACCTTGGTCCTCACAGGAGCTGGAACAACACGCCCCAGAGAGCTCACCAGCATGCTACCTCCTCAAGCCCGGCCTGTGTAGTACCTCTTTTATGGCTCCCCAAGAGCATCGCTGCCTGTTTCTCCCTGTATATGGGTGTTACACAACCTCAATGAACCTCCTATAGAGAGGAACAGGATTTGTTCCTGAGAATATCACAAACGTCACTGCCTCCCTCAGGGCCTGGGTCACTATTGCACCACTGGCACCACCAATGGCACCTTCCTGCCTCAGGCAGTTGGTGCTCCAAGCTGTTGGGACAGTTTCTCAGTGCTCTGGGGAGTATATAGAGCAATGCCTCATATACACGCACATAAATCTGGTCCAGAACTGGACCACATGGGCTTTCTATCACAGACCCAGTGTTGGTGGTTTGCTGAGACTGGGCAGCAAGACCAAACTGACCATCCAAAAAACAACTGGTGGTACACCTGAATCTCTGCCATGAAGATTTTTGCAGGCTGTGGTGACCATCTATGCATCACGATACCTGTGTGAAACCCTCAGAATCAATACAACACATCAGCATCTCATCCTTGTCTGACCTTAGCTCACACTTCAGCCTTGGATGCTCTGACAACGACTAACTTCTTCATAAGCCTCCCTGCCAGCTATCTGAGATGCCAAACTCCAAGTCACCTTTCCTCCAGAGGGGTTATGGACACGTCAGAGGCCGGTATATTGGTGAAGTCCTCCAGGAGCTTTGAGGAGGAGGGACATGGTATGGCAGCATTGGTACTGGCCTGAATCACAAGAGACCATGGTCAGTGTGGCAGGCCTGTGGACAAGGCATGTGGCAGGCAAGGGAACATCAGGAATAGTGGCTGAACAGAGATATTCCAGCCCAGAATATCAGCAGGGTGTTGGATCTGGAGGGGAGACTGGAAAAAAAAGTCCTCCTTGTTCTTAGAATTTTTTCAGATAAAATCTGCGAGTTTTTTGTGTTTAAGAGCAGTTTCTTTGGCTATTTATGGAAGAGGACCAAGAAAATCCATCTAAAAGTTACGGACAGTTCAGAGTCCTGTCACAAGAGACAGCTGAAAGTCTGGTATTCCCTATATTTTAAATGTATGGTGTGCATTGACAATATAATTAACATGGGTTTTAATATTTAATTAAAGACTATAAAAAACAACACTGGCTCCCTGAGAAAACCCTTTTCTTACGTCTGCTACTCTAGGGAAAAAACTTCCATTACATTTCTTTGCTTTGTATCTTTTAATGAAATCAGTTATTAATCCAATTAATCATTTTTCTTTATCCTATACCTATTTATTTGCCTTAACAGTCTTTTATGAGGAACCTTATAAAAAGTGTTTCAAAAATCCAAGTAAATTACACGCACTTAGGTCACCTTGCTCTCTGATTTTATKAACTTTTTCAGGTGAACAAGGCATACTTCTCCCTTCAGAAGCTGTGATAGTTTGACCCAATCAAGCTACACTGCGTTTATCTAAATGCTGTATTATTTGATTCTTAATTAGACTGTTTCTCTGGGACTMGTGTTCCTGACACCAATGGGCAACTTTCTAATCTTCTTGGTAATTGCTGTTAGTACAGATGTAAGGACTGATGCAAAGTCCACTGAAGACATTGGAAAAACAGCCTCAGGAACTCCTTTAAAACCTGTGCAGAAATATCTTTTGGCCATGATTAGCTAACTCTTCTAACAGCTCCGTAGCTTTGTTTTTAATGATTTCAATTTCTTTCAAGGCCATAATTGTCCTTTCTGAAAAGAAAAAAAAAAACAACAAACAAAAAAAAAAAAAAAAAAAAAAACAAAAAAACCCAAAAAGAACCCAAGCAACACAAAGCCCCTCCCACCCCCCTAAAAAACCCAGGCTTCTGCTTGCAAAGTACCATTACTTTTTGTATTGTTCTTCCTGTAGACTGGGTGATGTCTTTTATATGTTCTTCTTCCCCTCCTTATCTCCAGCTGCAGCTTTTGCTAGCAGATGTCTCTTCCTAGTCATACTTTTCAGAACACAGAGGGCTTGCGGGACTCAATTACCCGAAAAAAATGGTAGACCAAACCCACTGCACACCCAACTAGTCAGTGGATGGGATGTGGCTTTGTGTGTGCAATTTTCCCATCTGGAAGGCTTGCTATCCTGTGCATTTCCTGGCTTCTGTAATTTATGGTGCCTCCTCTACTTAAGAAAGGAGACTGGAGTAATATGTGAAGCACCCAGACCTGACGTGAACCAAAAGATACTTTTCCCTTTGCATTCAAATACTTTTATGCTTATAGCTATGTATAAACAGTCTGCAAACATGAAAAAAGTAGCTTAAGGTATTATTTGCATAACTCGCTGTGCGTGGAGCTGTGCAGGACCTAGCACAGCAGCCAGTATGTTCAGCTAAAACAACTTCTAACCCACAGCTTTTGGTTGCAAGTTCCAGTTTCTGGCTCAGTTTCATGTATACCACTTTCCAAGCAGGATTTCCTGGCCAGAGGTGTCTGTCTACGACAGGCTGCTTTGCTAGATCAGAGGCTCACCTCTCCCTCTGCCAGACACGGACGTTGGTCTTCCTCTGCTAATCTCTTGTAAGAAAAATTGCAGGGGTATATGTGGTAGCAGTCAGTGGTGGAAAAGGGTAAGGGGCATATTGCCTTTATATCAGATTATGGGTACAACATCACCAAAGAGCTCAGCCAGGTCCACCGAGGAAGGAGAGCTATGCAGGAGAGAGGAGCAGGACAAGGAGGAGAATACAGGACATCAGGGGAGAAGACAGCCAGTGGCCTTAGAGCATAAAAAATATCTTTCACTAGGGGAACATGGTGGATTGGAGCTCTAGGAACTACAGGAATGTCTTCTACATTTTGCATAAAGTTATGCAAATTGCTCCTCTGGCTTTGGGCTGTGGCTTTTCATGTTCTGCGATGGGCTCCAAAGAAGATTCCTCTGTTGGGCAGAGAAAGCAGATGTGCTCCAGAAACACAGTGAGGACAAGGGGGTTGTACAGCAGTCCCCCACCTCATTCTTTCATCAGCTGGAAGCATTCATTCTTCTCGATTTGAATTAGTTTTGGGGAGTGGGAAGGACACCATTGCTGGACTTGTGCTTTCTCCTAGATGCTATCATACCACATCATGACGCTTGTCCTTTGCTTTATGTTCTTTGACCTTTGGATATTTCTCATTTTTATGAGTGTTTTCGTTCTTCCTGTCTTCTCTCTTTGCGTCCAGCACTGATTTTATTGTTCCTTGTGCGCATCCAGGACTGAGCAGCTTTCTCCATTCCCTCTGCTTCTTCCCTGTGTCTTGCCTCCCTTCCCTGCGGCTGGACAGCGTTGCCTTGATCAGTGAAGTGGCAACATGTCACACCGTAAACTGCTGAGATTCCCGCGTGGCCAGAATAGCTATGGAGCACAGCTGCAGACCAACGGGAGACCACCAATCGCTCACATTTCTAAACTGCTTGTCGCAGTTCTTCAGTATGTAGGCTGTGATGCTGCCAAGAGCAATCTCATCTTTTAGGCACCCATCCATTTCTTCTCTTCCCAGACCCCCAAGGTATCCTAGTCAAACCACCCCCCTTCATCTTGCCCCATCTGTCTGTCCCACATTCCTCTTTCCTCAGGGCCCATCTTTTCTTTTCACAACAGTAGCTCCTGCTGCTTGACTCCCCACCTCCCAGTTGACTAGGGCTGAACTATTGAAAAAGGAAAAGCTGTAAATAACAGTAGGAGAGGTGGGATACCTAACAATTTCTGAAAAGCAGACATTTAGGACAACAGAAAATTGATAAAGGGAGTTAAGATCAGCAGAGAAAAATCCACAGTTGCAATCAATAGAGTTAAGAAGTTTTTCAAGTACATTAGAAACCAAAATTCTAGTAATGACACAGATCCAACATGAGATGGGTATTGCTTCACTGAGAAATAATGATGCAAGAAGTAAGTGTGTATTGTGCATGTTTTGTTGCATATTTGGGAGAAACAGGTTAATGAACACTGTATTGTATATGAGATTACTTTTTTGTTGGTAAAGAGAATTGTGTGTATCTAATAGAGAGTTCTTAGAGAACTGATTTTGAATGAATAGCTTAGGTGGTAGAAAAAGTTACAGCATGTGATACTACTAAAATCTAAATAACATTAAATTTAAACCTAGCTGACATTTCAAAGTCTAATTCTTCAATGAAGACTGTGTAAGGGTTTCTGCTGGACGTATGCGTGGCTCAGCTCTAGGACCAGAGATCTGAAGCCAAGTCTGGCATTACAGCTGAGACCTGCTGTGAGTGAAACACAGGTTGGAGTGGTAATGATGTAATGATGAGCAGACACTAGCAGAAAGGAGTATATAACATTTGGCAAAGGAAGTCTGGTAAAAACATTTTTTGATGTAGGCACACTTACACATCTGGTAACAAAGAGTGGACACTGGTGGGTTGGTCCCAGCTAGCAGCTGAACTCCTACSCASCTGCTCACTCACTCCTCCCCTCAGCAGGACGGGAGACAGATTTGGAAGATCAGGAATGAGAAAACTCATGGGTTGAGATAAAGACAGGAGATCGCTTATCAAATATCCAAATACCACTGACCTTTCCCACAGTAGCCATCCCTGCATGCCCCCATGCTACCAAAACCTTGTCACAAATACCCGGTACAGACACCTATTAAAAGAGATTATGTTTTCCGAAACAGTGATTTGGGATCAGAGTGGAAAAAAAAGGTCCTTTGTATGCTTCTGCAATGCTGTTTTGTGGGCACAGAGAAACATAAAGGTACTCTTGGGTTCATTGGGTTTAGCCCAATTCACAAATTTTCCCAAGTCCAGTCTAAAATTGTTTAGGTTTTCTAGTACTAGAACCATCCATCAATGCAGAAGAATCTTCTCCGCTATTATTAATGTTCAACTCCCTTCTTACTCCATACTCCTCCCTCATCATGACAATGTTCTTCTGGCTAAATTCATGATGGACTCTAGCTGTGTGGTGCGCAGCACCTCCAAACATGAGGAGTAACAGCCCAATTCCAGGAATGGGATTAGTAATGCTGAATTTGGGGGATCTGCATACACTAGACTGAATATTGAAAAAATGGGATCAGAGACTAGGATTTGTGACGATGATGTTGAGCACAGGAACATCCGCAGCCCTACATTGGAGACGACAATGACGCGGGTTGTGTGGAGTTTCTTCCACATGAGTTCATGCATCTATCCAAGAGCAGCACTTAGGCAACTTGTGAAATTGGGATTTGGAGCATGAAACTTATTCCTATGTTTAGATGCTTAGACCTCTGTCTTCTTATAAAACACTTACGGCTGTGTCGTATCCTGCAATCAGAGCACCTGCCCAAGAAACAAAGGGCTACATCCCACATCCCAGATGAAATCTGGAGGTATAATTGCAATTATTTGAGGAAGGGAGAACAGAAGTACCTCCCACCAGCACCCTCACTCACTGTGTCTATTTTGAAACTGGAAAAAGAGCATAAAACCCACAGGTGTGTRGAACAAGCAGGTAGGAAGTCTCTTGTGTGGCACCTGCTGGAAAAACTGTGCCTTGAGGTTCTGCTCTGACTGCTTAGGCATTTTATATTTGATATTTATTGGATAAGGAAGAAAAAAAATAAGTCCAAAGAACAGGGACTAGACAGCATATCTCTGCGATGATCTTGGCTCAGTTCTATGCTGTAGGGTGACAGCAAGACACGTTCTGCATAGTCCAGACCCATGCCCAGCAGCACCAACTTCCCGGTTTAGGCCTAGGGAAGCTGGGATTTGAATGTATGCCATACGATCTCTATGTCTATCTGTCTCCAGCTGCTCACTTGTTCAGTGCTGGGCTGCTGCTGAAGTACAGAGTGACCCTAGATCACTGCCTGTGTCCAGCAAGTGCTGTGAACAATACCAGGGTGTGGGCTTCAGGGAACTCAACACCTGATCCCTACGGGAGAGAAGGAGAAAYGTAAACATTGTAAGTACATTAAGGTATCACCTTCTGCTAACAGAAAGAAATGCCACTGCTCAGCTATCTTTAGTAAGGCTTATCCTAAAGGTTAATCTTGAGCTAGGTCATGACATGAATTTAAAATATAACATTGTGGTTTGGATCTATCTGTTGGCTTTTGAACTTCCTTACCTCTCCCCATACCATGTGGAATAACAATGGAGAATGACAACTTGCAGGTGTAATGAGGCAATTTTCTCTTCTCTGCAGAAGCTCTGTTGCTGCCTCTGCCCAGAAATAAGCACCATCGCAGTCAGCAGCACCATACCCTGCTCCCTCAGTTGGTTCTTTCCCATCAGACTTAGACACTGTCCACAAAACCAGGAAAGAGAAGCCATCCAAAGCCCTGCTCAGGCAGCAGCGGTGCAGACTGTGGGAAGCTTGGGTTCATATCCATCTTCTGCCTGAGCCTCTGAACCTATATCCCACCACAGGCTGTCTGCTACCAGATAGCAGCTACCAGGCGGTCTGCTACCAGGGGCAGAGAGAACGTTTTTCTTGCTCTTTCCATTTACTGTTGGCATACAATGCTGTATAGGTATAAAGCCTCGACCAGTGAGATACAGGGTTCTTCTTACATTGCCACCATGCCCTAAGGGGAACAGCTTCAATCATGAGTAGTCCACAGTGTTAAAGCTTTGTGGGTCAAGTCCCTTCAGACAGGTGAGGGATTTGCTCCATCACTACTGTAAACTGGTGCTCTACTAAGCTAGTGAATGAACAAGAGTGAAACCCTCTGCTAGCTGACTTAACAAATCTGGTCTGAAAACAGTGCTGAGGCAAAATAATTCCACAGTTTTTGCCTTGGATACACAGGGAGTTAGGGGGAAATTGCAATCTCTTTAATTTGTCATTGATAAACAGATTTTTTAAAAGATGTGTTTTGCTCAAACTTGCTTCCACTGAGTGCATGGGAGGGAGATAATTGAGGCTGGGCAGAGTTGCCTGAATCCTGCAAGTAGGTGAGCTCCTATGGGGCTGGAGGCATTTCCCTTTGGAAATTAAGGCCAACCCTGAGCCTACTCTGTACTTGCAGAAGGATCATGAGAGCCAGAAGCACAGAGGACTTTGTCATTCCTATACAAGCTCCCCCTGTGCAACACTTCTACCATCTTCAAACCAGCACCCTTATCCAAACCTACTGTATCTATGTATGCTGCTCTGCTCCAGCCATGGCCAGGCTCTGGCTGGAATGTGGACCTATCCATGATATCTGGGGCCAGGTCAAACGGACTAGGTCCTTGCCACCTGCAGGGTCCTTCAATAGGACCTTGCATTATACAAAGACAGAGTCTCCCACGGTGGAAGGACAAAGTCCGTGGGAATTATTAGAAGTCCACGTCCTCCATCACTCTGATCACTGAGATTTGGGCAGCCTTCACAAAATGAGCATGAGGGGTCTGTCTCTGCCCCAATACGAAGGAAATCACTACCCCTTAAAATCAGATCGTTATGCTTTGGTGAATTCATCACAGTTTTTGTACTGTTTTGAATACATCAAACAGGAAARGCTAGCTGCTGCTGCGACCTGCCCCAGGCACAGTGTGATTTGGTGGCAGAGCTCCGGTTGCAGCTYGGGACATCACTTGCGTTTACGTGTGAGAATCGCGCTCCCCTGCCAAAGTACAAAACATCAGGCCACACGCTTTCCAGCACACCAGCTGTCATATCCATCCAGAGGGAACCAAACCCCAGGAACAGCCACAGCCCAGCCCTCTGTGTCCCCCCTGGCTGCAAGCACACCCGCAAAAACAACCATGCCCACACGCAGGAAATCTGTCCACGGTCCCCGGCGTGCCCCGACGCAACACGTGTGGCTGTGCTCGCGCCCCGGCACTGCCGGGCAGCGGGAGGTCAGCCCCAGCCCCGGCTCGCTCTCTGCTCCGTCTTGGCTTTGTTTTAGTGGCTCCTCCGAGATTCTGCCTCAGCACGGTGAGTTTATGAATGTGACATATCATTCAATATCGTCTACCATAAGCCACTCTGTTACCATGGCAACTGCCTCCTTAGCCCGATTCCTGGGGCTCCTCAGGTCTGCTTGATATTCACCTTGACACCTTTGCTGGAGACCTTGGGGAAACGCATTAAGTGTGAAAACACCTTGCACTTATTGGGCCAAGGTAATTCCTCCCCACATGGATGTGCACATCATATCATCTCCAGGAGAGGGGCTCTCACCTCCCTGACTCCTGTCCGTCCTCCACTTCCCCCTCTCCCTGCACGGTTAATGAGCTGCAAAGACAAACCTGGGCAAGAGCCTGGGGTCCTCTCTAATCAGAAATGCTGAATTCTCAGTGCTCTGGCCCGGGCTCCTGCTGAAAGAGCTAGGCAGATGTGATTAGGAGAGTATGTGAAATATTGACCCTAGCTAACATGATTTCTCTGTATTTCTGATCCCCTGCATGTGGCTAGCTTTCCTTACTTTCAGCCTTCCTTCTTTCATGTTCAATTATTCCTTTTTTTTCCCTGTTTTCTGGGCCAGGCATTAAGTTTTCTAGCTCAGTCTCCTGATTTGCCTTCTTTCCCAGGGATTTCTTCCTGGGGATTTTGCCTTAYGCGTTCTTTCGCTCTGCTCCTATGTGCCTGTTTCACCACTGGTTGATCCACTGCCCACACTGTCCCAGTTCCCTAATTCCTGCCAGGTTATGGRACTGGCATTTTTGTACACAGCTACCGGGTTCTGTTCCTGGCACCTTACACCCATCAGAGAGAAGCATCAGAGGGCATCATAAGGGTAAAGAAAGAGGTTTAATAGCAGGCAAGATGCCTAGTCAGGCAAATTTTCAGGAGATATGGTAAGTGATAAACGGAGAATAAATTTGTTTCCAACCATTCCCCAGCCTTTCACAATAGCTATTAATGACGGCACCATGGGTTCTTCTGCTCTATCCCGGCATGTCAGATGTCTCTCCAGCACTCCTACCTATGGGTAATTTTGGTTTGCCTAATGATGTGTCCCCACTGGAGATTTCCAGAGGTCTGTTTTAAAAGCCAGTCACAGAGTGAGTGGCAGAGATTTACACAGTCGTGCTGGAAGGCAACGATAATCTGGAAGGAGGAAGAGTTTGTGCTGTTAGAAATGTCTTCTTTTCTCCAACATGCCTGGAAAGATCTCATCTGATTTCCTGTTTACTCTTCATTTGATACTTGGTTAGATGGGAGGCCTCCATAGAAAGGATGTAAACTGCACAGAATCTATAGCAGGTGACAGAAAGGCAGGGGAGAATTTATGTTCCCTGGTTTGGAGCACAGCACCAATGCCAAACACCATTTTTGATTATGTTTTGTTGGGAGAATTTGAGTCMTGTGTGCCAAGCGACCACTTCTTTTTATCTTTTGGAGCAGAAGGATGTTATCCCATTTGTTTCTCAGCATGCAAGAAATCGGGAAACTGAGGCACTGTGACCATAACAATATCATAAAATATCGCTGTGTTGCCCGTACTGCATGTGTTGTCCACACTGCCTGAGGCAGCAGGAGAAACTGGATCTGATGGGCGACCATGGGTGGAGCGCAGAGGACGTTTGGTAATTTGCAAGTGCTTGATACGGCCACCACAGAGCACACATGCTCTGGCCCATGCTCAGCCGCAGCGGTAGCTTCAGTTAGCAAGAGGACTGCTGCTGGGAGAGAAACAATTTAAGCTAAGCATCTAGGAGATGGGACTGCCCTGTACTGTCCTCACAGCCATTCCCTCTGTCTTCTCCTGTGATGTTTGGGCTACTGCAAAGGTTTTCAGTTAGCTGGGAAATAATCAAGGAAACCTTTTYGACAGGAAATGCTATTTGAGCCCTACAAAAATCTCGTGCTTCTGATAGCGCTCTCACCAGGAAGATGTCTCGGGGCAGGAGAGCCTCCTCTGCTCCGCGGTTGTGTCTGCTTAACCAGCAGGGGAGAGACCAGGCTGAAGCCTGTTTTCCAGCTTTGGAGAAGGGAATTATACATGACCTTCACTCGCAGGCAGCCCCCTCCACCCTCCCATCCTGCTGCCAGCCCACTGCTATTTCCTCTTCTTTCTGCTTCTGAAAGGTTTCAAGCCATGCTGGTTTTTACCCATATTTCACCCATCCCAGGAGTGTGTTCCTGTATCAGTGATGGTTCATCCTGCATAGTGGGACTACTACTGTCCCCAGCCTGACAGCAAAGCAGTTACAAGGGAGCTCTGCTGGCCAGACCCATGATTAGTTCTGACTTCTGGTCCCTGTGTCTCTAACTCTGACACCTGACAACCCTTGGGCAGCAAAGAAACCTCAGTTTCCCCCAGTTCCTAGCTGAAATCCCTAAAGTCAAGGTTACACAGCCTGGCCACATCTTGCCTCTTCTCCTTTTGTACTTACATCATTTACATTCCTGGGAATGCTGTGGCCACCTTCACAGCAGAGTGGCTGGCTACATCCCCCCCACCCATCAGAGCACCCTCCTAGTAGTTGGGGCACTGTCCTGAGGAACGGTAGCTCTGGATTTGGGGATCACAAGCAGCCTTTTTGGTGGCTTTTCACAGGAGCCTGTTCTGTCCATTAGGCTTTTCTACAAGACACTGATGCTGTCCCCACCTCCAGCTAAACTTTAACGAGCCACAGAGCCAACCCCAGAAGAGGCTGGCATCTGTGAGCTCTAGCTTCAGAGAGAGATGTCATAAATCCAGGCAAGCAAGAATTTCAGACACATTTGTGCTTACTACTGGCTGGCTGTGCCAACCCTACACTCATCATGTGGCTACTGCGAATCCCACCCCACACTACTCACTTTCTCTGAGGTGCGGGATGGGAAAGTGCCTGTCCTTGCTCCATGCTGCGCATGGCAGCCTGGAGCTGGACCTCCGCACTCAGCACTTGCAGGGCTCAGCCTAAGCCTAAGGAAATGCTTTGCTGACAATTGCATGGACACTGTAAGCTGCACCCATAGGGTAAGAGTACCTTGAAACGGCAACAAACGTGGGACCACAACAGCCAAAGGCAGGACTGGGGAAKCGGTGCTTTGCTTCTCACCTGGAGAAGGGAAGGTCTGGGTGGGCTGGGGAATTCCTGCTGAACCCTTCTCTAGTGGCGTATTACTTTTGAAATACTTTGTGTACATCTGAGAACATTTGATCTTCTCTGATACCAAAAGATTATCAAGAGAAGTTGTCAGCTTTTATGGTAGGGTTTGAATGGGGAAGGGAAGCAGATTGTTAATGCTAAGATATCTTTCCTGCCTGGACCGGTTTAACCTGTGATAAGATGTAAGGTTAGGATGTACTGTCACAGTGCTTGATCCCAGTCCAAGATAAGTTTTGAGCAATTGCTCAAGGGCATGTTTGAGCAAACAGAGCCATTCTGGATTCTGGCCAGTCTCTGGGGCTGGACTTGGAGAGCCAGAGGCTGTGTACCTGCAGATGAGAACACCGGTACGCTGGAGGCGGTTTGTGATGGTAGGATGATCAGAAAAGGCAATAACACCCTCCCCACCCTCTGCAAGCTTCTGGACACTCTTCTGCTCTCATCACTCTACATGCAGCAATGTCTCGCTGCTTTGGAGATATTCCTGATTTTAAACCCAGACCCTTCACACAGAGTCTGCTGAGGATCCCCTTCACCCCACCCACCCTGATAACCCCACAGCCCTAAACTCCCAGCAGCTGTCTTCATGCGTGCAGACCCAAAAAATGCTCCGACAGATAGTTCTCTAATGCTGAGGTGGCATAGAGACGGGGCTCTGAGCAACCTGATCTAGTTGAAGGTGTCCCTGCCCATGGCAGGTGGGTTGGACTAGATGACCTTTAAAAGGTCCCTTCCAATCCAAACTATTCTATGATTCTATGATAGAAAGACAGTAAATTCTTGTCATCTCACCTTCCAACTTTTGCTCTTCGCTCCGTTTGCTCCTTCTCTAGGACTACATTTCTATAAAGGCTTGCCTTTAGGAACCAGAGGAAGAAATGGATGCTCTTCCCAGCATGGCCTCCTCTATCAGGTAGGAAAACAGGGTCAGGCAGAGCCCCTGGCAGAGATAAGGTGTGTAGGCAGAACTAGGGATGGTCCCTGCATGATATGGCAGTTCCTGCTGGCACAGCATTGGCATCCTTGGTAGGAACAGCTGGGTGCCATTCAGGAGAGGAATACAAACTGCACATCTTGTAGGAAATATGGGAATCATGCTCCGAGAGGGTGATCACCTGGCGCTTTCATTTGGCTGAACTTGTATGAGAAATGACCACGAAAGACTGGTGTAATCCTTACAATGTGTAAGGATCCCTACCAACCCAGGGAAGTATACACATAATGAACTAGAAGCCTCTCAAGCAGTATTGTGTCACACCTCCAGTCAGGCACGCTCTGGGTGACGAATGTAGCTGAAACAGCTATGAAGAAGAGCTGTGGAGATGGCATCTGCATTGGCTAACGAGTGCAGCCTGCCCTACACCTTGGCTTTTACTTTCATGGAGTCACAGAAAGGTAGAAAAGCCCTCTGGGGGCCTCTAACCTATCCTCCTGATCCATCCCCAGGGCTAACTTCAAAGTCAAATCAGATTGCTCGTGGTGTCCAGTCAAGTTTTGAAAATCTCCAGGGCCAGAGATTTTTGACCACACCTTTGCTATAGATCCTTCCCCAGCCAGGCTAAACAGACCCAGTTCCTTCATACACCATGCACTCAATACCCTTGGGTATTTTAGTGACCCTCCACTGGACTCTGCAGGCTTTCTTGGCATCCCCCTTGTACCGGAGTGCCACCAAATTGTCCACAGTTCTCCAGATGCAGCCCCAGGAGTGCTGAGCAGATGGGAATAACCCACGTCCCCCATCCTTCCAGCTGTGCTCTTGCTAATACAACCCTGTCTGGGCTGGGGATGTGCTGCCATTCGGGGAACAGGGGGAAGAGTTAGCTTTGGGGCACATCCATCTGTTTTTTTGATCTACATTGGTGTGTGGTGAGGACACCTGCCCAATAGATCAGCACACCTACTGCATGTCCCACCCAAGATACACCCCTTAGGAGGGCTATCACAGGAGAAGGACTGACTGTTAGGAGAGCAGACTAGAAGACATGCTTCACCCAGAAACAAAACGATGGTCTGGAGGAGATAGGACCACTATCTGTAAATATTTTGGGGGACTCAGACTACCTGGGAAGGAGATGTTTTAAGCAATCGGCTAGTGGTGGCTCAAGGAAAGATAGGGATGAATTCACAGCCTATCTAAGTTTAGGCTGGAAACTTAAGGTGGTATAAAGTGCAGTGGTAGTAGCAGTCTGGAGAAAACTTCCAGTTTCATGTCAGGAGGGAAGACACTTCGAAGGAGGTAAGCCAAAAGAAAAAGGATGGCAAATTCAGAAGAGAGCTGCCTGGAAACGGGTGGTACCCTGGAGAAGATGTCCTGGGCTGGGTTGCCGTGGGTGGGTGGGAGTTGACAGGATTTATGGACAGGCAGCCAGATGACTTAACACAACCCGACATGCCCAGTTTGGGCCAAATTACTCACACCTTTCGCACCAGAAGTATGAGCCCTCGGATAGTTTGGTCTTCTTAGAGCTGTGTCAGGTTCCTGTGGGCTCGAGGGAACCTAGCACAAATATGGGAAATTTTTGGTTTTAGCAGTTTTCTCTAAGCCTGTAAGCTGGGAGTTTGAGGCAAGAAAAATGAAAGGGATATTCCATGGGCAACTGGGGCAATTCTGGCCAGTTCCCAGCTCCAGATTTGAAGATTGAAGGTGGGGGCAAATAGCAGGAGAGTGAGAAAATCGAAGGCACATCTCCAAAGCTACATTAAAAAAAAAAAAAAAAAAAAAGAAAAAAAAAAAAAAAAAAAAAAAAAAAAAAAAAAGGAAAAGAAAAAAATCCATCTGCTTGCATTTTCTTGGTGCTTCTTTTCCATTGCTTTGATAAGCAAGACACTAAAGAAATGTTATGGAAGACATTTCCTTCCCCCCAACAACCACTTTCCCTTATCTATTTCCCCCCAAATGAAAAGATTATTAAAAAAAAAAAAAAAAAGAAAGAAAGAAAAGAAAAGAAAAAAGCTGAAAAGGTTTCTGTGATTTAACAAGGCCATTGTGGGATATATTAAAGAAAGAGAGGAAACCAAGGGCTGGCTTTGATGTAGAGCCTTTGAAAAACCTGAGCRGTGAGAAACAGCCCTGACCCATGTGCGTCTCGATGAAAGGGGAGAGCAGGACTTGTCACACCGAAGCCAGGTCTCTGTCTGTCGAAATCACATGAAGGTGCCAGGTCCAAACATGGTTTTGCTGACACTCAGTCTTAGACTGGCTGCATGCAATCCAGCTTTTTAAATCCAGCCAGAGGCCTGGAGCAAGCGGGGAGGATGGGCTGGAGGAGAGGCTGCTGCATAGCAGCCGCTGCTCCGCACACCAAGGTGTATGAGGAGTAGAGAGCTGCCGGAGTCACATCCCTTCTTCATACCCCTCRTTTCTGGCCAGGAAGCAGGGTGGCATTACTGGTGTGCATGAGAGGCAGAGAAGAGCTGCTTGACTTTGCAAGGCTGCAGTCAGCCTCCACTAACGATGGAGCAGCTGAGAACGCTCCTGTTTCATCTGAAGAGCCCTGCAGGTTTGCAGGATTCATTGCTTATAGGATGCATTGCACACAGCCAGATGCATTGCTCGCAGAACGCATTGCATGCAGCAAGAGGGCAGAAACCCACTGTGGGTGAACACTGGGGCCCTGAAAGGTGGTGGCCAGGTCCCTTGAAACCAGTGCTGGCTGTGGTACGAAACCCGTGGCTGGGGTCTGTGGCAGGAGGGAGGAATGACAGAGGTCACTATCGTATCCCATGGTGAACACTGTCCCTTCTTCACATCAGCTCAGCCCCTCTACTCACTGGCAAACCCAAAAGAGACATGGACGTGCTAGAGAGAGTCCAATAAAGGGCCATGAAGATGATGAAGGAACCTGAGCATCTCTCATGTGAAGAAAGACTGAGAGAGCTGGGACTGTGCAGCCTAGAGAAGAGAAGGCTCAGAGAGGGGATCTTATCTTATCTCCTGAAGGGAGGGTGCAAAGAGGACATAGCCAGGCTCTTCTCAGTGGTGCTCAGTGCCAGAACAAGAGGCAATGGGCACAAACTGAAACAAGGAGGCTCCATCTGAACATCTGGAAACCCTTCTTCACTGTGAGGGTTACCAAGCAGTGGAACAGGTTGCCCAGAGAGGCTGTGGAGTCTCCATCCTTGGAGATATCCAAAAGTCCTCTGGACATGGTCCTGGGCAACCAGCCCTAGGTGGCTCTGCTTGAGCAGAGGGGTTGGACAAGATGACCTCCAGAGGTCCCTGCCAGCCTCAATCAGTCTGTGATTCTGTCATTCTGTTATTCTGTGATTCTGTGATTATGATACATGAGCTTTAGGTTATACTGTTCCAAAAAGCTCTGGGCACAGATTCGGGGAAGATGTACAAGGTCTCTGAAGTCTTTGCTCTGACACATCACAGCAGGAATTTGTGACAGCTTCACCTACATGAGAGGTGGGAACATTTCCAGAAAGTAAATGTAATCCTTCCAGCAAGGGGTTCATGACAAAATGTCTCAAAGACCATTCGGGAAAGCATTTTTCTTGGCTTGAGTCCTCACTCATGAATCTTTGAAGACTAAACTAACCACGTACTCTGCTAGTGGCTAATGGTGCAGGAAACCAGCACTCAGAGGGAAGGTACCAGTTAGGCAGATAAGACAGTCTCCACAAGCCCAATACAAAATTAGCTGAGAGCCTTGTGACAGCCACAGATTAATCTCCTTGCAACCTTTGAGGCAGCTTATTCCAGCAGATGAGGGATCTGTGAGCCTTATGAGGATTAGTTTGGGTGGCAGTGTGTGATGTACAGGAGTGGAGGTAGGGGAAGTCTCCCTAGGGCAGGAGTGGTTGGAAGACAGTGACAGAACCTGACCCCCATACAGCACACCCCAGTCCCTCGCACCACCCCACCCTCATGACCTCCCGTCATTGCTCCCCTTCCTCCCACTGCTGCCTCAGACCCCCAGACCCCACAAGTACATCCTCACTCTGCGAACCATACTGACGGCCCCTGCCAAACAGGAAATCCAGTGGCACCCCCCAACCTCCACCATCACAGCTGGGCACTGCTTTTAACTCAGGTGATCCCACGGAGAGCTCTTGAGCCTGGTCTGTCTCCAGGCACAGCCATAGCTGTGAAATAAGTGGGGATAGAGGGCAACAGAAGAGTATTCAGTAGACTAAGAACAGGGAGGTGAGCACAGAAGCTTGCACTGCTACTTGGCAAGGGAGTGATTCCAGGAATAGGGAAAACTGTGGGAACCAGTGACCTGTGACACTCCCCAGTGCTGCCAAAATCTCTGCTTCTCAGCTATCATAGCTCCGTCATGTTCCCTGTGAGACCATCGCTTCCCCCACCCCCTCCATCCTTGCTGTCTTCAGTGCTTCTCGGGGGAAATGGATGTGTCGGGCAGCTTCAGGCTCTGTATATACATTGAATTATTTGTGAGGTACCTTACACATCCTTACTGAGTACCTTTTAGAGAGTGTGCTTATAAATATATTAACTCCTTAGAGCTCTGAGACATCTGACAGTGAATCCTTCCCCTTTTCCATGCTGTTCAGGACTCAGTAAGCCATGATAAACCTTTATTTACTTAACAAATAATTTTATATGATCTAAGGTAACCCAGGTCTTAAATTTGCCTGTCACAAGAAGAAAACCCAGCATTATGTCATCCTTCTGTCCGCAGTGTGCAATTTGTCCAACAAATTGATCTACTTTTGTCTTAGCCTACTGCTTGCAAACATGCATTTGGATCTGGTTTCGTATGGGAAATGGCTTGATGAGTTTGTTAGGTGCTTTGGAGGAACAGTTTCCTCTGCTGTGTGAGCTGACTCCTGTCTAAATCTTTCCCCTTGACTGAGACAGATTTTATTAAGCCATAAGGCACTTCTAAGCTCTATGATGAATATTGGTGTTCATGCAGGACAGGTATACAACCGGGGTGAGATGGACTCTATGTAAGAAGCAGAGTCAGGCCTGGAAGAGTATTTAGGATTAAATGAAGGTTAAAAAGGGCCTATACAGAAGGAAGGGTATCTCAAACTAAAGCTGTTCCTGTGGAAAGACAATATAGCCTTACAATGAACCAGAAAGAGGTCAGGAGGAGCAGAGGCACTAGCAAACAGCGGAGACTCTGCGGGTGCACATGAGTGCAGCCCCACTGATGTCATTAGTGGTGCTGTTAAAATTCACACAGATTTCGAGCTGACCTAGGGTCTTCAATGACTTACTTGCAAAGTAATTGAGAACACGTCAAAATGTTTCCAAGCACCTTCCCTGGGCTGGCTAGGAAGCAAGTAGCCTGTACCTGAGCAATCAGCTGGTCCAAGTGGAGCATTTGGGGTAAACCCACGGTGTGGATGAATGCGGTTCCTTTCTCAGGACAGAGCTCTTTATTGCTGTATGTAGGAATGATTTTTCTCCTCTGTTCTCTGCTTCTGAGCCCTCTCTAGCAGTAGTGATGGCAGGGTGGTAAGATGTGCCTCTGTTCTGCATTACAGGTCATCGTTCTGAGTCTCCTCATCTTTTGGTAACTGCTGAATTTTGAGCTGTTGACCATTCTCCTTCCACCCTAAAGGGATTTGTTCTCCCTGCTGCAGCAGCTCACCGGTTTTCACTCTGGAGGGAATTGTATCTTTTTTTTTTCACTGGTGCTGAATTGAAGGATCAGGGTTTTGTGATGGGAACTTGTTTAGACAAACTAATATACACCCTTTTTTTTTCCTTTGTCTTCCCCTGGCTCTTGCATGATCATCTTGGCTGGGTCTGCAGTGTTGTGCAAGAGTTAAGTATTTCATGTTAAAGGGCATCTGTGTCAGTCGAAAAGGCTGAGGTGGCCTTTATCAGAGTATTTTGACCTGTCCTGAAAATGCAGCTCCCAGTTCCCTCAGGCCAAGATGAAAGCACTCTTCTCCACATGACAGGGTAAAGCTGGTGCTTTCCTGTATCAGTGGTGAAGCTCGGCATGAAGACAAATGTCAGTGTTAGCTCCCCAGTAAACTGGGGTAGCAACTGGTGACCAGCTATGGTCAACCATCGCTGTATGCCAAAGACAACGTTATGCAGCAATGAGAAAAGGCGTATCTTTGTGCTGAAGCATAAGGGGGGACATTCAAGGCGACGTTCACTGCACAGGGGTGCAGCCAGAACTAAAATGCCTGACAGTCTCTGATTATCTCCTCCAGCCTCCTCAGTGCTCTGCATCCTTTGCACAACTGTGGGAGGATTTAGTGGCAGGAGGTCTGAAGGAATAACTGGGGCTCAGCTGTTTTGACTACTACCATCCTCTATGAGGGGTGTGTTTGGGGCTTTGGACAGCAGCTTCCTTCTCGTTCACAGAGCACTGTGTACCTTGTTCTGGCTTCTGGGCTTACTCCATAAGCCAGTGCTTCCACAGYGAGGGAGGGAGGGAGTGAACGACTTCCTTGTAATCAGTGCTGATCTGAGGAAGGTATTTTCCCTGCCAGGTCCTCATGGGCTACCCCTTGCCATGCAGCCACTGGATTCAACCAGGAATGTCTCTCTTCGTTATGCTCTGCTGTAACGAGGCCTGGCTGTTGGTTGCACATTGGTCTCTGCCCCTCACCATCAGCAGAGCACAGAAGTTTGCTCTCTGGAGAAGATGAGGCATAGCTGAAGCCTCTGGGCATGACATTTGGGTGAAATGCAATAGTCTGTACGAGTACAAAGCTGAACTACGTTGACTCATTGGTTCCCTCTGGCCTTGAAGCATGTGATGGTCTGAAGGAAGGTAGAGGAGAGCAGGAACCAAATCTGCATCTGACCAGGAATTTAACCATATTACTGCTGCTGACTTTTCCTACCATACAACAGGTCCCATGCCCTTTCTGTATGAGTAAAACAAAGGCAGAACATACAGGACCTTGCAGGAAGGAGAGTCCAAATATCCAGAGACATGCGCTCAAGGGTGCAGATGGAGTGGTCATGTGGATCCCCACAGCCCCAGTTAGTCATCAYGGAATCCCAAGAACAGGTCTTCTCCGGTGATGGACACTGTGTGTGCAGCTTGTGRTAAGGGCACATGTAAACCCCTAGTGCTAGGTGACTTGGGGTAAGCAGACCAAGCTCTCTGAGGAAGTGAGCAGGTGCTTTGGGAAATGCAATTAAATACCAGTATGGCTCTGTGACTTACAGTGTTTGGCCCCCTGACAATCTGCCACCTTATCATGGAAAAATATGTGTCTTATTCAGGCCTAAACTGCTCCCTTCTTGCTGCCTGAAGAAACACGTTTTTGGCAGTGTCTCCAAGCCTGCCCAAGCCCTCTGTCTCTCTCCCTGCTCTCCAAGCCCTTGCCTCTCATCCTTCCCATCAGACGCTTGCTGTCTGTGGGCACAGAAAGGCAAACAGGAGTTCAGAAGCAGGAGGCTTTATTTTTTTCCTGTAGACCTAGTACTTCACCCTGTGCTGTCAGGTATCTTCAGACTAGACAGCCTGGCCTTTTTCTAACCCCTTGGGAGGCACTGGGCCTGCTCACCTCTCGGCTTTTCACAGAAAACATCTGCAGAAATACATCTTTCTTGAGATTTGCATGCAAGTTGGAACAAGCACCCTGTGATTCAGGGAAGAGGGACAGAGCCCTTTGTGGAGAAAATATTTCAATTCAGCCATGCAAACTAGCCCCAAGGAGCATCATACCTTTCCAGGAATGCAAAAGAAAGGCTCTGTCCTGCAAGCTAATGCAGAGCCGGGAAGGAGCTCGGCACTGACTGTATGTTGTGAGCGTACCAAAACCTAATGAGAGATCGTAAGGAAATGGAAAAGCATTTGATTTAATTTAGCTTTCCAAGGAAGTTGATTCTGCCCACCTGCATTCTCACATGCACGTTTACAAACACCAGGACGCGTATGCCCAGGTGGTCTCACCCAGATCACTTGTGTGCAGCACGGAGGACAAAGGGTGTCAGCTACTATGTCCTTACAATGCCTCCCTGGATGCTCTTGATTGGTGAGGAAAAGGGTTTTTTGGACAGTAGTTTTAACCCAGGAGTCAACATTTATTGCAATGTGATCTTTTGCTTTAGAATTTTGCTTGCTTCACCCTCTGTAAGTCTGAAGCGAGATTGTTTTCTGTTGCCTGTGTTTCCTCATTTTGGGCCTCTTGTGGATCTGGTCCCTTTGTTGGGATAACAGGAGGAGAAATGGCACATACTTTGTGGTGTATGGCTGCCAGAGCTGCCAGAGGACAGACTTTCTGCTGACAAGTCACCTGAGCCGTTGGTCTCTGTGCAAGCAACACTTTTCTCTTTTACTGTTGTCAGTCATGTCCTTTTAATCAGCCTGCGCTTACCTGAAGACAACTCATACAATTCTGTGAGCAAAGCCAGGATGGATATCATGGATGGTGGCATTTGGAAGAAAGCATTTAATTTGAAGAGCAGGCTCTCATTTTCTAGGTTCACATGTGAGTCCGCAGCACTACATCAGGGCTGGAGTTTGTCGTATGACTGATTTTCATGAGATGCCTTCGGTTTTCTGTGGCTTTAGTGAGGAACTTTGACAAAGGCTTTTGAAAGACTAAGTAAATTGCATCCTTCACAACTGGTTTGCTGACACACTTAAAGCAGGCAGAGGAACACAATTTTCCTTTAAAGAGGACATGCTGGGTTCTCTGTCTTAGGTGCCATAACCAGTAATGAAAGTCGAGCACGTTCCCTGCACATTTGCAGGCTTGCTTAACCCTTCTTGGTACACTGCTTGCTGTGAGATGCACGAGGGAAGACACCAGATTGCTAATAACCTGAGCAATTCTGCAGGTGAAACAGGTAAAAAGGCAGTGAACTGACCTAAACCAAAAAAAGTCTGATTCCAAACAAGGAGGAGGAACAGCTTTTGAGGGGTGAGTAGGGCTGTAAATAGTATTTTTTTCTTAGATAGACATCACATTTACAGTTTGCCCTCCTAGAGTTTTAAAAACAGTTAGCTGAGCAAATTGGTAATTAAAAGGTACATAGCTTGAAAAACTAACTCTAAACATCTGTTAAATATTGTTTGTAGCTAAAGCTTGCATAGTTAAGTATAGCTGTATTTACCTGCTAACAGAAATGTCTCTGCTTTTCTTTCTCAATTCAGTTGGTTTAATTAAAGTCAAAGATATTTCTTCATCACACAGGTGGCTGATGCTGGGCTTCCTGAACATCCTGGCTGTAACATGTGCTTTTCTAGTACTGTCAGTAAAAGCTCACTGTTCCCCTTGTTTGGATCTTACCCCGTAAGAGAGAGGRTAAGAGTAATGAATTTTAACTTCAAAAATATCCTCCTCATTCTTTAATCACAGACGAAATGCACTTGCTCACTCCCCTCCATGGAGGTTGGCTAAAGAGGTCCTCTTCCAACTTTACATCCTCCAGGATCATCCCCAATCCATCCTCCCTCCGTGGCAATGGAATAACTTGACTTCTGCTAGAGTCTGAGCTCCCCAAATGACACTTTTTGCAGAACTCCTTGTGCAAAGTCCCCTGCAGCAGAGGGAAGTCCTGTCTTAGAGGGCCTCACCTGTTTCTCTTGGCATCTATTTATACGCCAAGCTTGGAGTAATCTTTAGGTTTTTCTTAGGAGTTCATTTACACAATTCAGGTACTTGATTAGATTCATGCTTTATAGTTAATAGTAAGTATATGTACAAATAAGCATGTATTGCACCTGTGACTTAAAAACAGGGAAAGACTGTCTCTTAGCATGACAACAATCTTATATAAAGGGGAAAGTCTGAGAATATCGCCATCTCTTTTTCTCTGCCCACTGACTATAAATAGTCCCTCCCCGGTCACTGCAGTAGATTTTCCCTCTTATTGTTTATCATGATTAGCTAAATAGGCCGTGTACCTTTGTAACGGCTCCTGCCTTTTCCCTGAAGCATGTGAATCAGTGTGCAGGCACAGCGTAAGACACGTGCTACCCTGCGCCGAGATGGCAAATGCCTGGCCAGAGAAAACAGACCCACATGGAAATGCATTCAGGCTTCCCAGACCTCGGCTATGCACCCCAGAACATGGCTGGGCACCCCAAACCTGGCTGTACCAGGGGGCTCCTAGGAGGGAAGGCTATGGGGGATGCTTATCAAGCCCATCTCCTGCCAGGACAAGCAATCACAAATCACGGGAAGAGGCAGTGATCCCACAGCTGCAGACAATGTGGCAGTGATCCCAGAATGGGAAGAGTCAGACTCAAGCCAAGAGATGCATCCCACAGGTGAGGAGTTAGCTGAGGTGGAAGTGGAAGGAGTGGGATGGCAGGCACTGGAGGTAGGATGAAGATGGTAGAATAGAAAACTAGTTTCAGGAAAGACTGGACACCATTGAGATAATACAATGTAATAAATCTTGAGTTAAAGGCTGCAGTAATGGACCACCCATACCAAAGGGCAGTAATCAGTGGGTACAATCAGACTGAAGTATGATTGACTYCGAGTAGCAATCAAAGTATCCCAGGGTCAAGCAGCGGACTGATACAGTTCAATATCTTCCTATGCTTTCTGCACGATAACTCAAATGCACCCTCACCAAATTTGTAGACAACACTAAATATGAGGGAGTAGCTGGCACATGAATGGCAGAGCTTCAGTCCAGAGGGACCTCAACAAACTTCAGGCCTGGGCCAACAGGAACCTCACAAAGTTCAGCAGTTAGGAAGGCCAAGCTCTGTACCCAGGGCAGGATAACCCGGGTCATCAGCGCAGGCTGGAAGCAATCGATCAGCCCTGCTGAGAAGGAGCAGGAGGAGGACAAATTGAACATGAGTCAACAGTGCACTCTCATGGCAAATAAGTGAAAACACAAACTGAGCTACGCTAGGACTGTGACCAGCAGGGAGGAGTTACCATAACCCTCTACTCAGTGCTTC
The DNA here is from genome assembly GCA_035582835.1 of Phoebastria nigripes. Taxonomy (NCBI): domain Eukaryota; kingdom Metazoa; phylum Chordata; class Aves; order Procellariiformes; family Diomedeidae; genus Phoebastria; species Phoebastria nigripes. Next base: position 688,779 of record JAYKAV010002848.1, read on the forward strand.
TGTTGTTGCATCTTGAATACTCTGTGTTTGCCCATCCCCCAAGCCCCCTCCCTCCACCCAGGACATGAAGGATAGGAAAAAAAAGAACAGAGGAGGTCTGGCAGAGGGTGACTGAGATGTCAGAGGTCTCAGACACATGGCCTGAGGACAGGTAGAAGGAGCTGGTTTGTGTTGTCAGACAAAGAGGATGCTGAGGGGCTGGTAATCACAGCCCACAAATACTTGAAGGTCAGTTACAATGAGAATAAAGCCAAACACTTCTCAGCGATACCAAACAATAAAAGAAGGGCCAGGGAGACAACAAAGGTTCAGGTAGGATACTAGGAAAAAATGTCAGCCTAGCATTAGCTCTTGCTCAGTCAGGTCCCACAGTGATCTCTAAGAGATTTCCCAAAACATCTGCTTTTCCCCAGATCCACACTGCTCCATGCAGAACGGATATTCCCAGTCTACGATCTGGCATACAGCGCGCTCATCTGCACAGCAAATACCTATTAGGACCATTTTTCTTCAATATTTTTTTGTGTGGAATTCTACTTACCTGAAACTTTTCACCAGGCAAATTTCAGACATGTACTYGAGACCTCTTTCTACAGGAAAGGAAATGAAAAATGAAGCAGCATCYTAAAAGTAGTCTGCGAAAAATCAGTGCTGTGTAAATTGGATAGTCAGTTCCACAGTTTGGGATACTACCTGCTTTGTGAACAACTGACAGAATATTTTTTGATAAAAATATTCATACAATGTGAAAAAAAGAATAGATCACTATGGTAGCTAAGGGTGGAAGGGAGRTGGAAAATGCAGTAGAAAAGGAAGAAAATAAATCAACTAGTAGCTGAACAATGAATATCAGCAAAAGAGAAAACGTAAGAGAAGTAGAACTAGTTTTGACTCATTCAGACTAGACAATATTTTACTTGTTCTTAAAGGCATCACAGGGAATGAATGCAAACTGAGAGGGAGATGTGTGCAAATTTATGTAAATTTATATGAAAATCAGCACATGCCATCAGTCTCTTGGCAAGTTACCCAATGTCTCTGCGCCTTAGTGATTGTATATGACTAAGTAGGAGGTTAAAAGTGAGCAACAATATAAATGTCGCAGTACATTACAGCGAGGTTCCACAGCCCTGGGACAGGAGCTGATAGACTGCATTTACACAGAAAAGGCTGGGACTGTGTTTCTGCTGCCCTTTTCCCACTCCAAAATTCACAGTATATCTTCACTTTGTCCACTGACAGCATGGGAAAGCCAGGTACACAGGGCAGAGGAACAAGTCGGGGGCTAATACGTATAGTTGAATTTGCTGGTCATTACAACTCCTTCTTCCTCCAATAAGTTTACCACTGATGTGAACAGAAATGTTCTGTATTTTGGCTTCTCCAAAATTGGTGTCCGGGAGACCAAAGTATTAAAATGTGTAAAAATACTCATCTGAGGACACCAATAACTCCACCGGGACGCATCTGCTTGGAAAGTGTATGTCAGTACGAACACCCAGCTTTGAAGACTGAGCAACCATCTGAACATCTTCCTGATTCCTTTCACCATCCTATCCTTACCTCTTGTGATGGTCACCTGTAGATTTTTGTCTGTTAGGATAGGAGAAGGGACTGGAAGTAGCACAGGACGGAAACTAGTATTTATAGTTGCCTATAAAATAGTAAGCACACTTTTTAGGAATATTTTTTAATTAAATAGATTGGCATGCATTTAAAAGCTCCACAGATAAAGGAATAATGTGCATCTGTTTTTATGTGTACAATCAAGTATTGAAAGAGGTTGTCCAGAGAGGCTGTGCAGTCTCTGTCCTTGGAGGCTTTTGAGACCTGACTGGAAAAAGCCCTGAGAAGCCCCGTCTGACCTCATAGCTGACCCTGCTTTGAGCAGACCTCCTGAGGTCCCTTCCAACCCAAATTATCCTATGAATTTGTGAATTGTAATATCTCCACAGGCAAAATGTACTTTCAGCATATGGCAATGTCTGTTTTGAAGATATATTTCCCAAGTCTCAAAGCTTTGGCACAATAGCATTCCTCTGCCACAGGTTAATGGACAATCATTTTCAAAAATCCCAATGGACCTAAAATTCCCAATCACCCCAAAATCTTAGTAGGACTAGGACAATGAATGGTAAAAGCCCAGGTTCTGCAGAGGCTTTGTGCTTCAATGGGCACTTGTATGCATATGTCTGCATTGGGTAGCACCGGCATGAACCACAGTCTTGTGTCACTAGACACACGACGCTGCTTACCAGCTTACATAGGAAGAGAAGGTGTCAGTCAGGTTCTGCTGGTGGCACACACATGGCTTGGACCAAATGATTTTTTAAATCTGCCCCATCTTTGGAAATGCATGTGAGCATCCAAATCAAGAACCACAAGCCTTGCTGCTCTTGCCCTGGCCCTGAATATCTACGTATGCCCTACATGTGCCTAGAAGGCACGTAGTGGAAGCAGAGTCCAGATCCAACTCCACTGCATATATATGATCCAGGTAAAGCTATTTTTAGATGATAGAGGGTTCCTAACATATCAGCTCTTTTCAAATTAATTTTAAAGGGTCCTATTCTTTCACCTCACCTTCCCCTGTAGGGGTTTTGTTCAGAATTGCATAGCTTTCATTTAGACCCTTTGTTCGACTTCTTTTCCTCTGGTAGCTTCTGGGATGTTATTTCCTTTTTTTTTCCCCCCTTTTTTCCCCCCTCCTTAATCTGAGGGAACTCAGCTCACCTTCTGAGTTTATTCTCTGCTCCTTCCATTTTGTAACCTGCTGACTGAATATCTCTGATCTGGGACACAGATCTCAGTTAACTGTATTGATCCTGCCAAGAGAGTAAAACCAGAGTCTGGAAATGACATATGAGACACTGGAGCAGGTTGCCCAGAGAAGCTGTGGATGTCCAAACCCTGGAAGTGTTCAAGGTCAGGTTGGATGGAGCTTTGAGCAACCTCATCTAGTGAAAGATGTCTCTGTCCACAGCAGTGGGGTTGGACTAGATGATCTTTAAAGGTCCCTCCCAACTCAAACCATTCTATGATTCAATGATCCCAGGCCAGACCTTGTAGTAAGTGCCAGCTCTAAGCTTTGTACAGAGCTGTCAGAAAACCTGTGAAGACCTGTCCACCATTGCTGAAGAAGAGCTAAAGCCATTTTGCAATACACGTTAAGCCCGTGACTGGGCTCCTATTTCCTCTGTACCTAGTTTGCTTGGTGATTAGTATTTTTATCATATGCAAATGATAAACGGTTTAGTGTGGTCAGTTTTAAGTTAACACACTTGCCCTGTTAGACAGGTGAAGCACAAGAGATTAGTAGGAGTCTCACTAAGGCTAAACTTAACATTCCATAGGCTGTTTCCATAGGTTTGGATGTGGTATCAACACCATGACTGTCTTTGCAGAGGGGAGACAGCCCTGCTAAGGTAGCGGGTGCAAGGACAGCCCAGCCTGGTCCATGGGACCTTCTGACAGGCTGCAGAGGAACACAGCACTGCACTGTGACCTTAGAAATTTTTTTTTTTAAATGTCTCACGCTTCCACCTGCCCAATGTAAAGCCTCTGCCAGAAGCTGTGTTAAGTATTAGAGAAATATTCTTGCATTACCCAAAGAAGAAAATGTTCTTTGGCTTCAACATGCAACATGTAGGACAAACTAACCTAGGTCCTGCAACAGCATATCAGAGACTGCTGCTGGCTACCTCTTCTCCTGAGGCATGACCAGCATTTCCCTGTATTTTCTTCTCCTAAGGAGGTATCTGAAGACAGACTGTAGGAAAGCAATGGGAACTCATGAACTTGAAGTGAATGGGGCAGTGAAGACCAAATAAATAAAGAGTGCAGATAGACTGCCTTGTCATGGTGTGTTTGCTCTTGCAGAAAGTGCCACCCGTGTCCCCTGGGCAACAGAGTCTGCAGCGTCTGCTCTTCCCCCAAGGCAGAAGTGGCTGCTTATGGGGTGGAACAAAGACCTGTCTCCTGGGCCTTTGGGGTGGCATGCACAATGGAGCAGAAACATTCACCCAGCCAAAGTCCACAGCTATAGCCAGACTGCTGTCCTGGGCATATGTCAAAGCTGCATGAGATGCTGGCGTGAGGCAGGAGTTCCACAACAGCAGCACAAGTTTAACATGCAAAATGCATCGTGTGGAGCTGGTTGGTACTGGGAACAAACCCCCATGGCTGTGGAAGAGGAGCACAGATCAGGAAGGGACCTTTGTGGTTGTGAAACTAGTCCATAGATACTGCAAACAGGTCTAACCCCRCTGACAGGAATGGCAGCTTTTTACTACTTAAACTCTAAAGGTATTCCAAGCTCTCCTTCACTGACAACCCTCTCATCTCCAGGCTTCCTAAATTCATGGCTTGTTTCCTTCCCATATGCCATGGGCAGAGCAAATGCCTAATGGCAAGGGAAATGATAAACAAAATGGAAAGGACCATACTTGCCATAAATCAGGATAATCTCATTAATAGAGAAGRTTACTCTGAAGCCTAGGGGCTAGCTCAAATGTAGCCAAGACTGGCTCATAAGTGGCAGCGATTCACTGCTCAAGTTTTTGTGGGAACTGTGGGAAATATCTCAGGGTTTCAGTCATGCTGCTTGACCATCCTGGAGTGGAGCTGCTGCACAGAGGCTTTCCCCATTTTTAATAAGTGCATGTGTCATCTGCATCATGCATTGCAGGAACTTCTGGGCACACAGCCTACTCATGCCCTGCACCCATCCCATGGCAATAGGGAGGAGGAAAGCCTCCTGCATTGGTAAAAAAACAGTCCTGTGTCACTGGGCTGCTGAACTGCATCCATGCCACAGTGGAAACAGGGTGCCCTCCTCTCCTCTGTGCCTCAGTTTCACCAGTGTTCAGTGGGCTGGACGTGGAGCAATGGTGTCCACTCTCTTCCCCAGCTGAGAGCCGGGAGATGCCACTGTTTACAGTGTTTAAATAGCACATTCAGGCTGTCACCTGGGCAAGCTAGTACGATTTTAAGTCATAGCCCTAAAACCCAAGCCAATGGGAAACAGTAGTCATTGGCTATCCCTTTCAGCAATTAATCTTCCTTAAGGAGACTTCAGAAGAGCCATATTGATACAAAACCAGTTGTCGGAAGACCAGAAGACTTTGGGGGTTTCCAAGACCTTACAGGAAAAAGCCATAAGTAACCTGGTGTGACCTCAGAGCTGACCCTGGATTTAGTAGTAGGTTGGACTAAATCACTTTCTAAGGTCCCTTCCAGCTTGAAGGACACTGTGATCCTCTCATCCAATGAAAAAACCAGGGAAAACCCAATCACAGCTCAGGAGAAGAGGCACAGTGTCTCTGCCGTGCTGTTACAGGACCTGGGTAAGTTTGTCCTACCTGTTGAAGCAAAAGGAATTTTCTTCTCTGGATTCTGTAAGATTATTCCTTTAATAATTTCACTTCTGCAGCATTTGTCCAAGGCTGCAGTTTTAAAAGATGCGGTGATGTGACAGCTCAGCACAAGGGGGAGGTCTTGCTTTACCTTCCACTCCTCCAGAGGTGCTCAGCAGACACCTCAGTGGTGCTGGGCTCTCCTAGAGTAGGTTTGTGAGCTGAACCCCCTTGCAGAAAGGTTGACAAGCGTATGAGCTACTGCAAGGGAGGGGAGAGGGACTGGGGTCAGGAAAGAGTGGGGCAGGCAGGAAGAGGAACAAGARGAGAGGAGACCTCCCCTTTTCAGTGGCAGGAGCCACTAGACTGGCTGAATTGTCTCTGTCGCAGCCTCTTTTGTCTCTGCCCCCTGGCCTAACTRTTGGGATCTGGGAGTGTCCCAATTTCAGAAACAGCTGGTGGACTGTCCCAACACAGCTGCTCTTATGGTCTGGTCTGGCACTGGGGCCACCTCGGCTGAAGGCACTGTCACTCCTCTGCCCCTGGAAGCCTGCTCCTGTTTCCAGTCCCAGGTAGGCTGCCCTACACTAGCCCTGCACAGTTGTTATGGACCTTACTTTCTCAACCACAAAGATTAAAACRCAGATGCCTCTTCTGAGACCAGGGAATTGAGCAAGGCCGGAAAGTTGTGTCTCAGAGTAGCCAGAAGCTAACTCCTATGGYGAAAACATGCCATGGTGGTACTCAGGGAGCCAATGTACAAGGTGGGATCCAGAGCAAATACCCTGGGCACAAGGTCATGCCTCTGTGCACACTCAAAKACCAAGATACTCCTGGGCAACCCCAGTTTTATATTTTCCAGTCTCAAATAAACTATCATGGCTGAAGGTGCTCCCACATTTCTCTGGAGAAGCTCTCTCAACCCAATGAGAGGAGCAATTCAGCGCTGCATGTTGGAGGGTGACAAAAATGTCAGTTAACCCTTCTAATTGCCAGTTGCTGCCCCAGACATTGTCATTCCCAGTGTCTTCAGGCCAAACCAGCTGATTCTGACCTGTCCAGAACAGAGCACTTCTTCCACAGGGTCACTTCTGCATGCCAACTATTTTGGCTTTACCTTCACCAACAACAGTGCTATTTGGTCACCTTTCAGTCAGCTCAGCCTCCTGTGGCCATGCATGTGCAAGGATAGCTGCACTGGGTCTCCAGGTACCTCGCCTGGGACAGCTTCTGACATGGTGAACTCAATTTTTTGGATGCCATAACTCTTCTTTCCAGATCTGCCCATCTCAGAGACTGTCTCCTGCCTCTCTGCCACACCTGCTAAACCAGGGTCCCTCATGTTGCTGTCTGTGCTGGAAATCCTACATGATCACTGCAGAGAGAGTGTGTTTTTTCAGCATTTATTGACTGCGCTTGCCGAGGCCAAGCATTCAATGTTCAGCCTTTTGCAGGCCAGTCCACTCCTAAAATGGAGAAATGCATGAGAGTTGCATGAATCCCAGCCTCAACAGTGCTCAACAATGGGCAGTAGGGGAGGCTGGAGCCCCTACTTGGGAATTTCACTTATGTTGCTTTTGACTGGCAAATCCAAAGGTGAAAACTGGAGTTGACTGTTAAAGGCATTGCCACTGCTGTCCTCAGGGGTACTTGCCACCCTTCCTGGTAGGCACTGTGGGACATGCAGAACCACAGGCCCCTCTTCCTTGTCTTCTTGGGACCAGCTAAGACAGATTTTTAAGTTTGAGCCCACCCCATTAAGTACTATGGCCAGTCATAGGGTACCACTCAGATGTCTGCTATAAATATCTACCTTAAAACATGGAAATGGTGCCCTGGGCTCCCCTGGGTTTGCTTATTTGATCTCTGCTGGCTGCTAAAGGAGCTTTGTGTGACGAGGGTATGTGGAAACAAGTAGGTGCAGATACCTGRAAGAAACTACATGGAGTCTTCCCCATTGACCCCATTCTTCTCAGCCATCACCATCACCTGGTCTATTGGGAAAGCAAAGGAAAGAGGTTACCAYGGGAGTATTAGCTCCTGTAGGAGCAGAAGTGACCACAGCCAAGACCACAGCCAAATGGAGATGGTTCCCAGCAGCGCTGTTCAGGGCTGTCTCATCTCAGGTGGGATGTCAGCCCTGCTTCTCCTAGAGGTCTGCTGGAGACTGGGAAAATAAGACAGCAGATTTAACATCAGAACACAGGGGATAAAGACAAGTCAGTCCTCTTTGATTCACATGGTCATGATTTAYTCTATTTGTGCTCCATGCAGCTCACTGAGCACCTGACACCACAAGCCTCCTCCAGCTCTGGGCTCATTCTCAGCCCTCATCCTGCTCTTTTTCCCCAGTGAGGCATTCCTGCCCTCATGTTCACCCACCATCAGACCTAATTTTGTCCAACAGTCAATCCCTACCCCTGCCTCCCCTGGTGTCCTGCTGTCCCCAGAGTGTCCATACCCTGATGCTCAAGCCATGCCCTTTACTGTGACTCCACTTGCTCTCTACCACARTGAAAGTCCACTGGCACCCAGTGACACGTGAAGACCAGCGTTGTTCTCTGTTTACCTACAGAAATGGAGAGATTTTGATCTCCASGTTAAACTGGCATTTCACTGTTATAGTCCTCCACGCTGGCTGCTGGTCTCTGCAGTGAGTCAGAGGAGCAGAGAGAAAGGCTTTTCACTGGCTCCCCAGTGATGGGTTTGTACCGCTGTGGCCCACAATGGTGTCTGGGACATGTCCCTGTGCACATTTACGAGCAGTGACAACGACCTGGCTGGTGGTGCTTCAGGGCAAGGCTGAACCGGCACAGGCACATGGCACGTGAGGAGTTAATAAAAACTGCTGGATTAAAATCATTATATTGTCACTGAAAAACCCTGCTGTTAGCCACAGGGAAGGACCTCGTCTGCAGCTCCCTTACAATAAAATGAAGGGTAATTTCATCCAGTCACCTGCTGCTGACCTATTTAAAGTACCCGGAGGCAGGGCAGAGCAGGTCGCTGCTGGTTCAGCCTGCGGCAGCCAGGGTCAGGCTGCAGGTGAGGCACCCCGGTGCCACCTCTTCGGGGAATGGGGTGCCCACACCTTCTTCTCAGCCTGGACAGTGCAAGCAGGCAAGCTGGTGCTGCTGGCAGCATCGCTCTACCTCTGCCCCTGGTCAGGCTCTGTGCCGTGGGTGTGCTGCTTGGCAGAGGCTGGGGTGCCTGGCAAGTGATGGGGCTGCACGAGCCAGGCCACCATCAGCTCTACCCAGGCTCAGGGAGGTYGCTCCCCAGCACAGAGAGCCCAGCCTGTGCACCCAGGCTTTGGGGAGCCCTGCACATCCTTCCTCGGCACCGGCCCAAGTGCCCCCATGCTCCTTTGGGCTGGGGAAGGGGAAGCTTCCCCACATYAGCTGCCGCTGGATCTGCAGCTTTTCAAGCCGTGCTTTTAAGACTTGAATAAACTCTTCTTACTTGCAGTGACTTGGTTTGCACAACCATGGAAATTGGCTGTAGTGGTTAACTGTACGCTGGTATCTAATTGGCTTGAAAGTCGGTCTTGGAGGCATTCAGACACCAGCTCCAGCATCCTGTWATATGCTACAGGATATTGCTCTGTTGAGAAGGGGTACACAGCTGCTATGAAACCCCTCCCTGGGGTTACACTGGTACCTAGCAGGAATTGCCTGGCTGGGTTAGGTGGCTCTTCAGGGAAACATAGAGCTCAAGCCTTCTGTCCACTCTACAGAGGATATACAAGGATATTAAAAGGTTATTATGACTCTTATAATATTCAGTGTTTCCCAGATCTTGGAGTCCCATGATGACTGTGGGAGAAATGCTGCTTTCATTAAAAAATTTGGAAAGCTTTTGCAGCCCCATTGGCACAGAAAAAAGGCAGGTGATGCAACCTTGAGAGCGCCAAAAGCCAGCTGCAGAGAGAAACACTCTTAGAAACTTCATATTTCTAAGCCAGTCATGGTCCTCCAAGCTGCGTATTTCTTAGGACATGCAGTGCCATCGGTCTTGGCGAGTGCCGGTGGCCACAGGGGTCGGGGACTGTTGCTGTGCATCCTGTCCTCTCTGCCAGAGCCGGTGCACCCCAGGACAAGTGTTGCAAGAAGCTGCTTCCACAGTCAGCTGCTCCCCCATCCACACACGTACCCAGTCCTGCACGGTGCGTCAGACACACGAACACTCACACGTGCAAGTTCCCCCTGTGCCAGGCCCAGCCTGCAGGATGACAGTGCTTTCACYGGGTAGAGCTGTACTTGGGAAAAAGGATGACCCAGGAGTATTGTGATTTCCCTGGTGATGAAGAAGGTTGGTTGGAGAGTGTATGCTGGATACTGCATCCAGCCAGTATTTTCTCTGCTGCCTGCCTGGATGAGGATGGTGCAAAAGAGCTGTACGTGACCTTTCCAGCTTTTTCTGTCCTTGCTTTGAATGCGCCCTTCTGTCATTGAAGGCTAACTTAATACTGGGCTGTATTAACACAAGCACAGCTGGCAAGTCAAAGGAAGTGATTCTTCCCATTTACTCCACACTCATGAGGGCACATCTGGAGTCCCATGTCCACTTTTGGGACACCCTGCTATGGGAGAGCTGTTGATGAACCGTAATGGGTCCAGAGGAGGGTCGTTGAGATGGTTGGAGCTGGAGCACAGGACATTTTAGATTGGATATTAGGAAAAATTTCTTTACTGAAAAAGTGGTCAAGCATTGGAACAGGCTGCCCAGGGAAGTGGTTGAGTCACCATCCCTGGAGGTATTTAAAAGAAGTGTAGATGTGGCACTTAGGGACAGGGTTTAGCGGGCATGGAGGTGTTGGGTTGACGGTTGGACTCGATGATCTTAGAGGTCCTTTCCAACCTTAATGATCCTATGATTCTATGATTCTATATGAGGGGAGCTGAGAGCTGGCTTTGATCTGACAGAAGGAGAGGAGGCTGAAGGGGATCTGATAGCACCTTCCACCGCCTGAAGGGGCTGGAGAAAGGACAGAGCCAGACTCAGGTGCACAGAAAAAGGACAGCGGCAATAGGCACATGTTGCCATACGATGGGACGTACAGGAAAATTTCTTCAACTTGAAAGTGGACAAGCACTGGAACAGGGTCCCAAAAGTCTCTATTGGAAATCAGGTGAAATGAGTCCTACGCTTGAAATCAGGTTTCCTGTTGTTTATTGTAAGGAAGATTAGCACTTTTCATTTTTTAAAATGCCTACAGTATTCCCGTATCTTCACTTAACTCCATGAAAAAAAAAAAAAAACAGTATTTCGAAATGTTAAAAATTGCACTGCCAGGCCAGGCTGTGTCTTTTTAACATACTTGTGATTGTGTATATTTTTCTGCCTTACCTGCGAAGGGAAATCATCGTTTCTAAGGGACTTTGCTAGAGGCAAGAGGTGGATTACTAGAGCTGTGTCCTTCATTTAGGAATAATAGCCATTAAACTCCTTGTTGCTATGGGGCTGCGATTTCCAGAGGCGATACCCATTATCGGAGAACTGGCTGCTGGCAAGCAGTTAATGAGAGAGCTTTGAAACAGYGCAGTAAAAATCCAGCTTCCCTGCAGACTTCTGAGACGTGTATGAAAGAGGAAAGGGAGCCAAAGCTGGATCCAGCTGTGACCTGCACAGATGTGGGGTGGTGGCAGCTTCACTATTGCTCCACMGACTGAGGAAAGCCCCTTTCAGACCCAGCACAGGAGGTTTTTTGCAGAGCTTTAGGGTCTCTGCTGGCCTGTGGCAGGTCAGGGCTCTCTGCCCTGAGTCCAGACCCAACTCCCATGGCCTGAGCCAACACCAGCATCCTGCTGAGCCAAGAAAATACAAAGGTGTCTTTAAGCCATGAGAGAGCACACATGAGAGCCGGGGTATGGCGTGTGAAGGAGTTCTTACATCTCAGAGTCATTCTTCTACTTGCGCTGGGTTTTGGTCTCTTCAATGTGTCTTCCCAGCAGCAGAGAGGAGCTGGGAGAGCAGCAAATCCAGCTGGATGCAGCTGCTGCCTGGATGGAGGAGCTGCACACCCACACACCAACCCAGCATCTCTCGGCAGCACAAATACATCTCACCAGACTGCAAAAGGGAAGTGAGGGAAATGCCATGGTCCTCCTGTTCCTCTCTCTGAACTAAATCTGCAGTAGATATAGCAAAGATCCTTCCACAGAGGCATGTGGTCAGGCCTATTCCTCAGGGACAAACAGCTTCTCTGAGGCCCAAGGCAGCTGGATGAAATAAGGCAACTATCATGCTTTCAGTTTTACTGTTTTTCTTCCTTTCTGTTTGTTTGTGTTGTGAAAGCACGGGTGGGAATTCACATTCGTCCTTCCCTTTCTGAGATAAGAAAGTCTTCATCTTGCTTTGTGACTGAAGAAAAAGAGAGGAAACCTGAAACATCAGGGCTCTGCTGCTCCCTGGCAGAGCCTGGAGGGATGCCCAGGCTGTGACAGGCACTGCCACCGTCTCTGAATGCCTCTGAGCATCCCACTCTCACACGAGGTCCTGTTAACAGTGCAAACACACCGTGCATCATGGATCCCATGCTAGCAGTGGTCCTTCTGGTTGCGTRAAATTCTCCCTGAAGCAGACACGCTAAAGATCCCTGCTTGGGATGCTGAACTTTTTTATATAGCTGGAATTGCAGAGTCTAAATGCAGTGTAGCTCGGTGCAGCTTCAGATAGAGAAGACAATGGGATGTGCCAGGTTGCCATAGTTATGCTCCAGAAAGTGGAGGGAATTTCCCAGTGTTTAAAAAAACAATTTCAGCATCAGCAGATCTAAAATATAAAAGAACTGGATGACACTTTGGGGCCGGGAGCTTTTGGCGTTTCATTTATTTTCTAGAATCAGCCTCTAGCATGGCATTTTCATGTTGTAACCGAGGGTTAGAAATACAGGTTTTCATTGAAATGGTGGATACTAATCACATGACTCCAGGACCTGCAGATTGAGGTAACTGTCAAAAATCTCATAATGCGCAGTAGGCAGTCTGTAGTTTTTCAGTGGCAGAAAGATTGGACTGCCTCACATGTGCTAACAACCTGCAGATATTCAGTAAGGTTGTGGCATCTAGGACATGTATGTTTGCTGTCTGTGTACAGTTCCAGGAGCAGGATATTTTTACATCAACATGTTGGCAAGTTGAGGAAGAAAAAACGCATTTTCTGTAAATGCGTTAAATAAATCAAATGTATTGAAAGGAGTTTACTCTTGTCAGGGAGCAAGAGGGCTGTCTGCTTCCTGAGGGACAGGGAGCCAGGAGCCGAGGGCAATAACATGGCCAGCGGGACAGGGACCTCACCAGCCAGTACCCAGCTCCGCAGTGCCCAGGCGAGGTGAGCAGAGCAGCACCAGCCATCATGGCCAGGTTCAATCAAGAGTCTCCATCATCAGGGGAGCTGGTGTTGATGAAGCAGGTCCAATGTCAATCCATATGTCAGGGTCAGGATCAGTGGAGTCCATGGCCAGGCATGGGAATGGGCACGGCTACACTGGGAACCAGCAGTCTTACAACATATCTCAGGCAAGGACTAAAGGCTCGGGTTAAATGCAGCCCTTTGGGCCAACAGGCAGGGCATGTAGGTGGAGGCTCCAGGTGAGGCTGGTCTGGGCCATTAATGYTCTCAGGGCCCCCACAAAGCCTCATGGAACATAATGTAGTATATCCCATACTGTAGCATGGAGCAGCATTCTCCATTTGTATAGACTTTTGTTTGATTTTATCACAAATCTGTTGAGAGACAGTTTTTTCAATAAATTGCCAAATCCTGTGGTCATGGGATCATGACATGTTACACAAAAGAGTAAAACCAGTATGCCTCTGTACTACTTATTTTGGAGAAACCTTTGAAAACATGTCCCGACTGTCTCCAATATTGAATATTTCTTCTGAGGCTTCTGACTCTTGCTTTCTGAATTCCTGAGTTGGGCAATGCCAGCAAATAACAATGCTGGCCACCCCCTCCATTGCCATCTGAGTCCACACTGTTGCTAGCATGCCTGGATACAGGAACGTGCAGCCGGAGCCCATTTGGCACTCTGCTCTATCTTTTGACTTTCAAAGCTCACTTCAACCATACAAAACTATCAAGAAAATGAACCAGCTGGTAATGGGACACAAAGGCTGACAACGGTGCCCAGTAGGACACAAAGGACACCCAGTGGGACAACAGAGTCCCTGGCTGAGCTCTGCAATGTGGGACTGTGGAAGGGGGAAAATCTCCCTTCACCCCCGCGCTGGTTCAAAGGCTGGCGTTGAGAGGAGGGCAATTAGAGCTGCCAATTGCTTTGCCTGCTGCAGCTTCCCCTTTGTCACTGCTAAAAGACTGAGAGCCCAATAACAAGATGATAGTGCGGCTGAGCCCACGTCCCTGAAACACGCTCACTGCTCTCCCCAGCAGACAGAAAGTGCCTGGACCATTCATTCAAGAGCCTGCCTCAGTTCATTTTCTAATTCCTTCTTTCTCTTTAAGCCACTCATACATCAGGACCTGCTTCATCCACTCAGGCTGTTTCATTTGAGACTGTGCAAGTATTTTGGGTAAAATTTCACCCAGACAACTTCTGTTGGTTTTAAATCATCAGATACATAGAGCAGGAAAAAAGGCATTCCCACAGTGGGATGGGGTCTGTTTAAGCCCGAGCTTCTATGTGTATTTCACTGCCGTACTTTATAGAGACATGATTATTCACCGCTTAATCACTGGGCCTCTTTACTTTGTAGATAAAGGAATAGCTCAGAGGTGCTTTTTCTCCCAGTCTAGGAGCCAGCGCACCTCTGAGCACAAAAATTCGCATCAGTTCCTGYTAGCTAGCAAAACCAAGCCTTGACAAGTTCTCTGTATAGGGATCTGCTCTGAACCAGTGGCCTGGGCAGCAGCTGGGACCTTCCTGAAGATCTCTAGGTGCATCTTTTTTTCCTGCCTGTGGTAGGAAAATGGCAGGAATGCCCTTCAATGCAGAGATCTTGCAGAACAGTACTGGGACAAAGTCATGTGGGAGAGCTTTTCCKTATGCACATGTGGTGAGTTAGCTTTGGCTAACAGCAAAACTCCCACCCAGCTGCCCCCCCCATTCTCCTCCCTCAGCAGGAAAGGGGGAGAAAATAGGAAAAAAACAGGAGCGAGAAAGCTCGTGGGTTGAGATAAAGACAGGGAAGTCACTTACCAATTACTGTTGCAGGCAAAACAGACACAATTTAGGGGAGAGTAACTTCATTTATTGCCAATTAAAATATAATGTAATTGCAAATTTGCGCAGTGGGAAACAAAAAGACAAACATTAAACCAACACCCTTTCCCAGACTCGATTTCACTCCTTCACTCCAGACTCCCCTACCCACCCCCCCGCCCAAAAGTGGTGCAGGGGAGATTGGGGGCAGGGGGTCAAGGTCAGTACAAAGTGGTTTCTCTCTGCCGCTCCTTCCTCCTCACCTTTCCTATGCTCCAGCATGGGATCCCCACAGGCTGCAGTCCTTCAGGAAAATCTCCTCCAGTGTAGGTCCTTCGTGGGCTGCATTTTCTTCAGGAATATCCATTTGCCCTGGAGTGGTTCCCCCATGGGCTGTTGTGTGAATATCTGCTCCGGCATGGTCCCTTCCACAGGCTGCAGGGAATATCTACTCTGATATGAGTCCTCCATGGGCTGCAGAGAATATCTGCACCACCATGGAGCACCTCCTCCTCCTCCTCCTCCTCTGACCTTGCTGTTCCTCTTTTGTTTCTCACTTTGTTCCTTCCTCCTCCCTCCATGTGGTGTTTTCTGCCATTTCTTAAATATGTTTTCATATTTAAGGCATCACCAGCTTCACTGATGGGCTCAGCTTTGGCCTGTGGTTGGTCTGTTATGGAGCTGACTGGAACCAGCACAAGGTAGCCCCTGACCTCTTCCCAGAGGCCACATCTGCAACCTACCACTACCAAATCCTTTCTGCCTATACCCCATACAGTATGGCAAGCTATATCCCCCAAATTCAGCTAGAGAAATGGGGATGGGAGAGGAATGCAAGACGGAGGAGAAGGTTGAGATTCTGGAAGAACAAAATGCATGGGGTGCCCAGCAGGATGCTGCCGGTGGGAAGGGGTTGTGTGGGGGGTGATATCTCACGCTGCTGATTTCCAATGTCTCTGCTTTAGCCCCGTTAGTGCCAATGACAAAGATTGTTTCTGGGCAGGGCTGGCCAACTAATTTAGCTACAGAGAGCCTGCTGGGCGTTCTGGCTCACTGCTCCAGGAACAGCCTGCCCCATGCAAAGYGCCTGTGATTGCAGCGGTACATGGCTGGCTCCAAAAGAACTGGAAATGGAGAGGGATGCAGCCAGACTGTCTGCTGGGGCGGTCCGGGACACGCACAGGTCTTTGTGTCGATTTGCAGCTGAGGGGGTAGAGAAGCCTAAAAAGCCCTCAGACAGCTGTCTGTTTTGGTTGTTCCCTATCCTGCTGGGCTCCTGGGTGCTTCCAGGTCAAAGCTATTTCAYGGATTGACCTTTGCAGCCTGGGGCTGTGTCCCTTTGCTGTAACTGGTGTTATGAAACACAAAATCTTTTGTGTGCAGTCACTTACGTGCAGTCTATGTTCGATTGGGCAGCAGGGAGGACAACTGCCCTTTACCTTCCTGGTTGTGGCTCTCCGGGTCAGAGGGATGCTCTGAGAGAGCAGCCCMGGAGGCAGAGACTGCCCTGGAAACTCACTCAGGACAGAGCGGGCACAAGSTCTTCTTACCCCCCCTTTGCCGCGTTTTGAGGTTTCTCTAAGATGGGACCCTTCTCTGAGCCAGTGGAAGGCCATTCAGTTGCAAGGAGGGACTGAAAAACATGAAAGTGAAACTTGTGAAACACTGCTGAGCCAGGAAAGACTGAGACTCCATCATGGTTGTGGGTACGCAGGTCCTTTTTTGGGGGAAAGCACAGAGCCAACGGCTCTCGGAGAGAAGGTCAAGAAATACRGGGATAATGAGTGAATTGCTGCAAATCACACTGAGTTGGAGACTGAGAAACTCTAATTTTTTTAATGAACTCTGCAAAAATGGAGTGAAAATGAAGAAGGAATGGGATGACAATGTGTAATATGTAAAGAGCATGAGCACTTCCAGGTCATGTGCACTTCTCTTTGGCTTTGAGGGAAGATCACTGCACAGACTGTGAAGGAAAGCCTGGGAAAGTTGGTAGCAGGGACAGAAGGAAATAGGAGTTCCCAGAAATGAGGATCAACAAAACTGTGAGGAGTTTGATCTACTCTAATTAGTAAGGAGGTCACCTGCAGCCCCGTTCACCAAAATTTGGGCACAACTCTGGGGCACAGGCACATGGCTCCATAGGCTCCATTTGAGTATTTTCAGCACTGCCAGAGTCTGGGCCACTACTGGAGACACTGAAATGAAGAGATGGTATTGAAGAGAATACCCTTACCTGTGACCATCTGAAGAAGGCAATGGGATGGCAGGACCCCTGAGGTGCACAATCCCCCTGGGTTTGGTGCATAACTGGGGGCATGACCATGCCCTCCTCTTTGGAGAGCATTTATAATGTACTTTATATGGTAATGGCAGTTCATTATTAACATTTCCAGCTCACAGTGTGTTAAGGATACCCTCCTCCCTAGCTCCCCATTTTCCACTCCGCTGTATTGTTTGAGCCATGAAATCACCAGCAATACTCCCTTTTGGCTGCATCCCTGGACAGATGCTGCATTGCTTGAGGAGGGGTGAGGCATGGCCGATTAATCTGTGCTCAGAGAGGCTGACTGTTGGGATTAGTGTTTCAGATGCTTTTAACATCTGCAGCTCCAGGACAGCCCCAAATTCATCAGCACTGGAAGCCAGAGGGTAACAGCAAGGCTGGTAAGAGCTCTYATGGGGGGGTTTGCCTATTGAATTGCTGCTGCCAGATAGCAAGACAAGAGGGAGATTTTATGGGAGAGGTGGCAGCCGTGCCATTATCTTGGCACTTCCAAATCTGTCATACAGTTTCTTGGCTATGTCTGTGATTCCCAAGACTAAGGAGGGTGTTGTTGGCTGTGCAGAGGGAGCAAGGCTAAGAAGCCAGGGAGAGGGCTGGAAGGACCCTGCAGAGCAGGCACAATGGAAATGTGTCAGCCCTGAAAGTCTCAAAGCTCCAGTTCCTTGTGCTTGGGAGGTGGGATGAGGATGGCCGTGAGCCCTGGCARGTCCCAGAGCTTGGGTCCAGCCCTTGCAGTAAACGCAAGGTGCTGCCAAAYCAGAGGTAAAGAGAGGGAAGGTGTTACGGGGGGCTTATCTCATGTAGTTACTGTGGTTTATCTCCCTATCCAAACCCAGTCCCTCCCTGCTGGTCTGCTTATCTGAGCTGGGCTTTGTTAGTCGGGGCTTCCCTCCTTGCTCTGACTCCATTTTTTTCCTGCACTAACTTTTTGTTTCTCTTCATCACAGGTTTTATGAGCCTTTTGTTTGTGGAGRCAGGCAGCACAGGGCATGAGAAGAGACTTCTGAGCAGCCATGGATGGGTTACAGCTGCGGGTAAGGCTCACCTCGTGCAAATCACAACCTTCCACCATCCTTCGGAGTCCCCAGCAGCTAAGGGAAAAGAAAATACCAGCTCCATCTATGTCTAGTGAGCCTGTTAGCTGGGGAACTCCAGGAGGCTCTTCAGGATTAAGCCCAGAGAGTGCCTGAGCTCCTGGCTTAAGCTCCCCCACCTCCCCTTCCTGCAAACAGCCCAGCCTGCCCCCTCCCAAGCCCGCCCAGGGACAGCGGCTGGAGGCACGCAGGGGCTGTCCATCTCATGAGTTAATCGCCTCCTGTTCAGATGTCAGAAGGAGATGAAGCTGCTATAAATAGATTGTGAAGCCCTCATGGTTTCAGCTGTGATTCACACACATGGCAGAGAAGCATTAGGAAGAATTAACATTCAATCGCTCAGGCACTTTCCTGAGAGCAAATGCCATTCTGTTCCCGTCACTTAATCTCCCTGCCCAGGGGAGGTTAGCAGCACTTTCCGGAGGGTCTGAATGGGTCAAATGGACAGGGAAACCTGGAGTTGGACTGTTGGGGAGCTAAAACCGGCCACTTCAGCTGGAATGACTGAGCAGCACCTGCCCATGATAAGCAGCTGCGTTTAGGAGCATGGCAAGGCGCTCTGCACCCGCCTTACCGGGGCTGAGATCAGATGGTGTGGTTTTGTTACGGTACGCATATGCCGAGACACCTGACAACAACCTCTGGGACTGAGACGGCTTCTGGCGATGGTATGTGCAGGGGACTGGGGCTCTTTCTTGCTCTCCCTAACTGGTGTTAAGATGTGCCTCTGACTGAGCGGCTCACAGGGTCTGTGGTAGTCTGCCTAGGTGAGCGTGGTGGGGCAGGACAGTGTACGTGGGTGGTCTACGTGAAATCCCCATTTCTTGCCCCCTACATCCTAATTTTTCAAAGCTCAGGGGAAAAACCGTAGCATACAGCTAACCTACCCATGGGAAGCTGTGTGCACTTGTTCCTGCATGTGTTTGCATTCATTTGCATGTGTCTAAGTGCCTCCCTCCCCCTGCCTTGCTGTGGTTATGCTGTTAGCAGTGACGGTCACTGAGCAATGTACGTGAGATGGAGAAACCAGCTGAAAGGGAGGTGAGATCAGACAGGTCCTGGAGTGGGAAGTGTGAGAAGTCTGTCTGTAGGTATCTATCCATCTGTTTGTCTGACAGTCTCCCGGATACAGGGAAAGAGTGATATTTTTCCTGAAAGGTAGCTTAGAGGGTAGAGCATCTCCTCAGAGTGATGACTATTCCTCACGCTTTTGCATATTTGGTGCCCCGTCGATAAAAGAGAGATCATGTCTCTAGTTTCATAGCATTGCCATGGTTTCATTGCATTGCCACTAGATTATGGGTCAGAGAATGAAATGGGCACTCATCATCCACAAGAGGTAAAGGGGAGTTTGGACTAAAGGATGAGAGTTCAGTGTTGGTATCTTTGGGTCCTTGGTTAGTGGTCTAGGGAGTCTGGAGTTCACGAGATGAGGCACATACCAGAAAATCTTTTCCTTTCACCCTGCTCTTAGGGACCCAGGAATCAGGGTTTCTCAGTGAAGCAAGGAAAGAGGCAGAAAAATGGTCAGAGGAACTGCAGGTTGGTGGGGGAGTCACCTTATTATGATGGGACTAAATCCAAGAAAGTCACCCCATGACTACTCCAGGGCAAAGAGGGCCCTATCCCACTCCTTGCTACAGGAAAACAACATCTCATTGCAGCTCTAGGCAACATCTTTCAGCATAAACTGAAGCCTGCCAGCGTGGGGGTGATTAAAGAGATCTCAACAGACAGGCTTCTCCTTGTGTGGATATGATCTCCTGCCTACTAAGGCACTGTATGAGGTTGGTATATCTAAACCAAGCTGGTTTTGGTGTCAAAATGGCATTCCCCTATTTAGGAACACGTCACTTAGACTGATAGCTGGAATATGGACTGCATGTGTGCTCTGGCAGGCTCATTTCTGAGTGGGTCTGCAGGCACCTGTATGGTCTTAAGCCATCCTTGAAGTCTTAATTATGTTATGGAAGAACCTGAAGTAAGCTGCCTTCAGAAATTTATGTGGGAATGCCTGAACAGGCTAAAGGGCTTCAGAAATAATTGTGACGTATTTCTGTTATTGTACAGAAAGTGGAATTGCAAGCTAGAGTTTCAGAAGGGGCTAGATTCCCCAGCTGGATCCTTACAGAGCCACAAAGCCATGTACAAGTCTGGAAGTGGCTCTGCAGATTCCCTTGTTGTGACGACAAGGCTCAGTTGACTTGCAGAAGCTTTTGCATGAACTATCCTGTATCTCAAAAAAGAAAAAAAGGGCCATGTGGAAATCTAAAGGGAGTATTTTAGTCTGTCTATCCTACAAATGTGTCCAGACAACCTGAAACAGCTTTGGAATGTGGACCATATTGGATGCAAATGGCAGGCCATATGTTTTTTAACATTAATTGCCAAACTTTCAAAAGCACCCTATTGACCTCCTACAGTCAGTGAAAGAGCACAGCTCATGCTTAGGCACCTAATCATTTGTCATCTGTTCCTTGTTTTTCTTCAACATTTATATGGTAGTATCACCAACTTGGATGGTCTCCAGCATTGTGAGAGCTGCACAAAACCAAAATATTAGCCAATTTTCCAAAACATGGCACCTGTAAATGCCAAGCTTACAGATGGTACATGATACAATGGGAATTACAGGCACAAAATAAAATGGTAAGGGCAGTACATGGTGAAAAATTCCATCATTCATCTATAAAAGCTGGATCTGCTGATGGTCTGCCTGGTGGTTGCCATGAACAGATGCTGGACTCTGGAAAAAAGGGGTTGGAAAGATATCCAGGAATAAGTCATGATGGTTGAGAAGGGAGGAAATGAGCGCTGTAACAGAATCCTGCCAGCCTGGGCTGATGAGGTTCACCTGCAGAGAGGGGAAAAGGCAAAAGGAGTGGACGGGTTTTCTTCTACAAGAACCAACAAGGCCAACAAGGTAAGGAGAGCAACGTCTTGCAAACCTCATTGGAAGACAAGAAGTCATCTCTGGTTCCAGTTATTTCAATGTGGTCTGGCGTGCCCAGCTCTGATGCCGCAATAGCACTGGAATTAGTCCATGTCCCTGCAGTAGCTTTATTCTCCAATGTAGTGTGCCTCTTTCACCTAGCTGGTATGCATGAGAGGCAGTTTTTCTCTCTCTGAGACCATATCTTTTCTGCTTACAGCAGGCATCCAGCAGCCGGAGCCTCCTCAAGCTCACTGTTATGGAGGTGAAGTGGATTCACATGTTGGTCATCATCTTCTTCCTGTTGTCTGTTGCAATGACAGGCTGCTTTCTGTGGCAGTACAGCCTCCCCAAAGTGGAGCCCAGTAAGTAGTCATCTTTAAGCTTGGCCATTGTTTGGCACGGTTGGACTCGATGATCTTAAAGGTCTTTTCCAACCTAAATGATTCTATGATTCTATGATTCAAACAAATTTGTGAGACAATAAACGTCTTTCTCCCCATGTGGACATTTCCCCAAAGAGGATTTCTCCAAACAGCACACAAATTTACCTCCTCCTAACTGGTGCAAGGACACAGAGGAGATGAACATTGGGTTGATGGAGTACCATGTAACTCTGCTGGTGTCCAGAGAAGCTCCATTACTTCTGGCGCTAGCCTAGGTTAATTGATACACCAAGGAGACATTTTATTTTACATTCTCTATCTTTTTCTTTAGAATCCTGTTGTAAAAGTCACTGCAGTTTAGAACAGGTTTTGTTTTACACCTTACCACGTGCTTCAGCTTATGGATTTGCTTCCTTTCCTATTCCCCTAATCTTAGATTTTAGAACCAGCTCAAGCCCCAGGTTCACACTAGAATTCCCTTATGCTGATTATACAAAACTCAACAGATAGACTCAAGGCGCTGTATGTGCAAGGATGAAATATATACAGTGTAGCTGATCAGAGTTTTAAGTATCCCAACGGTGGCATAAAATCCATGGTGAAGGTGCCGGAGGTACTTCATAGACCAACGTCTGAAAAGATTTCAGACTCTACATTTTTATCACAGACTATCAGAGGCTGCCTGTAGGCTCTTGTGTATCCATCCCCATTCATCTCAAAGTTTTCATAGTGCCATTTCTCTTCTCATCTGTATTTCTAATGCTTCATGCTCAGTTAGTAAGCCAAAAAATAAATAAGCATTTTGTTTACAGCTTACAGGGCAGAGGAGCTGTTTTTATGAACACCTTGGGATCAACTGGAAAAATAGTGCCTCCAAGTAAGAGAGTTCCCATCTCTCACTGAGTTTAAAGATCTTTGCTTGCCACAAAAATTTAAGATATGTCTCTGGCATATGCAGGATACAGCTAATTCAGAAGACAGCTAATATATTAGGTATGCAGCCTATCAACTGTTGTTATGGTGTTAGATTTCTGGTGACACTCACAATTCACTTCTACATCCATTTTCTGAGGTTACAATATGCATGGGACAACTCTGTCCTCCTGAACCCAAACTCAGACTTTCCCCTAGACATGGGCAGGGCACTTTCATGGGGTCTAAACCCACTGTCAGGTACCCTACAGTGTCTTCTATAGTCCCAGGTTGCAGAGTCAGYTGAAGCCTATTGCAGCTCCTGTCCATCCCATGTGCTATACCATGTTGGAATAAGCAATAACAGAGCACAGTGCCCTCTTCAAGTCCTGTTTTATGTGAGATAGAAACAATTCAAGATTGTCTCTTTGCCTACGCAGAAGTGTCCTTCAGCTTTGGACAACACAAGCAAGAAAGCTAGTGCTGACTGCTGGATGAGGTTAAAGCTTGTTAGTGTGTTTATTCAAGTCACATATGCTATCCTTGAAATGTTTTCCAGGCCCATCTGTGATGCAAGTGAGACCAGAAGCTGTGCAGATGTGCCCCCGCTATCCTGAACCAGTACCGCTGGACCACCCAATCCCCATTCTGAAGGAGGCGTTGGAGAAGGTCTGTGAGGAGAAGGGAACAGAGGGAGACAGAGCTCATGACTGCTCTTCTGAAGATGTAAAGGGGAGAATACCCTTTACCCTGATGCCCCTGAGCATCTCTGGGGAAGGAGGTGGGAAATCAAGGAGGTGGAGAACATGTGAATCTAGAAATGGATATATAAAACTCCTTCACTGAACATACAGAACAGGTCAATAAGCAGTTATCTTATCCAAAGGATAAGCTATGATGAAGAAACGTTATTACTTGTCCATCAGAAGGTCTGGTGAGCATACATCAGCACAAAATGATGGCTTTTGGCATCTTGTCTACTATTAGGCAGCCCTCATGTCCTGGAAAGTAGGTGACTCATGTAACTAGTTCCTATTCATCAATGACTGCCAATTCCTTATCTTAGTGCTTTGCTGGCTTTCCCCATGCCACCATTTAAAAATTGAAAAGCTACTTGTAGGTAACTTCAAGGAAGGGAATGGAGGGGAAGGGGAAGAGGAAGGGGACCTACATCTGCATGAAAAAGAGACCTGCTTTTCTTCAGTATGATATACTGTCTCTGAAATTTTAGCACTGTCTGAAATTCTGGTAGGCTCTATTTGCAATGAGGAAATACTGCAGTGTTGCCTTGACTGTATGGACCATAAGGACAGCCATGCTCTGATGGGACACTCCTGATTTTGTAGACCCCTATCATATAATATACCCTCTCATTTGTCTCTTTATCATGAGTAACATAACTAGTTATAATAGAAGCTGTCCCACAGCTCTGATTGTTCTTCTTACCCTTCTTTGAATCTTTTCCAGCTCTAGCATACTCTTGTGGAGATGCGTAAAATCAGTACTGTATACAGTATTCAAGGTGCAAGTGGACCAGGGATTTATACAGTCATAAAATGGTGTTTTCTGTTTTATTTTATGTTACTTCTCTAATAATCCCTCATATTTGATTTACCTTTTTTTTTTGCCATAGGGCACTGAGCAAATGTTTACATAGGAGCATCCCTCATAGCCCCAAGGTCTTGTTCCTGAGTGCTAACGACCAGCTCACTGCCCATCTGTGTGTATGTGTTGTGAAGTTAGGGTTGTTTTCCTGCATGCACACTGCTTTATCTACACTGAATTTCAATTGCTATCACTTCACATTCACTTTTATGAAGTCTCTGCCGCTGTCTCTGGTGTTACTCTAGAGAGGCAGTTTATTATTCAATTAGGATTAGTCAGAGAGGTGGGGGAATGTGCAGAACATTGAGTGTCCATCAGAGAGTCATCTAACCTCCCTTCTTTGTGCTCCTCAGAAATGAAGTATCCAAGCGCTTCTTTGAAATAGGCTGGTGAAACTATTCCTATTTTGCAGATGGAATAGGGCACAGAGAACCCAAACACTAGATGCACAGGAGGACATAGGTATTTGAAAGGGGCTTAGGCACCAGCACCTCAAAAGTGTATCTTCAGGTGCCCTTAGGTTCTGCCTAAGTCTGTGGACACTCGAACCCACGCTAAAGATCTTGCACTACCTGAGACAAACTACCATCCTGTGCCAGGCCAGGGACCCTGGACAGTACCAGATGTGATTATATTGCATACAGGGGAGGACTTTTTCCTAGCCCACGGCAGCTTGAAACGGGAGACTGACATTCACTCATGCATGAGGCTTAAGGAAACATTTCTCTTCTAAGGGTAAATACTTTTGCTTATCAGAAAGGTCTACGTTTTCCTCAGAACAGTCTTGCCAAGTCCAAAGGCTGAGTATTGGATTCAATGACATTCAAGTCTAGAAGAGCATCACATATTTCTGTCAACTTGCTGCAGGTCCAGGCAGGTCTACATGCCAGACTCTTTCTGAGAAAACTCTAAGGAGGACCATGCTTGCTGACATGAAACCAGTCTGTTCTCTGCAGGTGCTGATGTACCTAACCATACTAGATGGGCCAGTGGCTCATGGGGAAGCGAGGGCAAAGAACCACTACAGAAGAACTTGGCACAAGTTAGATGTTTCCACTGCTGCCTGTCAGTGCACCTCACCAGTCCATCCAGTAAAGACATCCTGAGGACATGACTCAGCTTGGCCTTTCTTGTTTCAGATGCTGGGCTTGGAAGGCCATTTCTTATGTCTTAACCTTTCTGTGCAAAAGATAACTTATGCATGATGGTGACATAGCTTTGAAAAAGTCATAAAAGAGCAAGACCAATGCATTCTGCTTGCAGGAGGTGGGTGGAGCACTGCTGGCTGATTAGGTCTACACAACTCTGGCATAACAGGGAGAAAGGAGAAATCACAGCCCTCTAGTCACTCAGTGCTGTTTCTCAGATTGCAATTTAAACAGGAGTCCAAGCTCTAGCATGTTTCACGGCATGAAAAATGTCATGGGATATTTGAAAAGTCTGGATCTTTTTCTCATACATCTTTGAACCTAAAATACTAGTGCAAAGAACAGATGTGCACAGTACAATCTAAAAAGGAAGAAATTAAAATTATTAGGTTTTAGCATTTGTTTTTAATCGTATAAGCATTATAGGTATTACAAGGATGAGCATCACATTCTTCTACACGGTGGAGATGTAGACTGAAAGATAGATACTGGATAATTCAGTATAAGCAATTCAAAGGAACAGTACAGTTAAAACATTTTATTTTGCCAAAACACATTTGAAAAAATCACTCTCAAGTGCTTGGGAGTAAGGAGAGCTGATGGTCTGGGTCTTCTACTGCCTGTTAAGTACTAGATGCATTATAAGATTCTTCATTTGGAAATTCATAATTTCCCATCATTCTCCAGGTAGATATGATGCTGCGCCAAAAGATTCATAGCTCTGGTCTCCCTGCCATGTCTGCCATTGTTATCTACAATGACACTGTGCTCTGGACAGGCAACTTCGGGAAGAAGAATGGTTCGGACCCCTCCTCAGTGGTGCCCAATGAGTACACTATTTACAGGTGAGACAGATGTATCACAGGCATGAGAGCTAGAAAAAGAGCAGATGATACACATATGGAGATCTAATATCTGGGAACAGACCCAGACTGTCACAAACCACGTCTTCTACTGGCTCAGGTCCACTGCAGAAACCTCTTCTGGGTTACACCAAAACTTTGTGAGACAAAACTTCAGCTAGTCTCTAAATTATCATATGCTTGTGGCTTACTAAGTTGTTTACTTTGGATTTTTTTATTATTTTTAATTTGATCTGACAATATTTTAAATTGAAATAGCAGTGACCATCCTGAAGAACCTGAAAACATACTACTCCTTACATAGGAGTCTCCATGCTTTGAGGATGCCTAGGGCACAAATCTGAAGACTGAGAGCTAGCACAGATTTTGTGAACAGCGAGGAGACAGTGCAATAGGATTTAAAAAAAAAAAAAGTTCAGCCTAGCAAAAAATAGGGTTTGGGAAGAGCATCTACTGAACACATAAAGTAAACCTGTACGTTTATTCATTCTCACAGTGAAGTCAAAGCCATATTTGCCATTATTTTTTAGATGAAGATAGAATCAAGCTCTTAGTGTGTGTTAAAAAACAAAAACAAATACAAAGGAAGTGTTTACTTCCTTTAAAGATCTATTTTCAGTGATTTATAACTGTGCTATATATGAAACATATGGGCTGCACTCTGACTATCAAATGTTGTCCTCAGAATAAAGTTTTGGAAAGTTTCAGCAGCTGTGATTACCTGTTTTTCCCCCTCTGTATCACAGTAAAATCCCTGCATAGATGCAGGGATTTCTTCCAGAATCATAGAATGGTTTGGGTTGGAAGAGGACCTTAAAAGTCATCTAGTTCCAACCCCCCCTGCCATTGGCAGGGAAAGGGGAACCCGTCCCTGGGTGGGCTCGAACCACCAACCTTTCGGTTAACAGCCGAACGCGCTAACCGATTGCGCCACAGAGACTCCCAAAAAAAATTTATCGCCAGTCAGTATTGTTTATGGTTGGAACTACGACAGTATTGGATTGTCTTCAAACCTCTGACCTTCCTTCTTGATTAATGAAAGCATTCTTGGCAAATGCTTTCACTCTAGGCTGTCTTGCGCCAGACCAAGAATTTCACCTCTAGCGGCACAATACTAATGCCCCCAGCCGTTCCTCTTAATCATGGCCCCGTTTCTGAAAACCAACAAAATAGAACCGGAGTCCTATTCCAGAAGACCTTTTGTAAATTTGACTCTATTCTGAAGCCACCCAAATATCAACTCTGAATATGAAATGTAAAACTTTATGGCATTTTAACCGTAAAATTCCAATAAATTACTTGCAACTTGTTATGGTATTTACTAAGCAATAATTTACTAAATATGTCATCTTATGAATACTAAGTGAACAGAAAAAGTTCTGTAGCCCGCTGCACTCTTGGGGAGATACTACTGAAGGTTACGYTGCAGTCCATAAAGGCCAGAGTTAAGGATATTAATTCAAGCTTCTTACCTGCATTTTAGCCATTCCTTTCTGAATTAGCAAAGGTGTTGCATGTAAAGCTACAGACAGTGGGCCAGTTGGGTGATCTCATGTACTGACCATCTTTCCTCTTGATACATGGGTTTCTTAACGCTTAATTTCTATAAATGTTTGTTCCTTAACAGAATTGCCAGTATCTCCAAGATCTTTCCCACCATTATGTTGTACAAGATGTGGGAGGAAGGAAAAGTCACATCTCTTGATGACCCATTGGAACGTTACGCCCAGAACTTTGTTATTAAGAACCCTCTGGGAAGGCTCAAGGAATCGGAACAGAGATACACAGCAGATGGGCTGATTTTTTTGGAAAAAGGCTCAATGCCACTTAAGCCATCACCTGTTACCTTGCGCAGAATGGCCAGCCAGCTCTCAGGTGAGACAACACTCCTACCTGCTTGCCCTCTGCCCACCACTACGCCACTTGAAAGAGACCACAGAGAGAACAGACCATATGCCAGGGATAAAAAAGGTTGCTGTTGAGGCCATTTCCCAGTACCGACCCTGCACCTTTGCACTTCCCAGAGGTCAGGCAGGACCCTTGGAAGCAAGTTGTCAGCAGCTTCATGAAGCGCTAGAAGGAAACTCTTGTCCAGGCCACCTGCTAGGAAAGGGGCCAAGGTGCACCGTGGGCTGGGGAATTGTTTTTCCCATGCAAGGTGAATATGTATTTCTTTCAACACAGTAGCATGACCTGAAATCAAGCTCCAATTGCATAACAGTTTTTTGTACTCCAGCCCAGAGTGCTCTCGTTTTTCTAAGATGTAGAGTTGAGGGTCGAAGTGGCACCAAACCTCTTTGCTTTGAACAGATAGACCTTGATCGCTGAGCTAAATTTAGCTGCCAGTGTGGTTCCTGATCTGGGATTCCTGAGCTATTAATAGCTTTGTACTTGTTGGCAGAAGACTATTAATCTGCTGCTACCTTCATAATTGGGTAACTCTTACATTAAGGTAGAAGGAGCTCACAGGACTCAGGAGAACTTTAACCTTTCTCAGAAATAAAGCTGCTCATACTTGACTGAGAGATTCCAGAATGTAATGGACAAAGAGACTGTGCTGATATCTCATGTGGCATTTTGATTAAACTCTGTAGCACCTGCATTATTCCAGATTGGAATAAATGCCCTAAAATTAGGACCTAAGATCAAAATAGCGTGTAGGCAAATTGCAGTACCTCAGGACAGGGTACAGCATCACCTGAAGAAAGCCAATATCAAAATAAGGGTTCCCCAAAAAAGAAGGATGCAACTGAAACCTGGAAACAAACAAACAAAGAACCCAAAGTGGCCAGTGGCAGCAGGAGGCAGAAAGAAAGGTGAGTGCACAACCCTGCCCAGCCCCTTTCCCTGCAGACAAGGTCTTGCTGTAGCCAGCCTGATGATGTCCTCAGGGGCATCAACTCTGCCTGGTCCCCTCTGACTCTCAGGAGCACCTGAAGCTGGTCTGGCTGCTCCTTGCAGGAGCAGTGTGTGCTGGGGCTGCAGGTCCCAGCCCTGCTGTAGTTCCCTGTCACCTAGTGAGGTGTGATGTATGCCCTAGAAATACTTGTAGGAAGCGTATGTCAAAAGTGCTCCTGGTCATAGCATAATTGCTTGTAACGTGCAGCCATTCCATTGCTTCCATCACTGTGCTGGATTTGTGTCCCCGCTTAGCTCCTTTTACGTTCCTATGTCTTTTTTTTTTTTAGAATGTGGCCCAAATTTCCCAGACGACACCAGCAGGGCATACCAACCAACTTGGACCCTGACAATTTAGTAGAAGGAGAAGCACAGTTTCAAAATCCCGACTGAAAATCAAATGAATGTTGAGGTCACATGTTACATTTCCTGTCTTTCAAAAACCAAAAAGGAATAGGTTCTGCTTAGCTTCAAGATCAAAGCCACTGCATGACATGTTGTAAAGTGTTTTTCATCTAAATTCTTCCAGTGGAAACTGATCTATAATATATCCTCATTAGCTGGGCTTTTCTACATTGCAAAAAGTAACTACATTACAAAAGTAACTCCAAAGATTTTTCTTCTCAACACTTGATGGGTACATTGCTAGAGGGAGGTTCCAGCTTGTTAAGACTGTGATTTTTCAAATATATATGAATGACAGTATGAGATGCTATTGTAAATTATTAACAGCATGCTTGTCACATCAACTAGCAGCCCATGAGGTATAATTCAATGACTGTGGATTTTCTGTTATGCTCACACATTCTCCAGTTTATCATTTCTAGTGAACCTCAAAAGAGACACTGCACTGCTGGCGTGGTGCTGGTGAACTCTCCCAGTGGTGCAACATTTTCTTTGCTGCCATTGTGGCAAGTAGGAAATGAAGGAGCCCATTGTCTGCTGGAAGATGCTCAGTGCATCTCTTATCTGGTCATTAAGCTGCACAAATAACCACAGACCAGAAGCAGAAAAAGTGCTCTTGTTCCAGTTCAATTCCCAAGGTCAGGCCAATTGAGAAAAACATGTGTTGCTGCTACAAAAGAATAGGGCCTCATTCAGCTTTGCCATGATTAAGCACACGCTCACTGAGCAGACGATTGCAAGTCATTTTTCTGTCATGTACCCTTCCTGATTTTCTCCTAACCTCTAAATCAAAGTCAGCTGTAAACTGCAATGAGGATTTCATTCCAGATGTAATCCAAGTTCTGGACTTGGCGAGCTGTAGATGCTGTGCAAAGGAGCTGCRGCATGTTAAAAAGTCCTGGCCAAAAGTTTTTAGGGAATCCATGTTCAGTGTTGCGGAATTAAAAGTGAAAAGAACTTCAGTTTTTCTACATTCAGAAACCCTGAATAAATGTTGCTAAAGCTGAAAAAAAAAAAGCTAAAAATACTTTAGGCCAAGCCTGGAATGGTTCAGAGAAGTTCAAGCCCTCTGTAGCAAGGTGTAAAGAACAAAAACCTGTTTAAAGGGGCTGTTGCACACCTTTATAGTCGAGGGAATACAGTCACATGAAAATACGGATGGGGATTTCCCCAACACCCAATATGCCCTTCTCTTCCAAAATACACTTGGGGATACAGGGGTTTTTTAATCATTCACCAAGGTATTTTTACTGAAATGTAGCAACCCAGAGTTGGTGCTGGGGTAGGACTTACATTATGCAGATTCAGTGGTCCATGACTTGAATACTGTGTCCTGCAAGTCCAGTATGAACAGGTCCTTGCAGCACATTTGCTATGTGTATAAAGCACATGTGTGCATCGTTGTTCTTTCCATCTTGCCATTGAATCTTGCCTTTTGCYCACTCTTCACCAGACTCAAAGTTTCCTGGACCATGATTTGTCTCAAATTGTTAACTTCTCTTTTCCATGGCACAGGTCTGCCCAGGAGGCTGCGATCTACCACCCTGCTGTGGAAGGGCAATACGCAAGACGCTCTAGCTCTCCTGAAAGATGATGTCTTGGTTGCTGATCCAGGAACCAGGTCAGATATATTCACTTACGAGCTTTTGGTCTGGGTTTTTCTCCACTGATATTAACCCCACCTGCAGTCTCCATGGTCAATGGATAAAAGACAGCCATTCCTAAAGGGACCTTCAGCTATCTACCCATACACCTGCCTTAGGCTGGAAAGAGTGACTGTTGGAGGTGCCAGGGTTTTTTTAATGTGCATAGAGCCTGAGTGAGAAGCCTAGGTGAGGCAAATTAAACTGCTATAGTTAGGCCCAATGAGCCTTAAATTGTGAAAGATGCAGATTTTAAAAAGTGGAAAGGCATGTTAATTTAATTGATTTAAATCATCATAGATTTCGCTTAAAATCATGCTATGTCTGTAGTGATTTGCATGTCTCTAAATTATCTGTAAGTTCTATTAATGTTCGTTACAATTTACATAGCCTGTTAAAAGTCTATTACCTGAGTTGCAAACATTCAAAAACATGAATGGGATCCAGTGGACAGCAGGTGAGGTAAAGGATTCAGACTAACTGGGGAAAACTTTCTAAGTCTGCAAAATTTTTAGGGAATACAATTACATTCTGAAATAATTTGCCTAGGGTTGCTGAGGATTCACCATGGCTTGAAGTCTGCAAGCTTAGAAAACTCAATGGCTCAATCATGGCAACCTTGTATTAGTTCTGTCCCATGTCATGTAGGAGGTTACAATAGGTGCTACTTAAAGGATTTTAAGACTTTAATACCATCATCTTCTTTGGTATTTATATTATGCTCACCATTAAGATACATAAGGACATCCACTCATAGTCTCTCAACCCCTTACTACTTGACATGTTGATRGTTTTAACTCTGTCTCCCTGTTCCTGGATATACTTCACAGCTAACAGACCATTCTTCCTAAAGRAAATTCCCATTCACTGATACAGAAATTTTAACATATTTTTCTGGGTATGTTGAAATTCAGCTCCATTTCAGATATAAAATTTTAGATCCAGAATGTATTTATTCTTGGGGTAGAAATATATATGTTCATCATGCTTTTATTCAGCTAGATGGACTGGAAATCATTGAAGTGGTACCAAATTTGTGATCTAAATAGGCCTCAGTGAGGTGTGTGGCTTCACACAACTAAAAAAACAAACAAACAAACAAACAAGGTTGAAAACATCATGAATTTTCAAAATGTGTTTGAAAAAAAGTTGCCCATTCATGTCTTCCTGTCATTAAACTTCATTCAAGTATAAAGACTTAAATCACTTTATGGATATTAAAGACTGAAGCACTCAGGTGTCTTTAATGACTCAACATTGCTGGATGCTGCTTTGTAGACTTTTAAGTGCTTTTTAAGTGCTTTTACCATCTTAAGGTAGCTTAGGTGCTTAAGTGATTATACCATGTTAAATCTCCAAAGAGGCTTTTACCTGGGATTTTGAGACCTTTAAGGTAAGCACCTGTAACTCTCAACTCTGCTTTTAAAAAGAACAGATATATTCTTTGGTGAACAATTATAAACAATAAGTCAGGATATGCAAATATATAGGCTTTTGCATAAATTTTTTTTTTTAGTTTTCCATCTCCAGCTCTCTTTCTGTACATAGTGGTTAAATAGCTCTGCTGATATTCCCATAAGAATTTTCTCCTTCTTGACTTAACAACAAATCAAGGCAACAACACTCAGTTTTTCTCTGTCCCTCCTTCATCTCTCCTCCCTCTTTAGCATGTCATATGATAAAAAGAGAATTTTTCCCCAAAGAAGAGAGACCTAGCCACTGTTTTTGCATAGTCATACCCACACTGTATCACTGAGGTAAGCCTGATCTAGATATATTCCTCTTCCTTTTCAGATGCCACTACAGCAATTTGGCCTTCTCACTGATGGCACACGTGCTAGCTGACCATGCAGCTGAGGGGCAATACCAGCGCTGGATCTCGGAGAACATCCTGGACCGCTTGGGCATGGAGGACACTGGCTTCGACATCACGCCACCGATCCGCTCCCAGATGGCTGTGGGTTTCTACAGCAGCCAGCAGCCGGCCCCTCTCTATGACCTCGGCTGGTACAGGCCTTCTGGCCAGATGTACTCCACAGCTGCTGACCTTGCCAAGCTGGCAATGGTCTTCTTAGGCACCTACCACCGTCGTCTCCTAGAGCCTGACACAGTGAAGACGATGCTGACCCCTCTGTTTAAGTGCTCCACTGAATACTTTGCTAACAAGACCGGCACACCCTGGGAGATTAATGAGCAATTGGGATACGATGTCATTAGGAAGGACGGAGACCTCGACGGTTATTCAGCTACCTTCTCTCTTATCCCCAAGCTCCGCCTGAGCTTCATTGTGTTGATGGCAGGGCCCAGGCCTCAGGGTGGAGATATTGTGACTCAGACATATGAGTATCTTATTCCTGCCATGGAGACGGCATTCAGAGAGGCAGAGAAAAGCTTGATTCCTCCTCCAAGTCCAGGCCCTTATGTTGGCTACTATACCTATTCCAACCTGACTTTCTATGAGATCAAAGTTGGAGCTGGTGGGGTGCTGGTCATGCAGCAGTTTGGGCCTCACGTGGAAGAGCTGATTCCTGAAAAGTACCGAACAATTAAGCT
This sequence comes from Phoebastria nigripes, assembly GCA_035582835.1. NCBI lineage: Eukaryota > Metazoa > Chordata > Aves > Procellariiformes > Diomedeidae > Phoebastria > Phoebastria nigripes. The sequence continues at coordinate 722,025 of JAYKAV010002848.1, forward strand.
CCACCACCTGGAAGATCGTGTTTTCCAAGTTGTTTTTGACAAGGAGTTCCCATGTGTTCTGCACCTGGGCTCTGCCTCCATCTCACTGGAGACCCAAAATGGGCAGCTTTTTAACTTTTATCCATTCGATCGCAAGGGTTTGTCTCCTGGCTTTGATGCACCAGGGCTGAACACATACAATGTGGTGCGTGTACTTCGTAAACCTGTATTCTATAGCTAAATGTCCCCTCTACTTTTTCTGACCACTTCCAGGAGGTGGCTCCAAATCTGTGTCTTACCAGACTCTCCTGTCTGTGTGGCTTTATGGATGCCATTTAAAAAGGAAAGATGGTGGCAAATGACTCTTTTGCCCAACAAATATGTCACATCCCACTTCTAAAATGACTTTAATGGCTTGCGATCCCTGGCAGTGCACAACAGGCCAGCTAGCAACTGGGGATGCCTGCAGAAAAAAGAGGTGGGAATGTGCTGGGTGGATGGTGTTTGGATGCTATAAAAAAAAGCCGAGCACTTAAGTCTCCACACTTACATTGTCTGTTTGATGACCATTGTGGTGATTGACTGGTGTCATCAAAGGGCGGAGAATTTCCTGTGTCTCTCAGAAAATATCTTTTCTTCAGTCCAAGGCTTTTTCCAGGGCTTTTCAGGTGCCCATCTACCATGAACAAGATTCCTCACCTGGGTTTGCCAAAAGCATTATGTGCTAGAAAATGGCACCAGCCTGCTACCAGGCCCTGCTTGTGATACCTGGGAAGCGAGGGTCCATTTCTTTCCTGGGTCACAACAAGGAAACTGTGAAAAGAGCAGACAGCAATGTGGTTATGTCTTGGCTCCATGGATTTCTGCAAAAGCAGTGATCACACAAAGGATATTGTAGCACTTAAGCATAGAAGCTGAAGTTTACTCTTGTGAGCAGGGCCATAAGAACATATACTGGTATATTCCAGCTGGACTCAGGTTTGTGACTATCTCAGTATATAGGCAAGTGTGCAAGTGTGGCGTTTAAGTACAGGAATGCATGGGAGTCTTTATGTGTGTTTTGGGCAGGGTGTCTGTATGGATACATACCCATTGTGTTTGTGCAGGTATGAGGGAGGATGCTAAGGGAAAGTGCATCAGCCTGGGGAACACCACATTTAGGACAGGTGCACCTGCAAGCAATCTGCAAAGCCACAGGTGTATTTTCTCCTCCCTTCTTGTGCCCACTCAATGCCAAGGCAGGCAGGACAGATGATACGTCATTAATGGCCAACACCATATCACTCTGATGGGAACAGCATCAGGCACAAGTGCAAGACAGGGCAAGTACCATCGACTGAGGAGTCTTGGCTTCTGCAATGCCTCTTCAAGTTTAGGAGAGTATTGTGATTGCAGCCCTAACTGGAGCCTGAAATAAAAGCAAGCAGAGGGTAAGGGCAAGATAACTCTTACCTTGAAATGAATAGTCTAGTTGCAGAGTATGGCAATGGCTGGCCAGCATGGAAATCCTGAAGGAAGTGCAAAAGGGTAGGCATACTAGCACAATCAAAGACCCTTCAAAGTGCATATTCTCCCATGCCATAACTAGTATGAGGTTGGATCCTCTTGCAGAGTCACCTCCTTCTGCTGCTTGTCCACTCAGAGTCTTGAAAGTGGACATGTCTCAGAGAGGGTGAGAAAATAAATCTCCCTGCCTCCCTTCTCTCTTGTTGTCTCTCACTGTTTTCACTCTGTGTATAGTTCTTCAGCTTCAGTTTTGAGTAGAGAGACCATCACTGAGGGCCTAGAAATCTATGATTCGCAAACTTGGTTCCCTGCCTTTTTTCAGACAATTTCAGTTCCCTGATAAACATATGAAATAATGTAAAGCTTGCTTTACAGGCAGTCATGGTTGCTGCTGTATTGGTTTCCTCYGGACTTTGTAGGTGATTACATTTCATACCTTGTACAACCACATATGTTCACGTATTTAATCTGGGCTATAGCAACAGCAATAAACTCTATGCAAATTCTTGCCGCTGTCATGTGTGATCATGCCCAGAGGTATGTGTGCAGGCAGATATGTTGCACAATGGCTGATTTCCTGTAGAGGTGCCTACACTCTGTCATGGCATGCCTGACATAACAGTGCTTTCCGGGCTTTGAGCTCACAAGATRTAATGTCTGATTGCAAGATATTTGAGTGGTCTAACCTCGGTCATTTTGAGTGAGGGCTAAGTGCCAGATTGGGGCTGTTCTTCTTGCTTTGGAACAAAAGAAGTGATTGTTTACCCATCAGCTACCTTTAAAGGCTTCCAAGAAAAATTAGGATTTATATCCCATGTCACTCACTAGTCAGGATGAAACACCACACTGGACTGTCTCCATCTGTCTGATGGAGAGGTTAAGATGTTTTACTTTTCCATCAGTAATGCAGACACTAACAAGTCTTTCCTCTTCTAGTGAGTCAYCCTCAAACCTGTACACTGACACTTTTTGGTGCTCTTGTTCGTTCCCAGCACAGCAAAGTACAGCTCTTTGCTATTCACAGTGTGAACCCACACCTGCAGTAAAGCTCATCTCGCCAAACCTTGGGTCACGCTGGGAAGGTGAACAAGAGCTTCCTACGTAAGGTTCTTCTTCCTGTGTGGGCAGGAGAGCACCCTTACCTGGTATGGAGAGGAGAAAGGAGACCTTGGGACGCCTGTACAGAGGATTTGGGAGAGGCTGTGTGTGGCAGGCAGGATAAGGTGGAGTTTTGGAGGACCTCAGTCATCCACGGAGAGCAGCCACAGTCACAATGCTGAGTCAATGCTACAAACACAAATGTCCAATTTCTTTCTGTCACTTCATGCCTAACAGTATCCTAAGAAGAGCAGAATCAGCTTCTGTGACCTGGTGTGACCCGACTGACGTTAGCAGGTGCTTTATACCAGCTTTAACAGTTCTTCATAAACTTTCCCTTTTAATACAGAATCTAAGTTACCATTCTGAGTAATCTTTTAAGCTTTTGTGTATGCTTGTTGCTGAATTAAATAACATCCCAATGTTATTTCATCCGTGTCAGAGACTGGCTCCAACAATAGGTGCAACAAACATGTAAAAATCTACCCAGCTGATCAGTTTTCGCAGAAGCGTGTGTTTTAAAAGGTGACTAGATGTGGCTGCAGCAGCCTACAGAAACAGTGTGCTTAAAAATGTTTTTATAATTACTCATCAGGGAACCAAACAAATAGAATATGCTTCATTAGCATTCCCAGCATCAAAAAGAGACAAGAACAAAACTTACTCATTGGTTCAGGAGACCAAATTCTGCTCTAAGGAGCACTGGTGAAACCACATAATATTGTAATAGTGTCCCTGAAAACTGTATTTAGTCTACAAGTTAAAAGGCTCTGGGCCACTAAGAATGAGGTTAATCTGGCAAAATATAAAAAGCTACATCTGAGCCAGCCCCTTTAAACTCCTTTCTGCTCAGTGAGATTTAATGACTCTAGTCAGCAGAGTGGATTCATCTTATCTTAAAGCACATATTTAGAATAAGTTGATAAATCATACTCTATGAATCCCCAGCCTCCAGTTGGTTGAGATGGACCCAACCCTTGCTATCACAAGCAACTCTTCAGCTAGAAGTGAAACACTTTGATAATCTGCCTGCCAGGTAAGGGCAAGTTCTCAACTTGTTGCATAAAAATTGCCCTGAAGACCTGAAGTTCACTGATTAGCAGGCCCAAAGCAGAACACGGTGATGTTTGTTGTGGTCCCATGCTAACACAACATTAGTTAAGACAACTTCTTCCCTTTTAGAAGAACTTCACCTTCAGGAATATTAGCTCAAGTGAGGATGATATCAAGCTTCAAGCTTCAACCTACATTTTGAAAACAGCAATTTATCCTTAAATGCTTCATTCCTTCATACTTATACTTCTCCTCAAACAGAGCAATGTGACCCAGTTGTTTACTGGACAGCATCTTGCAGAGCTTTTCTGTTTTGATRATGGGAGTAAGATGATGTGTCTATCTGCCTGCAACCACCACCAGAGCAGGACTCAGAAAACAAGGATGAAGTCAGGCTAGCAAGGACTGGGCCTTGGTGTCAGAGTCTGAAAGTTTACTAAACACTAACTCCAGGCTCCCTGTTTTCCTCCTCAGAAATGTATTGATGTTCTTGTCACAAAGGGATGTGTTAAGCCCCTGTGATGTGAAGCACAAGCTTTTTGACTTCTCAGTTCCGCAGGAGCTTGTAGGAGTTGTTTAAAAAGAAATGTCAGCATTCACCCTTTAAGAGAGAGAAGAGATTAAGAGAGCTGCTGGGTCAAAGCCAGTCACTGTCTCCTTTTCACCCATGAAGTGAATACCAACAAATGTTTAAGTACGTCACAGTTAGCAGGGAAGCTTCAATATATATTGCTATTAGGTGTGATTCTCACTCTAGATAAGGTCATGTATGCCTCAAAATGCAAAGGCTAGAAGCCTGTTTGCAAGTTTAATCCTTTCTTGTCCATTCACTTCTGCCTTTATGAAGAGTCTGACATCTCATGACTTGGTTTACAGAGCTGCAGATCAGCAGACACAGAGAAAATACATGCCAGAAAATCTCCAACACTGTCTCCAGAGAAGTGAGACAATCTCCGTTTACCTTTAATAGGCATTTGTGCAGCCCAGCTGAGCATGAGCTGTTGGCTTGATGTGACAACAGCTCTCTGTACGGCTCATCCTTGCAGACATAACAGCAATATATCACCAGCAAAGGCAATCCCTGCTTTAGTTCACCAGGTAAAATCCTGTGTTTGCATGAAAGAGCTCTTAGTTTCAGGCCTGTCTTACTTTTGGGTTCCTGATCTTTTTCAGMTGAAACTTTTCCTGATGTCCAACATGAACTTCCCTATACAATGTGGCTGTTGCTTCTTACATATTGTCTCCTTCTACCAAAAAAGGAATTGAATCTGTCCTCTTTGTAAATGCCCTTTAAAAGTTTGTTGTCTGCTATTAGACACCACCACCCCTTCCTCTCAGCCAGACAAAGCAGGCCTCATAGGCCATGTGTCACTGACCATCATCTGGATCACCCTCAGCTAGACCCCTTCCAGTCTCTCTACATCCTTTTTGAAATGGGGTTCTCACATCTTGATGTTGATGAGTGCAGTTCCAGTAGAATAGCCTGGAGTATCAGCAGCTCAGAGAGGATGATTTGACCAGTCTTATAATAAGTGTGTGGAAAGATGCCTCCATCTTAGAACTTTGTAACCAACTCTAATTGGCAAAACTGAGTTCATGGAGGAAAGGAGAAAAATTACTGAGTTAAGCACTTCTTCTCAGTTTTATTATCTGACACTTCTTAGGAGGAAGGGATTCATGATTACCACAGTTTCCCCTAAACAGAGGGAAAAAAACCCAGTCATCAGAAAAATGAATGTTTTGTTTTGTTTGAGGATTACAGTAAAAAAAACCAAAGGATCCAATCCAAAAAGGGCTGGAGGTACTGCAATGTTCACAGCAGCAAAGCTGAAATGCTGTGTCATGTCCTGAAGCTCATGGCCAAATTATGCATCCTCCAGTTGAAGCCAGGAGAGGTTCTAAAGCTCTCGTTCTCAGCCTGGACAACTGTCTATCAGCATTTCTCTGTAACTTCGTTTCTGCACTGAGGTGCCAATGGCACGGTTTTCCTTTGAAAAAAGGTGTCTTTTTCTCATTACACCAATGAGTCCAAGGAGCCTGAATGTAATTCTCTCAGATCAGTTCCCTGTTCACAAAGAGTGACATTTTTGCCTGTCCTGGTCAATGCTGGACCCCTGGTAGCCAGGCGAATAGATCGCTACCAGTCAGAAGCTGAAGAATCATTAGTACAGAAAGAGACTAGAAAGTCCCTAGCTCAGGCAGATCAGTTTTTTACCCAGTGACCACCTAACGGGWCCCAGCTGGGAATAAACAGCTTGCTCAACTTGCCAGCTATTTGTCTGCTCATTGCCCTCAACTTTCTGTTAGATTTCTCACTCCTTTTCAGACTCAGTGTAGTTGCTTTAGCTTCTCTTCACAACTGCCATCTCTGCACATAGGGATGACTTTTCTCCCATTCTCTTTTGCAGCTATGTCTCATTTATCCCCAGCACTCACTTCTCAAGCTTGTGTGTTTTCTGGTTACTCCAGTACACAGAGTAGTCACCTTCCATTCCTTCCTTCTCAGAACCTAAAGTGGAGCAAATCCCCCAAGCTCACATTATCCACACGTTGTCCTGGAAAGCACTTTCTTCTCAACTTGCTGTACTCTGGCACACCCAGTCCATCCCCTCATGGCTAACAAGCAGACATAATTTTAATGGCAAAGGTAGAATTATTGCACAGACAGTGCTGGCATTGCCAGGCTGATATACAGTAATACTACAGTCTCTAGCATTAGCCATGTTGAAAAATGATTAAACAAAAAAAAAAAAGAATAAATGGATCTTTCATGCCCAAATGCACTCAAAGGACATCTCAGAACAGAAAAAGAAAAATCAAAATCGCTCTCCTAACTGGACAGGAGGATTCAAGGCCCTTTGGCAGACATATAAACGGGAATTGCAAGAATGCAACAATTGTTCAAGTATATGATGCAGTCACCAGGCAACACTGGTGACTTAACCTTGCTTAACCTGTAATTAAGAATCTAATTATTTACCATGGCCACTTGGGAAACTCACAGACCTGCGTCCTGACAGCCTGCAAGCTCCTGTTTTCTCATCCCCCTGGAAGCCCACTACATACCCAAAGTCACCTATCTTCAGAGCATTTGGCCACTGAGAGCTCTGGTCATTCATCCCAAATCAAAACACAAAGATCAATATGAGAGAGAGAAAGACTTACATATCAGGACAGTCCTCCTGCCTGTTGCTCCTGTCAAACCACTTTTACTAGGTGCTTGGAAGGAAATTGGACAGAGCTTGCAAGTCTGGACTGACCTGTGCCATGCAGCCTCTCACAGAGATATCACATGTCCTCCCCTTTGCTTCGATTCTCGGTCCTTCTCGGAGTGGCCCGTCTGTCCCGATTTCTGCACTTCTCCCTCATCCCCATGCTGTCCTCTTTATCACAGGTTCTGCATTGCACAGTGCCACAGCAGGAAAGCAGGAGGGAAATAGGGAAGGGAATGCCTCCATTCTACCCACTTGTGGTCTGGTAATAATTGCTCTCAGGCAGATGCTGGGCCTCCCCTGATAGCCGTTCCTTTTTCAGAACCCAATTATCAGACTCATGGTTTGATGCCAGCTCTTCCTGGAAGCTGCTCTATCTGCTTTCATTTAGCTCACAATTTATTCCTCTAAGGAGTGATATTTCTGCTAGAGATCGGCAAGCACATTTCGTTTAATTTAAGTTCCACCTGAGCACCATGGATTAGATGGCTTGATGCAATAGCATCCTGCTAACAAAAGGTTGTGGAAAAACATGGGAAGAGAGAAGTCAGCAGGAGGATGAAGTGAGCACAAGAGGGAGCCGAATGTAAAGGGATTCTGAGATGCTGCCTGGAATAAAAATGTCCAGTCACAATTTCCAATCGCGTTTAGCTAATTATTGAATATACTGATGAAGACATAACAAAAGCAGTTGCTTAAACAGAAAATCTGAAAGATAGGAGCAATGTGCTCCCAAACAGGCAATTGAAACACATCGCGCTCTGCATTCACCCAAACTGTGGGTGAAACGATCTCTTGCTGACAATAGTAGGCCAATTCCAGAATGAAAAATCGGCTGTTTCTCACAACTTGTGTGAGAAACAGCCCCTAAGCTGCCATACCTCCTCCTGTAATAGTTGGTAAACTCTTCACTGTGGTAGTGTGCAATGCAGATTCTCCTAGGCCAGCGTGTTTGAGTGCAGTTGTTTTGGGGTCAGTCTCATCATCCCTGAAAGTCTGTTGACATTGTGCGTATTGTAAGAGATCAGCTCCCTCAGGGGTGTTATTCTGGTTCCCCAACCTGCCGGTGCACCTCTGTGCTCCTTCCCTGTGAGTGTGCAGAAAAGGCTTTTATCACATAACTTAACACTGTCCGTGTGTGTATGTGATCCCTGGTGCATGCCAGGAAAGCTGGGACACACTGGGACGAAAAATGGCATGCTTTCTCTGGATCAGCTTACAGACTGAGAGGGGTTACTGGCTGGGGGTATGGGACACGTTATAGGACACAGGGGAAGAGCATTTGAGGATTGCACAAGGCTTACTATGGCTTATTTAGGGGAGGTGGGGAAAAGGAGTAATCAAGGGGGTTTAGAGAGGAACAAACATAGGAAAATATAGGGATAAGGGAATAAAAGGAGCTTCCCTTTCTCTTGTCCAATCTGGAAGATGTCAGCCCACAGTCTGGCCCCATCCCAGTGTCATCTGATGCCACAGAAAGTCCTGTATCTATGCTGAGTGGTTTCCTGGCTGATCTGTATGAGTCAGGAGGGGCCAGACTTCCGTGGGGTAATGGTCAATTTTTGCCAGGGCAATGCATCCAAAAATGGGAGATGCCCACAAAGAAGTGTGTGCACAGTCTCCTGCATGGCTCCCAGGATGGCAGGCTTCCTAGAGTTTTACAGCCAACGTTGGTTGGTCTATATATGGAGGATGATTTAATTCTTCCAGGAGGCAGTGGTTTCAGCAACAGGATTATTGTCCTCGGCCTTTTCTTGTAGGTGCTTGAAGGGAGGAAGCACAGGTAACATCCTATTGTCCTGATACCCTCACTTCTGAGACAAAGAGTGAGGTCCTTGCAAGATGTTTGGGGGATTTCCCAAGCGTGATCCTCTGCAGTGGAAGCTGTGGTGCTGCTGSTAGTGATCAGGAGCTTATCCGCAATGTGAGTTCAAGGCTAAGCTGAGTATGAACATGTTCACAAAGTGCACATGACACTGATGAACTGGGAAGAGAATGAATATGGAAGAACACCTGTGGTGGATATTCACAGGCTTCTGGGGTAGCTAGGGCACCACAGTGTGCTCCTGTTGATGTGCAGCTGGGATTTAATCTGTCGCTCCAATAGCCTGGAACATGAGCAGTATGGAAGTAAGCCAGTCCACACTACATGTCCTGGAAACCACCCAGTGCTCCCTGGTGCAGAAAACAAATGCTCAAGATAGTCATGGGTACAATCACCAATTACCTCACACACAAGGGCAGGACACATCAGACAATTTATTTTATGTAACTAGAGTCACTACGTGCTGACGTGTTGGTTTTACGCTATGTACCATCTGCAAGGATGCCCTCTGGAACCCACTCAGAACAGTCAAAGCAATGCTTAAAATGAACATACTTGCAGCACCTTGCGTTTTCCACCAATGGACAAAAAGGGAGCATGAAAGGGAGTAGAAAGAAAAAGGATAGATAAATATTTGTACAAGAAGCTAAGAAAAGATAGGGGAGAAAGGGATGGCAGTGAAAGCAGACTTTAGAGAAGCAGAGTCTGACGTGGTGAGTGTCCAGGGCTGCCTGTGAGGACAGTAAAGAACCTGAAAACCCTTGCAGGGAAGACCTGGTGTGTGCAAAGTGCTCATGGCCATGACAGTTCTCTTTTTTGACATTGCTAGTGCCCTGCTGAAGGGGCTTTTGTTAAAAAAAATTAATTAAAAATGTGATTAGATTTGGGGCAAGCTTGTAGGGAATACTCTTTTTAGATGCCATTGCTTATGTTGGTCCCTCAGTGCATTCAGAAACTTTTTGGTGACCTCTGGAAGTGAATAGCACTTGTGTCTCAACAGCACAATCATATAACACAATCCCTGTGCAAATTCTTCACTCAGTCCCACAGACTCTATTCKCCCAACAAGAAGTTGAAGACTAGTCTCTTCTCTGCCTCTTTCCCATTTCCATCCTGTCCTCAGAAATTGTTCAGGACTGTATCCCCTCTCTAGCATGTTCTTTTCAAAGTAAGAGACCAAAATTCCTGGCCTGCTGGGGTAATATTAGCTGCTTGTTAGAAGGACTTCTCTGCCCAGCTTTGGTGTAGACATTGAGATCATCTAGAGAGACAAAACATTGCTTTTGTCATACAGCAGTTGAAGACTCTGGGATGTGAAATTGTCCCAGCCCCAGCAGAGAACGGCAGGGTGATCTTGCACCATCTAGCAATGCAGGATTGATATGTAGGGAGGATTCATGTGTACATTGAAGACCTGCTTTTCTGCCATCCACAGCTATCTACAGCTTCTCCCTAAGAAATTGCTTCCTATTTCACTTACTATGAGGAAACCCTCATAACCTCATAATGCTCCGGTTTAGCCTTGACTGATTATTTTGTAATCTTTGCATATCAGCATGAAGTGTTACATCAGGGAATCCACTGGGCCCAGTAGTTATATTTTTACAAAGACGTTTTCCTGACAAGTAACATAACTCAGGATCCCAGGAAACTACTAAGCAAATTAAAATCCAGTGCACAATAAACGATTCAGCTTTAAAAAATACACATCGTAATAAATGAACCAGAATAGGGCCAGATTTGTTCCAATCAACTTTCTTTGTTCCAATCAACAAAGAAAGACTAGTGGAAGCAGTATGACCTTTGTAAAGCATCAAAATGACCAGAAATGCTGCATAAAAATGTCCAGCCAGCTTAACAGAAGCACTGCTGTTTTGCCTTGATTGAACAATATCAGATGGTTTCTGAAAGGGACCATAGATGTCCTTTATATTTTGTTTTAGAGAAATAGCAAATCCATTCCTGTAAATAAGGCCCTAAGCATTAATTATGTCCAGCGCAGAGCAGCTGGGTTCTTGTGTGAGAAGAGATCAAGGCCATAAGGTAGGCCATGGATTCAGCCTCCTGCTCAGAGTTGAAGGGCACTTGGGTCAAGTCTCCCAGGTGAACAGGGCCATAATTTCTCAGTGGTTTGACAAGACCTCTCTAATTCGTTGCTCTACCATGTATCTCCCCTGGCTTCTTCCCACCTGCCCAGGAAGAGATGCTGAAAAAACTGGAGAATTCAGTGGAGGGTGACCAGGATGCCTGGATCACAGGAACTATAAGGAGAGGTCATGGGATCTGAGCTGGGTAAGTCAGATGAAGAGAGGGCTGAAGGATTGATTTACTAGCAGCTACGGCTACTTGGAGGACAATTACGAAGAGGACAGAGGAAAACTGAGTGGTACCAGACAGTACAACAAGGGGCAATAGTCGCAAATTGTACCTTGGGAGGTTCAGGGTGGCTTTTAGGAAAAGGTCTCTCCCCAAATGTTTCTGCAGCCCTTGGATGGGTCACCAAAGAGGTGAGGTTTTTCCACCCTTTGAGGTCTTCTATCCAAGATTTGGATTGACAAAGCCTCAGTCACCCTGACCTAGTGTAGGGAACACTCCCCTGCTGTGAGTGGGAGGTCCGTTGTCCACAGAAATTTCTGTCATCCCAGTGGCCAAGTTGGATCAGCCCAACTTAGAATTGAAAGGAATAGTAGGAGCATTTCTAAAACATTGGGACTTGAACATTCATGACAAGCGTAGATGTGGTACAGGTAGATAAGGATTGTGATCCCCTGCTCAGCTCTTCCACTAATCTGTTTTTTGGCTTTGGAGAATCTATTCACACTACATAAGTATTTCTTTCTGTGGAAAGGAGAGTCACGGAGTACATCTGACCAACGCTACTCATCTCACACCAATATGAAAAATTACTGGCCGATATCCACTTTGGTACACCGCATTTTGGCAACACTCAGGACACGATCTCACAAACCTTCCTGGAATCAGAACAAACACTGCCCATGTGTTTTCTCTCCTGCAAGTCAGGTCCAGTCTCCTTACCTAAAAAAAAATGCCAGACACATCTGGGGTGAGTGGTTGGAGGCCTTCCAGTTGCTCTTGGCTGAAGATCTAGCTCCATATTTCAGGCAGTGTTGAAAGAGATCTCACTATGCTCGTGTCTTTACGCTGGGAATCAAGGTCATTGGTGCAGGTTGGAACACAAAGCTGCAGCAGAAGGAAGAGCTTTCTCCTGACACTGCCAGGAAAACAGTTTCTTCCTTAATAGATAGATTTATGCTTTTTCAGGTACGTGCTTCCCCATGCTTTTCTCTTTGTAATGCATGTGATGTTGTGAAACGCCAGTCAGGCATTAACTGGAACGGAACCGCACTGGGCTTATGGCAGAATTGTCAGTTTTATTAGATGAATTTTATAAAAAATAGTTTAATAATAGACAATTTATCTTGATTGTATCTGAGGCAATTTTACTAGCTCTTGACTATTTTTTTTTTCTATTATTCATCGTGGATATAGGGAAATTTTGACATTTCTGGCAAAGGCAGGCATTTCCCTAAAATTCCTTAACTGAAAAATGAGCAGGCAAAATGCAGGATTCCTGAGTAACAGAGCAGATTCGTTACCACTCCCTGTACCTGAAATACTGGCAAAGTAATTTCTACAGTTCAGATTTCTGGCGAAGTGGCTGTGCAGTCACCATAAACACAGCAGTGTTGTGGGTTAATCATCCCACTTTAGGGCATCTTGCTTTTGGAACTACGTCCATGATCATAGTAGGTACAACATCTTCATCTGTCAGTCGTCTTTCATACAGAATTTTTTTTACAGTTTTGACTCACGTCTTTCTAAAGATTTATAACTCAACTTAGCACCTAGGAAGGTATTCACAAGCCAGTTTGCTTTTTTTTTTAATTTCACCTGACAAACCTTAACAATCTCACTTTTTCCATCAGCTCTAGAGGTATTGCACATTTGAACCATATAACTCAACAAAATGGCACGAGGTAGAAGTGGCATTGCGCTAGGCACAGATATCCTCAGAGAGACCTTTAAGAATGGCAAAAGGTCCCTTTATGTTTTTACGGCCAGCATAAATCTAAGGAGTTAGAGAGGCGGTCAACAGTGAGCTTTCCCACAAAACATCTCCTGAGCTCCCCTGCCCCAGGCAGATAGCTGCCCGTAGTATTTCATGGTCAGGTTGGAGGTCCTGTGGGAGACAAGTGAGGAAGAGGAGGAGAGAGGAAGAGCAGTGTGTGCTCCCCGTGGAACCCTAAACAAGTTACAGGAGCTAGCTTTATTGTGAGGAGTCCTTTGATTATATGTCTGGCGAGGCTCAATTTTTGTGTTTTGCACATGCAAAAAAAAACCATGGAAGGTTTTACAGTAATGTCTTTCCTATTTATACATTACAATAGAAATTCATGTGCCATCTGTGCTGATTTTTTAGCAATATTAGAAAAGAGTATGTACTGAGGCAAAGAAGCCACGCCTACTAAAATGGRAAGAGATTTCAGTCACATTGCTTAAAGATGTAGCTTTCTTTTTTTATTTAGGCTGTATTTTGCTAATGCTCATTTTATTTGAACAACTGGGAAGCATTTCCTGATGAATCAATGGTCCTTATTTTTTATTTGGAAGCTGAGAACAAACCCAGTTTCTTCCCACACTGCGAGATACAGTAGTAAGTATATTTTTTTAAATATTTTATATGCAGATGTAAGTGCATATAAAAAACTGTAAATTCATGTAAATAGATGTAAATATAGTCTCTTGAAGACAAAGGAATTGCCTATTGAGGTGTTTGGGGTTTGGGGGTTTTTTGGATGAATATGATATAAGCATCTCTCTGCTGCTGTGGCTCACATCGCTCACTACAGAGATAATACAACAGCACATTATGGCTGGAATTCCCAGAATTTTCCATTTGTGATTTCACTCCTGGCCTCACTATCACCATTTCAGAAATCCTGGTAAACTCACTACGGGAACTACCGCTTAGGCTGCAGGTAGACAAGAAAAGCAGTGTTATCTCCAGGCTTCATCCCTCCTGTCTTTATGCAAGGAAGTGGAACATAGTCCTGCCTAGGGCACGCTGCGCTACACATGCATGGGATGCCCTCTGCGGTGTCCCACGCTCCTGTATCCATCCCCATCGTGCCTTTTAGGTGAGCAGGAATTTGTTCCGCTGTGGTCTTCCCTCACCTGGTCTCCTGGCCAGGGAACCAGCAGGATGTGGTGCTCTCCCCACCTGTGCTAGAAACCAAAACAACATAGAAAGCACTGCTTAATGGGTTTAAGAGCTTTTCACCCCAACAGGAAAGGGAAAATTCACTGAGRAAAAGAGGCACTTCTGCTTTAAAAGAAGTTAGAGCATTTGGGTTCCCATTCAGGCTCATCTTTTTGCCCAAGGAAAAAGTTCCTTGTGGAAAGAGGGAGAAATCCCTGCCTGACCAACATCTTCAGAGGTCCCCAAGTCAGCAGCACTTCATCTCTGCCAAGGAGACTCGACTAGTGTGCAAAACATAAGGGGAAAGGTAAGGTCTGGAAATCTTTGCCAGAACATGAGCCTGCGTCAAAGAAACTCCCAACTCCATAAACTCCAGCCATAAACCTCAAGGTCAAGGGAGGAGGAAAAGGGTGTAAAACATACACTATTAACTGTTAATCTGGCTGAGGGGCATGAAGAAAGGCTCCTCTGAGATGAAGCAAAGGTGCACGTCTCAAGGGATCAATGGAGAAGTGTTTGTGTCAGACACAAGGAGGTTGGGGCTTTGCAGAGCGATTTCCCTTTTCCCAGGCAACTTGAGCAGACAGTAAAACTGATCCCAACTGATCAGCCTTGAAAGCTTTGTATGATGCAAGCAAAGACTGGTAAATATGCCTGTCAACTCAGGGAGCTATATGTGGCCTGCTGTGGTTTAGAGGAGGCCTGTGGGTTAATTGCTTTGCATACCAGTGGGTAAAATATATACATGGGCATGTACTTATCTTCTCTTGCCTACTGTAACTTGTTTTTGTAGTAGTACCCTGCATTACCTTAATGTTTTACCCACTAGCTTTTCAACACAACATTTCTCATTTCCCCCTACCTGAAAAATGGGGTTAGCCATGTTTCTTTTCTGTCTGGCACAAAGGTTGGTGAGGTTTGGCACAGGGGCTTGTGAGGTTGTATTCACTGAAGTTTTGAGAACACTTGGCAGAGAAGATTTGGAGATATCAGAGATGCTGATATACCTGATGCATTCTTCAGCGTGTGCAGTGACCCACCCTGGCCCAACTCTGCTCTGAACTGATGCTTCTGAGGATATGAAAGCCCCAGGGGTCTACGGGTGACCTTCATTCTCCTAAGGAAACATCACTTTTCTGATCTTCTGTGGCATATCACAGTAGATAGGCAAGAACCTACATGATACCTGTCCCCCGCATTCCTTCTGGCCTTGAAAAGGGATTAATGCTTCTCCTGAATAGTGTGCTCCACTGCTCTGGGAAGATGTGCCTTGTGTAATGCCACAAAAGGTTAAATTAAAATTTCAGCCCAGCCTTCATTGAGCAAGAGCTTTACAGAATCTGCACCTGGAACAGATCATGCTGACTGTGTCTCGCAGCTCCATCTTTCGGGAAAAAACATAAAATAAATGTTCAAAGTCCAAAATTACTGAGAGAGTGCTATTCCACTTTAGAGGATCACACAGGCTGGGAGCTATGGGGAGCATTACGTTCAATGTCAAGGAATTTCAACTCACAGGATTAGGACTTGTGGGAGGGGAATAGTATTACAAGCCTCTCTCTCTGAGGATTGTATTTACATCAGAACATTTGTGGGTCCAGATTTCCCTGGGAATTACCAGAGCAGCAGCAGCTTCCAAGCGGGGTGACAGAAGGTGACACAAGTCACTGTGCGGAGAGCTGGATTTGAAGCGCTTGTCCCCATTAATCCCTGTAGTGCTGCAGGTCTGGGATTTTGCACAGACAACCCCAGTAAAAGCTGCAGACTTGCAAGCACTGTGTTCCTTCTGTGAGCGGTGGCATGTACTAAAGGTGGCTCCATGGGGTATAGCAAAGGTCACAGAGACGGGAATCCAGAAAACTTGCTCCTGTCACTACAGGTTTGTGGGAAATATCACCTGCTGCTGTGTCAACATTAGTTATAGTTTCGTGGATACAGTCAAAAAGTGGTCCCCAGAGTACAAGGTGCTTTTCTCTGCTATGACTGAGGGTCTGAAGATTCATCCTGATTCTTGGTTTTGTTCTAAGCTATTTGGGTACATATATTCTCCTGAATATTCATGCAGTTAAGTTCCATGAAATCTATTGAGCTGTATCAGTTTTCTACGCTGTGAATCTGAATTCAGTCACAGCATCCCATCCAATCCTTGCTTGTTCTTGAAAACAAACCTGAAAGTAGGGTCTTCTAAGAACACTCCTGTTTCTCAAACCGTTCCCTATCACCAAATAAAACAGAAAAGGTTATACACTACTCAATCCTTTGTACACAGCATCTGTGTGCAATTGCTCTGCAGCTCACGTGCGTTGAATCTCAGCCAATTCACTCCTCTTCTGCAGACATTTTCCTCACTGAAATATAAGGCCAAGGATTTCCTTTCTCATTGAACATTTCAATCAGGTAAAATATAAACCAGGAATATTTCCCCTTGCCTCTGCTTTGGGGAAATGCCATGTAAGAACACTCAGTGCAAAAGCAGTCTTTAGTGTGCATCCACTTGAAGCGTGGCTGGGCTGCCAACATGCACACAGAATCATAGAATCATAGAATCATTAAGGTTGGAAAAGACCTCTAAGATCATCGAGTCCAACCGTCAACCCAACACCACCATGCCCACTAAACCACGTCCCTAAGCGCCTCATCTACACGTCTTTTAAATACTTCCAGGGATGGTGACTTCACCACTTCCCTGGACAGCCTGTTCCAATGCTTAATCACTCTTGCAGTAAAGAAATTTTTCCTAATGTCTAATCTAAACCTCCCCTGGCGCAACTTGAGGCCATTTCCTCTCGTCCTATCACTAGTTGCTTGGCAGAAGAGACCAACACCCACCTCGCTGCAACCTCCTTTCAGGTAGTTGTAGAGCGCGATAAGGTCTCCCCTCAGCCTCCTCTTCTCCAGGCTAAACAACCCCAGTTCCCTCAGCCGCTCCCCGTAAGACTTGTTCTCCAGACCTTTCACCAGCTTCGTTGCCCTCCTCTGGACATGCTCCAGCACCTCAATGTCCTTCTTGTAGTGAGGGGCCCAAAACTGAACACAGTATTCGAGGTGCGGCCTCACCAGTGCCGAGTACAGGGGCACGATCACTTCCCTACTCCTGCTGGCCACACTATTTCTGGTACAGGCCAGGATGCCGTCGGCCTTCTTGGCCACCTGGGCACACTGTCGGCTCATATTCAGCCGGCTGTCAACCAGCACCCCCAGGTCCTTTTCAGACAGGCTTTTCCATCACAGCTGGCCTTGTGATGACGTTCAGCATCTGTGAGGCCCTGGAAGAGCCCCAGTTTTGTCCACAAGAAGGGTAGCTGGGATTTCTTAGCTACCAAAGTGTGTGAATGACCAAAGCCAAGCTATAGGTGGCAATCCTGCCATGTGAGGCTGAGTCAGGGCACATCACCTGCCCAATACATGAAGAGACAGAGGTGTTTCAAAATGAGATCCTGAACGGCTGGTGCTGAGTGGGAAATGCCAAGGAAAGACATTAAATCTCACCACTCTCTGGTATCTGGATGCCTAATCCCACACTCAAAAGTAGCCACTTGGGTCTGCGATTCATAATGGCCAACGTTCCTCTGGCCTGGAAGAAGGTGTTCACCTCAGCATGAGCAGGCCATGAAAATGCCTTGCCTCAAATATTGGTGTACCAGGTTGTGGTCACCCTTCTTCTCCACCACCTCCCAGGAAAGATTCCTTACACCAGCAGGTGGTCTTAACATCCAGAAAGGCCTTGCACAGAGTTAGTACATCACCAGCAGCTCTGTGGGCTGAGGCTATCCTACGCAGCCAGGGAGATCTTGGCCTTGCCTGGGTACGTGCCTTCAGTAAGTGGTCACCGGACAGGAGCCCAGCCTGGCCTGCCCGTTCACCTGTCACTGGACCGTCCTCCTTCCGCTCCCTGGCCAAGGAAATGCTATTGCCTCCACAGCCCTCGGTTATGCTATTTGCCTTGGTTTTTTTTTCAATTTCATGTCTCACATCAAATTTGTAATCCATAATAATCCCCAGATTTTTGCAAAATGGCTCCATGGCCAGTAGTTCCCATGGTTACATGGAGCCAAGTACTCCTGCTGAAGTTACATGGCACGTACCTGCCCGTGTTCAACACTATTTATTAAAAAATAAAGGACTGCATCTCCAGGCTGCCAGGAAAGACCACTCTTACTCCGAAGTGTCTCCCTGTACAAGTCATCCTTCACAGTTTGGTTTCATCTGCAAATGTAAGCAAAATCTGTTCAATACAAGGTGTTAAATGGAAATATTGAATAGTGCTGGCTCACACAGACTCCTGCAGAATCACACTTGATACAACACCCTAGTTTGACAGTGAATCATTCATAACTCCTCTCTGAGTATGTCTTTCTCCAATCAGTCTTACAAGGATGTTGTAATTACTCCATGATGAGATAATTTTCTCAAAACAAGCACAATAAACGCAAATTATTCAGTTAAGGTTACACTTGAAAGACATTCAAATATGGATAAGTGGGAAGTACGCAATCTACACAACCAGATAAGGCTTTTTTTCACAGCTGAGTTACTTTCTTAGGCATAAAATATTGCAGAACATGTGGGTTTGTTTTTAAAGATAACATGAGTTGGCAGCTGAGCTACAAAAATACTTCTCATCACTTTTGGCAAGATTTAGGGCAAACTGAAATGCTTTAACATCTTTTCTTCCCTAACTATGGGTGGATTATTTTGATGTGTAGTATTCACTTGGAATTTCTTGAATTTATCACACATGCAACAACAACATCCCTGTGGTGGTTTTTAACATTCCCCAACTGGTCCGTTCTTTCAGTCTGAACTCTGCTTTAATATAGGTTTAATGCAATCTTTTGTTGGAAAATTCCATCTATACCCAGGATATCAACTGACAAGAATTGCAGTCTGCTATACAAATAAAATGCCCTCCAGCCAGAACGCCTAAGAGGGGAGTAAGAACCTACTCATTCTTTGCTAGTTTCCCAGTAAGCAGATTTCAGATTTTAATTATTTAAGAGTCCCCTTTCAGAAGGGCTCAGGGCCCTGCAAGAAGCACTGTGGAAGCAGGTGCTTGAGGCATGAAGCCCATGATGGCTGCCTTTCCTTTCCCATTGCCATTTGATGTCACCCTTCTTCACAAAAAATGCACATTCCCCCACCTCCTTCTACTCTGTAGCTGGTTTAATAGCTTCACTGTTTAAACAATGCCACCACAGAGATTTAAATAATAATGCTGTCATCTAGAACAGTTTTCTGCAAGCCTCACCACAGGTCTGAGCAAAGACTCCCTGGGATGCTCTTCCCAACTTCCCTTTGATTTTCTACCTTAACTGAAATAAAAAGAATGAAAACAGTTAAATTTCCAATATTTCTTGGCTTTTTTTTTTTTTTTTTTTTTTTTTTTTTTACACAAGGTCGATTTCTTTCAGGAGGTCATCTCAGGGACCTGTTGGGAAAATATAATGGATAATGTTATTCTTTATCTCAGTAGATAGAAGCACAGGTGAAATTTCAGTTTGTAAGTTTAGTAGAAAAACAAAAATACAACCTTGCTGATCTAGAGCAGGTGTGATTCTATGTAGGTACTGGGTTTGTCAGCTCCCAGCCTGTATAATCTTGCCAAGAGGAAGACATGAAAGGTCTTCCAACAGTTGCAGTCAGCAGTGAGCATTGACTAGCTATTTCAGAATAAATCTCCATCAGGAGTAATAGAATTGGTAATGCTCATCACCTAGCTGGGGGAAAAAAAAAAAGACAAAACCAAAAAACAGAAGCCATCTCCACTTCTGTAGTGAAGATGCCATCTGTGCAAAAAGAGGCAGACAGTACTGTTTGCTTTTCTGCATATTTCTTTTGCAGACTTGCTGTGCCCATCATGTAAAGTGAGCCGCAGATGTTCACGCTCGGGGTCAAGTATGAAGTATCAGATTCTGCCTTCTGGAAGATGATTAGCCAGTTGAATCCAATACCCCACTTACAATCACCTTTATAAAAATGTGAGGAATCAGAGGATCATGCCTGACGCAGAATTTCTCAGCTCACTGCCTACCACCGACAGCAGAAGCCAAGTGGGTCTGGTCCATGCCACAGGCTATGGAGTTTTGTTATTGCTTGCTAGCACAAGACTCCCCAAAGGGGGATCTTCTGCTGCAGCTCTGGGCTGTAGAAAAAGAACAAGATCTGTAGTCAGGGTCCCTGGGCCAGCACTCCCTGCTAGGCAGTGATGCAGAGTCTCAGCATCTCACCTGCTTCATGTCCTCCTGCTCCATGCATAGCTGGCTGGAGGCTCGCAGAGCACGTGGAGGTCTGGAGTGGGGCAGCAGGTTTATGTCTGTGTTGCCTGGGCTATGGGCCTGGCTGTGAACAAGTCAGGGAGAGATCAGCAGCTGAGATTTGGCAACTTTGCACCAGAGAGCCTGGGTGCAGCACATTTAGGTTGCAAATGTGGAGGGCAAGGTCTTTGTTGATAGCACATGACTAATGAAGAAGAGTGGGATCCATGAAGAAAGTATATTTCATTAGCTAGATCATGGGAAGACTTAACTGCCATTTGAGTTGGGTGGATCATCATTTCACTGTTCTTGCAGGACATGCTTTGAAAAGTTTTCTTTACATCCACTTCCTTGATGAGAAGTGACCACTAATTGCAAAAAGGTTTCTGTTCATTTGTTTTACTTTCAGCAGGTGACAGGATGCTTTTGGCAAAGGTCTACTGAAAAGCAGACACATAATCCCTTAAGGGAAAAAAAGGCATTGTCTGTATTTTGCAAGATTTTGATGTGAAATAATGAAAAATCCACAGTGGAGTTAAAAAAAATCATTTTCCCAAAGACAGAGCAACAAAATTCATTGTTTTCAACATCATTTAATTTTAAGTGGTCCCACTGAAAATTAAAACTAGATTAATTTTTTCCTTTAAAAAAGTCATTTTCAACATTTGTGAGACAGGTAGTAGAATGAATAATGCTGCTTTCACTTGTCTACCCATGAAGAGAACCAGTCAATCTTTCTTTAATTTGAGAGTTGCCTAATAAAAATAATAATCAATTATTTCAATAATCTATGAATAATCAATAAGCAATGAATAATCAAAACCATTCCATGGAGCGCATGGTACATCTTGAAGGTTTATTCATTTATGTATTTTATATTTATATTTTGAATCCCAAAGTGCTCAGCCAAGTCAAGTATGAAATTTCTGACAGTAACTTCATGGTACTGGCGACGATAGGCATACAGTTCCCAGGCTTTTGATAACTTGAAGAACAGCTTCTATCCACAGCGGGACCACCACAGCTAAACTGGTGTACATGCGTACACATACACACAGACAAAGGGAACAGTTTTCACTCTGTGGGTTTTTCAGAATAACTAATTCCAAGTGAACTAGGACAAAGATCTTAGGGAATACTTCAGATGCTTTAGTCATTCCTTGAAAAAATAGTGACATTGTAATTAAGGATTCTGTATTATGGCAAAATGAGTCCATTTTTAACATAGTGAGATAAATGAGCTTCTTTTACAAATGTGGTTTCCTGTATTACTGTGATCCCTGAACTGGTGAAAGGCAGGTTGTATCCAAGATCCCTGCTGTGGGGAGAAGGCCATTAACCTCATTTCCAGCAGAGACCAATTTCTGCAGAAGAAAGAGGGAAGGCAAATGCCATTCCAGGCTGCTAATTGTTTAGTGCTGTTCAACCTTTTTTCTGACCTTTGTTCTACATATTCCCCTTACACAACATCATCATCTTAGTTCTGACACCTTCAAGTGTTAACGTGCAAACTTTTATCTCCTCCTGAAGGGAGGCCACTCTTCTGCTCCAGGATGAATTACACGGAGCCTCAGAGCATCCCATGGCATGTCCCCCACTGGCCACAGCTTTGACCTCTTATTCCAAGAAGATGGAAAGACTTTTAAGCTAAAACCAGCCAAAAATTCTCCAGTTCAAATAAAATCTAGAAATTTATCTTCCTAAGCAGAAAACCCAAGTGACCAGTGGCAGCAATAGACAGAAAGGTCTGTGCACAGCCCTGCCCTGCTCTATGCCTTTAGCAGAGCTGAGATTACAGTGGAAATATCTGACAGCAGAAAATATGTCTCTGTTTTGGTGTCTGAGCACCCCTTTCTGCTCCCCTCCGAGCTGTTTGCAGAGGAAGTCTACCCTGACTGGGAGAGCAGCCAGGAAAAAAAAAAAAAAAAAGGCAGAAATTAATCAAAACATGTTTTAAAAGGGTCTATATATGTATATACAGGAAGCTTGCAAGAACACAGAAGACATTCTGAAGTGGAGAGGATGTGTAAAGCATGGGCCATCTGCCTCCGCTCGCATGCACCTATGTTGAGGGGTCCCTCTAGCCTTAGGTAATAGACAAAGCAAGCAAGGACAGAAGATGCTTTCTCATTGGAGTCATGGGGAGTTTTGTTTGCTGCCTGCATTGCTGATGAGAACAGATCCAGCTGCAGAGAGGGCATGCAGCAAGCCATGTGAGCCAGCCTGGAGTGACGTGGCCAGGTCCACACAGCTCGCATGGTGCCTTCTGCCCCAGAGGATCTGGACCAGAGCCCTTGGTCCTGCGGTTCCCAGCTGTTGGCAAGGGCTGATGGCCCAAGGGGGACATCAGTCTGAGGGACTAGGGGCTGCCTCATCAAAATGCCAGAGAAAACAGCCAAGCAGTGTTACTTTTAAAAGAGAACTGTTATTTTTTATATATTAAGCAGGTTATCTTTCTGTTGTCCTTGTTCCCCACTCAAAAGATGCTCTTCATTGAGCTCTTCGGTTTTTATTGTTTCTCAGTAAGGAGGCTGGTCCAGGTGAACAACAGTTTATTTTAAATTTTAAGGTCCTTCTTAGCAGAGATCAATCCAGTGGTTGCTAAATTTTGAACTTGGTGTTTGTGGCTGCCAATCAGGTTCTAGCAGAAATATTTCCAAGCAAAAGCCAGATTCAATTGCACCTGCATCATGCAAGTTGCAGCTTGAAAATACTGAAAATCTCTTTTTCCTTTTAGTTTTGTGTGTTGGTTTGATATGCAGGAGGGTTTGTGGAGGTAACTTCATGGCTTATTCACTATCAGAGGCAAGTAATGTTGAATTCCTAAATACTTTAAGAAATTCCTGGGCAGAGCTAATGTGTGACAACAAAAATCCTTCACTACAGCATTTCAGGGTCATAGACAGATTAATGTCCTTTTTAAGTATTAATTCAGTTTCAACAATAATCTTGGAAACAGTTAAATAGTTTAGATTCTTGATCCAGTAAGTGAGATTTTTTCACACATGATCTTTATTTGCAATAGTGTTATACTTATCTATGAAAAATGAGATAGAAGGTCCTTGTTAAAATGAAAGGGCAGCTATTTATATACCTTGAAAGAAAAGAAGATTTTTGTATCATTCAGTATGTGCCTTTTGCCTCTGATGTTCTGGGAAACTCTTGAATTAATCAAATTTAGACTACAAGCTAAGGTGTGCAGCAGTAAATGCAAAAACCTCACAGATAAAACAAAACAAAAATAACACTTTAAAAAAATAACGCAGCATGACTAAGTAACCTAGTCAAACCTTAACTCTTTTGTACAAAGAAACCACAGAACAACTACTGCTACGACTGCAGATTTTACAGTTTCAGATAAAGTGGTTTTTAAAACATACAGAAGATTGGTTTTACTCTTCCTCCATCATGGTATCATTAGAGGGCAGAGTTAAGGCAATTGTTGCTTTACGAACTCTGCACTTGTCTAAAACATGCCCTTAGTATTTAGTTTTCTTATTTTTGTTGGGTAGATCTGTAATATCAGTCTTAGCTTACTTTTAAAACTGTAGGTTTCAAAAGCTGATTGATAGCTAAGAGCAGAAGACAATTAAGTTGTTCAGAATCGGTCTTTGCTCCCCTGCATGAAAAACCTTGAACAGCAGATCTAAGATATCTTACAATAAGGCTTTTCCTCTCCTGCCTGTTAAAGATATTCAGCTTCCTATGAAGTTGTTAAATATTCATGGAGCTAAAGAGAGACTGTTCAGTCTGGTAGATCAAGAGCAACTTGCTGGAAAACAGCCTATAACTTGCTGATGAGGGCACGTTACCAGGAGGTGGGACATCTGGCTCAGGATAGAGAGGGATTTGAACCAGGTCTCTTGTGCAGCAGAAAAGCACTCCAGCTATGAAATCGTTAGGCTGAGGTCCATGCCCTTTACGTCGGCCATCTAAAACACCCTTTGATTTGTTGGCTGTCACGTCTGGTCCCCCCCACACCTCCACGGGCTGGGTGCATCTTACATGATGCACTGCCACTGTTGCTTGGTGGATAACCAGGCAGCCTGATGCCTGCAAGATACCTCAACATCACATTGCGACGTTTTAGCAGGTGTCAGTCCTGAGCTGGAGCAGCTCCGACTTGCTCTCAGCCAGTCCAATGCACTTTGTGCCAGTGCTGCTACCTGGAAGCCCTGTTCCTGATGTACAGAGTCCACTTCACACACAGAAAGGTGCAGGAGCTTTGTCTGAACTGTGCGGCACTGTGGCTCCCTCAGCCCCAGTTTCTGCCATCTCCCACCCACAGACTTGTAAAATGTGATTATCGTGACCTCATTTTGAGGAATTCAGTCCTGCGGTCTGAGTTCTAACCTAAAAACTGACACTGTCATCCCATCACTCCTGACCCAAGATCTTCCTGACAGACAGCCCAGCCCTTTACAACCTCCTTTGCTCCCAGCTGACGCATTATAACTGACTTTTCACTTTGCTTCAGCTGGAGGGACGTATGACATGAAATCAAGCCATAACACATCACTATATGCATAGCATCAGGGCATAAATTTAGAGACAGCATGAAAAGCCATGGTTGTAAATCTGTAAGGTTTTGATCATTTGTATCGTACCTCAGCAGCTCCCTGATTTTTCCCACTGCTTAAACATCAGTCACCCAGCAAAATGACAGCTTGCGCTGACTGTTATTTGCCATCGTCAGGACTCTTCTGCCATCTCCCGGGAAAGAGGAGCAAACACCCTCAAAATGGATTTTTACAAGAGGATGCATGAGTAAACCCAATGTTACAGAAAGGAATCTGAATGTTCATTTCTGCCCTTTTCTTAAAAAACAAAGCAAACGAACAACAACAACAAGGAAACAGGCAAAGTGCTCCTCAGTCTTTATTCAAAGGGGTTCTAACACTTAAATAACTTATTTGTGCTTCTTGGGCTCAAAAAAGTTGTTAGGCTATTAATGGTTAAGCTATGGTTATAGACAGACTTTTCAACCAAAAGTAATGCTCATCTGTGCATGAAGCCCAGTCCAAATGACGCACCCCTTCAACAAGACAAGTAAGTAAAATATATTGGAAATATTGAAAAGTGGTGTATTTTCCTCTTTAACCCCAACCCTGCGATGTCAGCATGCCCATCACCATACATAATGACTACTAGGATATTTTTAAGAAAATGAGTGAATGTCTTACAAACCATTTAAATCAATCTGGACTGAAATATCACTAGTTATTTGGGTTCTCACCTCCTAGTTCTCAGCCTGGCATCTCCTAGCCTGCTCTAGTGCAGAAGTAAGGTTTGAAAAGCTATTAAAAAGACCATAAGTGTGAGTGCTTTTTCCTGGCCAGTTCCTCTAGTTCTTGCTCAAGCAATACTGACAGGCACTTTGATAAATTTGTTGCTGAGATGGACATTTACACTTGTGATGTAACTCATGGTCTATCTGCCTATGTCTTTGCAATGGTACGAAAACATAAATGCTTTTCGTATACCTAAACCTTAGCCTATCTAGGAACAAAGGATAAGATTTGGAGAATCTTCAAAAATTTTTCTATTACACCAGTTACAAAATGGAACTTTCCTAAGTAAAACGTATTAAATTCCTGTCCAACTCAGAATAAGCAGAGATGAAGCCGTTAAAACCTACTGTAAAAGTAGCCCCTTCCTCTCTTTCCTGTCCCTGTGTGGGACTCTCTGCTGAAATCTTTTCTTGTCTCTGCCTTTCTGGCCAATCCATCAGTGTGCAAACCACACATGCAAAGATCATGAACTTACACCTCTTTTCCTGGACCTGCATTAGCTCTGTGGTACCCAAAAAGACTTTCCTGCTGGGAGAGATGTTCAAGTCAGATGCCTCCCTTCCCACCCTCTGCTTCAGGCAAGGAAAGGTGATAAAAAGATGCCTGATCCAGCAAGGTAAAGGCAGGTCCTGCTAAGCCAGGGTATTCCCCAGAGATGCCTCTGCATTCCCAGGGTTTACTTGGCTTGCTGTTCATTTGATTGAACCCTTCCCTGTTTTCAAGGCAGACTGGCTTAAAGCAGGAGAAATCAATGGGCCAGGATCAGCAGAAGGTGACTGCCACCCTTCCACCTTTGCATTTGGATAAAAAAAAGCAGTTGCACCAAGCTACACTGCTGAGCTGTATGACCTGCCAGCAGTTCGTCTTGCATGCAGCACCCAATCTGCTCAATCTTCCACCCAGAGTAGTATGAGAGGATGGGCAGCAGAACTGCTGATCCACTATGAACATGCTGCTGATCAGCTGCAGGATGGAGAGAGCACGAGAGACAGATCCTAATTCTATCTACAGTCCATAGGCTAAAAATTTGATGGCCATGGCAGGGCAGGACTTGCACACTGAGGAACAGACAGATTTTTGGGATACATGTTTCTGTGTTTATAAAGTGCCTATAAGAGCAAATGTGCGTGGGAAACAGAAAGGCTGAAAGAAGTTGAACTTGTTTAAGCTGAAGAGCTAAGATCAGAGATATCCCAGGCTGTGAGTTTGTGAGTTCAGGAGTTACCATGGCAAAGAAAACTCCCAAAAGAAAACTCTATCCCACCCAGTCCACAAACTTTAGACAGTCTCATAAGCAAACAGAGGTGCAAATATTCCTGAGATAGTAGAGACACAGTCAGAGACCAAATGCACAGGACATCACTGTTAATTTTTAACAGTTTTAAATTGCATTTGCTTTATTAATTGGACTAGTTGATACACTGTCGATCTGCAGTTGCATATCAGTCTGGAGTTACTGTGATCTGTGCGTGCACGGCTTGCATCACACAGATATAAACATGCCTAGTCATGAAGTGTCATTACACAGAGGTGGTTTCAGTCATCTGCAGATTACCATCTTGAGTTCATTGCCCTGAGATTTTACAACCCTGGTAAATTCAGAACTTTCAAGCAGGGACTGGACAGTTTCACAGTTAATATGGCTCCTTGTAACCACCCCAGACAGTACTTATCAAAAATTTTTTGAAGAGTTACAGAATTCAACATTTAACCCCCTTCCCATTAGGCATGGGAAGGGATCATTAAAATACCTAATATCTCTTCCCATCTTCTTCTGTCTTTCCTTAGACTTTGTACAGCAAAATATCTAATGTGTGGAAAGGGAGTAAGTTCATTGATTCACAGGCAATAAAGCATCTCCTAGCAAGCCCAGAGCTCCTGTGAGCTCCAGAAGGTCTTCTGGAGCCCAGGACGGGTGCAGCAGGGCTGCCAGGAGCACTAATGCCTCCAAGGTGCCACATCTCTGCATCCTGGCCCAGCGTTCATGATTACACTGATTACTCCAGGAGCCTCAGGAAGGAATTCTGTCTTGCCGATTTGTCAAGGACTGTTAGGGATGCACTGTCTTTCCTGCAGAATGAGACATGGTTCAGTACCTGAAGCCATTTGGGAACTGTGCATACCTGCCTATGGCATGTACACATGACACTGAAATATCAGTGATCCTTCTCTTTTCTTCTCACACTACATTTTGAAACTTTTGGGCTTTTGCACAGGAAATATTTAGTTTGAGGTGCTGGTCAGTATTTTGTGCCCTGCAGTGTGTGGTCCCTTCTGTCTGTAGTTATCTCATTGTTGCCTGTAACACAAAGGGACTACACTTCCCTTTCAGTCTGATCTTCCTTTCCAAAGACAGAGAGAGACTTCACCTGGTTTTAGTTGATCTAGCACCAACTTGCATTCATTGGTAAAATACAATCCACAACAATTTTCAAGCTTCCAAAGCTTCAAAACATTGACTTTTGTTCTGCCTTTGTCTTCAGAAATGGACAGACCACTGTCAGACACTCCTCCCAATAGAGGACATTTCGGAAAGGAGAGCCCTTATGCTTCAAATTCAGAGACTGACTCTGGATTCCCACTGACTATTTGCTCCTTGCTCTAGCAGTATCTTTTACCCCACAATAGTCATCACACCTCACATTTTCACCAACTACCCTTTTATTTCAAACCGATTTAAAAAATTAAGTTAAAGTCAGCTCAGCTATTCTCAGCCAGAACTTAGCTAGAAATTTGCAGTTTCTGGTTAAGACTTGAAGATGATGTTGAATGCTCCAAAGCATTTCTCTTTTTCCCAGTTGTATCAGTTGGTTTAATAAGAGACATTACGTCACTCTGCAAATCTTCACTTGCTGGCATGTGAATAGACAGGGTGTAAAACTTCTCAGGGTATATGATTTTTTTCCAAATACCATTAATCATAAAACACCTTCTATATGATCTATTGCTAAATATTATCAAATGCCAGAGGCTCTCAGAACAAATTCTGGGCCAGCTGAGGTGGCAGGGGGAAGGGAGCTGAACAGACATTGGTAGGGTCAGGTGTGAGCAACCATTTATGCTACAGTTGCATTGAACAGAACCAGAAAATCTAGTCTAATTAGGGGGAGAAAGGGAAATAATTCATCCAAAGCTCAAGGCAGTGTCTGCGGCTGGAGGGTATGCTTTGAACGAGGTCACAGCACCCCATTCTGGCACGTCTGCAAGACTGTCTGTGGTAATGTTGTTAAAAATGGGCTAGAATAACATTTCAGGGGTTGTTTGTCATTCTTTTGTATTGTGATGGAAAGTCTTTAACCTGGGCCCGGATAAGCAGATGTTTTAATTGTTTATGAAATAATAAACACACTTTTGTTGTTTAACATGGTTGGTGTTAGGGTAAAAACAACGGAAGGTGTATGTCTCTCCCCACCCACAAAGGCAGCCCAGAGAAGGAAACACTGCCAGGCTCAGGCAGAGACTCCCCTGCCTTGCTGCTGGGCCCTTCTCCATGCCCAGGGAGGGCACACAGACTCTTCAGAGGCCTGCACCCATGCTCCCAGTCCAGCCATCAGCTTTTGTTTGCCAGATTCCCAGCAGCATCACCTGTCTTGGGAGATATCTCTCCAGGCATGGCTCCTCCACCTCCAGTGCCACAGTTCCTCTTTGCCTACTACAGCCACGGACTTGCTCTTGCCATCCTTCATCCCTAAGGTAGTAAGGACCTCACCCTCTGCTGACCACTCTTTCTTCCATCATCAGTCAATTGACCGGATGACAATGGCTGTCTGTAGCATGGGGAGCCTCAAAGTTTCTGACTGCACAGCACATCAGGAATCCTGCTGAAGATTCGACTGCTCCACTGGAGAGGCCTCAAGGAGCGTCCAGAACATGTCTGGAGAGAGCACCCTTGCCCAGGAAGGAGAAGGGAGGTGCCAGTGCAAAAGTTGAAAGAAGACAATGACAGTATCGGTGCTGGTAGCTCAAATCCTCTGAGAGTAAGAATGTAAGATGTGCCCTAGGGGGTTGCAGCAAAGGTCTCACCACTGTTAAGGTTGAGGGAAAGGTGTGCTTCTCCTTTTTCCAAGGAAGCCAGGACTCTACAGGGCAATTAGAAGGCTCACATCCTCTGCCAAGTTTTTGTGAAACTGCCAAGAGGCTGATCCCAAGAACAGAAATGTAACAGAAAAAGCTGTGAATATGAGGCAGCAGCTTGTGGAAGAGATCAGCCTATGTCAGACCCACATGATGTTAAAGCATTAAACACAGGTTCAATAACACTGGCTTGATATGTCATTTCCCACCCAGATACAAGTGAAAGAGGTGGTATCGTATAGGTGTGAGCTGCCAAATCTGCTACATGGCTTGTGATCCACCTGAACGCATCTGCTGAAGCCTGATACCTCTCTGTCCTGATCCCCCCCATAAGGTGAACTTAAAATCCCCAGAACTAGGTGCCCATGAGGATGTATAACACCAAGGAAGGCAGATGCTTCCTGCTGCAGCAACTCAGACCATGAGGTTAAGAGTAATCCCACCACAGGGACCTGGCAGTGCAGTAGATGAGCTGCCACCATTTCTGTGACCTCCTACCCCTCAGAAGAGAAGGCGGCCACTTGGCCACTGAAGATATCAAAGAGATGTCTGGAGTATACCCAGTTCCACCACTCAGCAGCAGGGCTAGTGGGCTCATATTTTTCAATAGTGGCATTTCTCTCCAGAGCTTTTTGCATCACTGCAGCTGGGTCTACCTGTTGGACCCTACCAGGAGGCAGCTACAGGTCCAGCAGCACATGTGGAGGAGACCTCTCATCGCAGAGGAGGAGGGAGATGCTTGGGTTTAAGTTTGCTCAGTTTGTACCTTAGCCAAGTACCCAATCTGGTTACAGATACCTGTGCCGGTGTTCAGCAGAGAGGTTGTAGGGCAACTGCAGACAGGGAAAAGCAAGGAAGGCTGGCCTGAGAGGGAGAGAATATCCCCCTATGGGAATATCCCTTTCCTTTGCTCCATGCAGTCTCCTGTAGTCCATCCTCCAAGGACCCCATCTTGTTGCCCTCATCAGGTTTGCTAGCAAGCCCTATCCAGTGGGGTTAACCCCCACCCCATGTGGTTTAATTAGATGGTGACATGAAGGATGGGTGCCGGTGATGGCCTCCTCCTTCCAGCCATTGGCAAGGGGATGCAAGGTCAGCAGCAAGGCATGTCCTCCGGCATCCCACAGGCTCGCACCCAGAGAGAAATGAGAAATCGGACCAGCCAGCTGTTCCTGCTGGTGGTCCGATGTAGCCCAGAAGAGCCATTCTTATGATCCCTATATCAAAAAGGACAGGGAGCAGTAATAAATGCAAAAGGACAGCATATAAGCCATGCTCAAGGAGCATGTTTCCAGCTGAGCCTGCAAGCTTTCTACAATGTGCAGTTTAGTGATTTTTTTGAGCGATATGTGGTATTTTTATGCTTAAATCTCTAGGAGGACTTTTCTTGTATGGTTTTGTCTTTTAAACCCACTTATCTTCAAAATGTCTTCTTGACAGAATTTGTGAAAATACACACAAAGGTCAACATCTGCAGTTACACAGAGATAATGCAAGGTTTCATTTCAAATCTAATGAGGTCCGATTTTCAACTTCATGTTTATTTTTAAAAATTTTGTCTAATTAAACATCATTCTTACCGACTTTTGTGTGTGTGTGTGTGATGAAAGACTGTGTTCCAGACTCTTGCAATGCAACAGTATATGACAAAGTAGGTCAATATACTGATGCCATAATTGTTCATGATTCCTGGGTTTTAGTGTAACAGATCCAAGCATCAGGTTACGTTTACACTGCATACACTGAAAGCTTACAGAAATCTTTTGAGGGGCATGTCAACAAAAATCCACAGAGGTGCCCATTAGCCTCACAAGCCAGCAAAAAAAGGATATTTAGTCAGAATATTAAAATCAGTTGCAAAGATATGCATCACCGTACTATGAACCCTAACAAAAAGCTTCATCTTATGAAGCAGAAGAAGAAAATATTAGAAATTTAAGATGCAGAATAGGTCAAAGAAATTTAAGATGTGGAATAGATTAGACAATCCCAAGGCAGTTTTTAGGACCACCGAGATACAGTCGATGGGCTTTTTATAATAAGCACAAAATAAGGAATAGCAATAATGACCTTGGGCTAAAATTACATTGCATTTTTATTTAGCAAGATGCGACACTCTCAGCAAATGAACACATCTATGTGCAGCACATCTGCTCCACATAAGTATAACCTGACAATGTGGAGTGGCATCTCACCCCAAATTAAGGATTACTTCAAGCCGCTGTGATGGGTTCATAAACAGACCATTGCCAGATTATGCATATTCAACCCACTGCATTTTATGACAAACCATTTGTCAAGGTCCCCAAAGGTGAGAACAGATTCAGAGTTCTCAGCATTTCTGAAAATGTACTCAGATCTCTTTTTTTTCTTTCTTTTTTTTTTTTTTTTCAGAGAAGAGGCTACTGGGAATGATAATGATGTCACAGAAGTCAAAAAACAGTGAGATGGCGATAGCTGTTTAATAGTATTTTATCATGTGAATAAAGTCGAGCTCTGCCTCAAGAACTGAAAGTTCTGGGCTATGTAAGTGAACGTGCTGGAAAGGGGACAATATCGTCCAGCTTACCAATAACACTACTGTCTCCATAAAAAGAGCAGCTGGGTGGAATGGGAACCCTCTTCTCAGGTAGGACCAAAAGAGTGAAATTAATATTATCCTTCTGTACCCACCACACTCATATGATTGTAGAGTGACATGTGAATGGTTTGATTATGATGGTGAAAAGAACGTGGTACCGTGGTTGGAACTCAGGTCTAGTAACCGTACTCTGTTCCCCCAGCATGCTCAGCAAAAAAGTCACAAGCTCAAAGATCTCAGCCAGCTCTTTTAGGACTCTTGGTTGAAAGTTAGCAATTCTAGCTTGCTCAGCTAGAAAGGAAAATAAGTGAATCCTAGCAAAGCTAGTGCAGTCCATACAGCCCCTGACATTATACAGTTGGTAGCCCTGCTATAACATGTCATCTGTTTGCAGAAAAGGCAGCCTGACACACCAGGAGTGTCATCCAGATAGATTGTGAACTATTGCTGACTTCAATATACAGTTAATCATCCCAAAGGATCTTTTTATAGCAATACAGCTTTCTTTCAAAACAAATGAGAAGAAGACAATGTGTTAAACAAATACCTGCCGGAGCAGTCCAATTTAAAGAATGTTTCTTACAATACCCCCTGCTTTCACAAGGGAAAATTATGGTGGTGGTAAAACAACCTCGTAACATAAGATCACTCATGTTTCCCAGCACCCACGCCAGCTTCTGTTTCCATTTCCACGTCTTTATGCAACATCCTTGGGCTTGTACTGACTAAGCCACCCCTTGAATTGAAACAAGCTTTTCCTAAAATATTTAGACATATCAAAGCAAGAGATATTTCTTGGACACAAGTAACCTCTAGCATGGACAGAGCACTTTGAGGCCCCATGCCCACCACATACCTTTGCTTCTGAAGCTTCTTCACTGACTTGTTTGCACTAACGAGAGTCATGTCCTGATTCAAGCTGGTTTTAGTAACAGCTACCTCTGTTAGCAAATTGCAGGAAATGAGCAAGAAGAAACAACGTACTGTAATGCCTTGGGCTAGCTTGTCTCACAGAAACCTTTTCTAGATACAAGATTTTGTTCAGGGGTGCAAGCTGGTGAACCATGGTGTTATACCAATAGACCTGAAAACCTAGCCTGAAGGAAAAGAGCTTTTCTTCTCACAATTAACGCCTTCTTCCTCTCTAATTAACTTAAGAATGTTAGTCATATTTAGGATTTAATTTAATTCTGTATTTCATAAACAAAAGCCTGTTAGGCAGAACCTGAGAAATGGGGATTCCTTCTGTCTTTTTGGGGACAAACAGATATTTTGTTACTGATGCTTTTACAGATCAAATCTTCCACACTGTTTTCCTTTGTAATCCTGGAGAATTTATTGTTATTTTTTGGTCTGGCTTCTTTCCTAATCGAAGCTAAACCTCAATTTAGACTGCACAATCTGAAAATATGCCATTTCAGTGGCTGCAGCTTACATGGTTTGTATCTATGCTGGTAAATCCGTAAGTGCTTCTGAGCTTCTGGTCTTGCATTCCCTCCTCTCCTCCCAGTCCTACATGGAGATAAGACCCAGAGAGTACATCATCATTCCTTACACCTTGGTTTCCTCAAGGAGGAAACCCAAATACCTGAGCTGGGAAGGCACCAGGATCCTGATCTGGACAAGCAGGATCCAACCCAAGCTGTGCTACCAAGTACATCCTCTCCTTGTACGATGGTGATCTGTTGGTATGTTCCTGTATCTGCAACCACCCATTCTGGATCAGATTCTTTATCATATGCTGCACTTCTCTTCTTGCACAGTTCATGCAGTTGATTTTAATTTTACTTTCCCAGATGGATTTCTGAATGGTTTTGACTATGTGTTCAAGCTATTTAGAGGGTGATTTTCTACTTTCTCCTCACCTTGTGCCAATTATTCTAAAGAAATGTCTCCTGGACCAGATCTATGTTCACGTTAGGCCAGTCATTCTGTGGATTACGATTTCCCTGCTCAAAGGTGATTTTTGGCAGGGCACCTAGACAGTTGCATGTGCTTTTTCTATGAGGTCAGCCATAAGCACAATTACAACCAAATGAGTTTCTTGGCTGCCAATAAGTTGGAAAAATATTCAATTTCACTTTGGGGAAGGATGGTCTATTATTGTTTACTCCCAGCCACGTTCATTAGCATGGTTGCAACAGCAGATGATTGGAAAGAGTAGGTCTGCTTGAGCAGTTGATCAAAGAAAGATGATTTCAGCAGTTGAACACACACAGGTGTCACATGGTGGAGCAAAAGATCTTCTGAGATACTACTACAGTAACATTTGTTGCATTGGGGTAATCCTCTTGCCATCTGATGCCAGATGGCATCAAGTATGTATACAGCATAAGTAGATGAAATAATGTACCTATTTATACATCCATAATAGTTCTTAACATCACAAGCACAAGTATCATAATTAGCATTAATCAATCTTTTGTTTATTGTTCTCAGTGACCAAGTAGAACAAAATGTACTCATCTCTGGAGGTTTGTTTTTTTTTCTTTATTGCAGTTCAGTTTTCCAAGGTATAAAAAACAGCTGCTGACTTGAGTCCTTCATTGTCCAGAAAACTGGAGAGTTTGAATTCAGGACTGATGCTAAGAAGCATGGGTACAACATTAACAGTCAGTGGGGTCCATTCTATTTAATTAATTGAATTAAGCCTCTGTTTCCTACCTCTTTAGTGCCAACTGAAATGCCACAGAATCTAAGCAGGAATAAAGGTGCAAGTATATTATGGGAGCTGGATATGGGATCATGTGACCAGGAGAAAAATGCATCTCCAGCCTGCCGGACTGATACAGAAATAAAGATAACATTAATTTAATTGTGTGTCCTGCAGAAATCAGACTCCTCGGTTGTGTAAGGAAAACTATAAGATATTTACAGGTGGGTGTTTTATTCTCTAGCCTTTCTTTTCCAGCTGAGAAAAAATATTTTCAAAGCAGGTTTTAAAAGATCTTTTTCTTAGAAGATGGTTCATCCTTCACTGTCATGGTTTTAGTGTATTCTCTGCAAAACTTCATCTGGGGGAAAGTCTCATGTTCTAGGTCATTAGATGGTGATTTTTAGTTACCAGCTTAGTCCCTGGGCTTGTTTTTGTGCCTGTATCACTTATGGATCTAAAGCTTTTGTTTTGCTTTCAGTGTAATCATATGTATCTCTCAAAGTATGCTCTTGTAACTTCAACTGAACAAGAACAACTGCATTTATGGCCAGAAACTACTGTCCTTGGACCCTGGACTCTGGAGGGTGAGCTTGTTTTATGATCTGCTTTGCTATTTCCCTACCTTTCATTCTGTGTTATCAGTCCCCATGTAATAACAAGGTAATGATTGCAGCAGATGTCTCAACTGATAGAAATATGGTTTTGTGAGTGTCATGGGAACAGGTCTGCACTTCATTCACTGGCAGCCTCTCCACTGGTGGTGATTCTGCACTGCCTCTCAGAAACAAAAAAGAACTCTTCCGCAGCGGAGGGGGGTGGATTGCCAATCAGACTTCAATACAGTAAAATAACATCTTCACCTTCAAAAACACAATCTTTCCAAAGAGTGCCATTACAATGTAGCCCATCTGGGGAAAGAAGGTAGTAACCAGGGTGTTGAAAAACAGTGTGGAAGTGGGGATGTTTTTGGTCAAGACATTTGGAAAGCCTTCTGATGCATAAAGAAAAGTGAAAGAATAGGGCAAACATACAGTGTTGTTCCTGTGATAATTCTGACAACAGAGTATGCATTTTGCACATGGCCTGATCTTCCATGAGCTTTTTCATTCCCTTTTTAACCTCATGTAAATATTTGCCATCTGTTACTGCATGTGACAAGGAGGCCCGCAGCTTAATTATCCCTTGTGGGAAGAGACAAATCCCTTTGCTTGTGTTCTGAACCTGCAACCCCATAGTTTTATGTGGTGCTCTCTAGTTCTTGTGTTAGCATGACATTGAGGCATTAAGTGCTATCAACCTTCTCCACCTTCTCCACCCCGCTCATTACTTTTCCTGCCTCTTTCCTATACCCCTTGGTCTTCTCTGTTCCAGGATGACAAGTCACTTCTTTAATCATTTTGCAGAATTGCAGTACTGCTAGTAGGAAGGGACTCTGGAGTCTCTAGTCCATCCTCACACTTGGAGCAGGACAATCACCAACACTAGATCAAGGAAGTCATGGCTTTGCCTAGGCCCATCTTGGAAAAATTCAAAGTCCACCAATTCACCACCACTCTGTTAATATGTCCCAGGGCTGCACCTTGCTGATATACTTTTGTTGTTATTTTTCCTTTAGAAGTCAGCAAGTGTGGATGCTACCTAAGACTTATTGCTTACTCTAAAGTTTATCTTCTATCTAGACCACAGCGTCATCTGTTGCAACAGATTAATTCTGAAGCCAAAGCTGGAAATATCTCCTTGCTTCATCAGTTTCTTCATCAGTCATCCCTGTATCAGCTGACACGTTGTATCTCTAGAGCATACAGAGGTCCTCTCTCTATAGTCCTCCAGCTCTGTTTTATCCCATTTATTAGGCATATTGATGACGTTCACCTATCAAAACAAAAAGAAAGGTGGATTATGTGGAAAGAGTTCTAAGAATTAGTTGAAGTTTGGACCCCTTACCTTAAGAATCTGTCTTTCATTTACTCAGGAGAATATTATGATGTCAGGAGTCTTCATTGGGAGGTATTTCTAATGGGTGAGATTTATTCAGAGCAGCAGGAAAAAAAAGATAAATGTTTGGTGGATGGCCAAAAATTAATCTAAGCATATTTATTCTATAAAGAATGTGAACAAAGGAAGGCAACTCACTGTACTTGGGACACTGAGAGACATTTTTGTATTCTTACAATATTTCCCATTGGAACAACTGATCACGGATCCAGGAATGCTGCTAGTTTAAATCAGAGTTAAGTATCTCTTCTGCAGCGCCTCACTTCAGGCATAAGTTTTTACTGGAGAGGCGAGTGACTGGGAAATGGTCCTTCTTCATCTTTGTGTTATCTGGCAGGCCAGGTGGAAGGTCAGATCAGCAGAAGCAATCTCTTCATGTGCCTTTCTTCCCCCCTAACTTTTTGACTATTCTGGTTCATTTCACCAGGAAAAGGTCTCACTGATGAGCTCCTATGAATTACCTCAAAATCAAAGGGAAACAGAAAAGACAGAATTTATGTGCGCACCAAGTCTGGGGGGAAGTTTCAGAGTAAATTCACACCGTTTCAGGCAACAGAAATTTCTGTGCGAAGGAGACATTGAAAATTTCCTTGTCTGCATAAGACAAGTCTCATGCAGAGCGCATTCTTCCTAGGCACTGGATAGACTGTGAATGGGAAAGCCCTGCATGAGAAATTCCAGAGGAAGCATTAGCCAAAGCTCTACTTTCATATTCTAGCCTCATATTCTGGCTTTTAGACTGAAGACTGTGCTTCCTGTTTGTGTCTGGAGATGTATCCATAGGCAACATTTCCTGTTATAGCTTTTATTTCTATGCAAACTTAAGGACAAAAGAAAAAAAAACAGGGGCCCAGCAGGTTCCAAATAACTGCATGCAAAAACTTCATATATATCTACTTCAACTTAGCAGCTTTTAGTGATCAATCTCCTTCCCCAGGGAGAAGACCCTAGCTTATTTATAGAGGTACGTCTATAATTCCCAGTCCATTTTCTGCATTGCATTATTGCACACCCCAAGCGTCTAGTGGAACAGATATTTGGTGAATCAACAGGTGATGGACTGTTTAGTTTCTTTCTTCCCGGTCTGTTGTATGTTACAAGATGTGCCTGAGAAGCCCAGTTCACCATCCTTCCAGTACCCACCCAAGCAGTTACCACCTTTGCTCTTTGAGGCACTGAGGAGCTTGCAGGTGGCTCTGAATTTTACATCAACAGAGGTACATGTTCCAGCCCTGGATGGCTGTAAGTCAGTTACTCTCAGAGAAGTTGATGCTGTAAAACTGACCTTTCCCAAAGGATTTTGGATTAAATCTTTTTTTAATTCATACTGAAGGAAGTAAGAAGACAGCAGTGAAAAACGAAAAAGTACAATGAGAGCACAAAGTCTTCCTCCTCCGGTACCACCTCCTGCGGTACACAAGTTGGCAGGTGCTTCTTCCTCCTGGTATCCCCACATGCCAGTTTGCCCTCAGATGCCCACTTGCTGTGCCTGCCTCTACAACAGATGGGAGCTCACTGTGCCCGTGCACAAAGCAGATTAAAAATCTCATGAACATGCTGAGCAAGACACAGAGCCTGAGCTAATTCACTTTTCTGGGAGGCAGAATAGATTAGTTTGATCTTCTCTACTCATGGTTTCCAGCTGGCCTAGGTTGTGGCAGAGTGAGTTTGTGCCTGCCCAAAGTACCACACAAAAATGCAATCTCAGCACTGGGGACTTAACTGGTGTCAATGTTTTCATCTTCTGCTTTTTTTGTGATCACTTCTTCCTCCATTTTCTCTTCCCGAGCCATTATTTAAAATGTATTACTAGCCACACAGCTCAAGCTTTAATCTCCAAATGCAGTTATATTCATGTCTGCCACTCCTGAAGACATAAAGGATACTTGGGAAGCAGTCCCCTGGATCATCTGATTAAAGCCAGAGCAGCACTGCAATGCAGAGGAGTGCAGCTAAGGGAAGGATAAAGAAAAGCAAGTCATGTGGTAGGCACAGTTACCGTGTGCTCAGGAGTCTGAGGAGTACAGGTGAAATCCTTTTTAACTCTAACCACTGCCCAGTTGAAGATTTCTTCCTCCTCTCGCGGTGTTTCTCTTTCTTATCCTATCAAAACTAGGGTTCAACGTGTTTTCCACCATTTGGAAGGTACTCTGGATGAGGGGCAGGACGGGTGGTTCCTCACTGAGCTGATTTTCTCTTTGGGACCAGAGACCTGGCAGAACATTTCTTTAATAGCCTTGAGACTACAGTCTCTGACAAACACAGACCCTTCTTTCTCTGTGAGCTCTCCCGCACAAGTCGTGTCCTACAGAAAGAATACCCCCCAGCCTGCCTCTTCTTCTCGTAGGAGCTGAGCCTCTCTGCTGCTCTATCAATGGAGTGGGGTAACAATATTTTTTGTAGTAATATTAATTACAGCCTTTCAAGTTATATCATTGCACAGAGCTCAGTGAACAGTTAAAGATATGAGTGTATTGAACCAGATGCTCAAGGGCTGCTGGTGGTTGTTGCAACTGCAGGAGTTCAACATAAGCTTCTGTGCTGAGTGTTTCCCTTGCACTTTGATGGCCTCAGGAGCCTGTGCTGAGCTTCTGCTTTAGATCCTCTGTTAACAGTATCCAGGTTACCTGCTTCAAAACCAGCGGTCTGCCTGTCTGAGCTTCTTTCCTAGCAGCAGCTGGGACTGAGACTTGACTGTCAATCCCCAGTGCCACCAGACCTTACTTTATTCACACAGGTAGACCTAGCACTGTTTACTTTTGCCTGAAACATGCTAAAGAAATCCTTTTCCAGGAGGTGAATTCTGCTGGTTCTCTGTATTCACTGTTCACGGTGAGAAGTATATGTTGCTCAGCTCAGTGCTTACACCTGAAAAGATTTGTTCAGTTGGACCTTGGTGAGGCTTATAGGATGAAAGAAGCCACCAACTGCGTTTGCTTGCTGGCAATGGGCTATTACGGGCTACATTTACTGTCACAGAGGCTCGAAGTTTTCATTTGTTAAATCTCTGTGGCACAATAGGATTGTTTACCCCTTTTACTCTACCTGCTCTTGTAAAGAGGTCTGATTCTTGTGAAGGACTTGCTGAAGAATGAGACAAGTGGAACAGCTGAACTGTAAGGTTTTTTGATACATACCAGATCTGAACTTGGGCACCTTTGTACTCAGGTCTTAGCAGATTTAGGCTCCATTGACACCTTCCTCTAGCTAAGAAATAATTGTGCTTCATCATTCATTGGCTTCTGAAAAGAAAATGAGCCTGTGTATGAAATCTTTTTATTTTGTAGTGTCAAAGGACATGGAAAAGACCGAGGTAGTCAATGTTTTCATGCCTCCCTCAGTTTTCCCTGCTAAAGTCTGCCCTGAAACACTCCTGGCAGAATCTGTGGGAGTACGGCATTTCCCACAGCAGAGGAAGATACAGTTAGGGATCCCTTCTGCCTGTTGGACACACACAGGTGCATGGGATGGGAAGGGATGCACCCAAGGGCACAGAGACAGCTGGCTGAAATTACTGCAAGACTGTTTTCTATCATCCCTGAAAGGTCATGGTGAAGAAGGAGGTTCCTGATACCTAGGAAAAAAACCCCAAACATCTCACCTATCTTCCACAGGAAAAAGAAGGGGAGTTTGGGGAACTACAAGCCAGTCAGCTTCATCTCAGTCCCTGGGAAGGTCACAGAAAAAAATCCCCATGGAAGCTATTTCTAGCCATATGAAGCAAAAGAAGGTGACTGGGAAGAGCCAGCAGGGATTTATTAAGGGCAGATCATGCCTGGGTAACCCAATGGCCTTCTATGTGAGACGACTGGTTCTATGGACAAGGGGAGACCAGTGGACATTGCATACCTCAAGTTTAGCAAGGCCTTTGACATGGTCTCCCATAATATCCTTAGAGCTAAATTAATGATACTTGAACTGCACGGAAGGACTCTAAGGTAGGTGGAAAATTCTCTGGCCCGTCAAACTCAAAAGGTGTTGAGTGGTACAAAATCCAACTGCCAGCCAGTCACCAGTGGTGTCCCTCAGGGGCCAATATTGAGGCTAATACCATTCAATGCCTGTTATAATAATCTGAATGATGGGACAGAGTGCACTCACAGTACATTTGTAGATTATACCAAAGTGGGCAGGGGAAGCAGTCGATACGCTGGAGTTAAGAGCTACAATTTGGAGGGATCAGAACAGACTGGAAAAATGGGCTGACAGGAACATCATGAAGTTCAGTAAAGGCAAATGCAAAGCACTGCATCTGATACAGAATAATCCTGAGTGGCAAGTCAGGCAGGTAGCCAACTGGCTAGCAAGTAGCTTTGCAGAAAAGGAGCTTGGGGTCCTGGCTGACAGCAAATTGAATTAAAGTCAGCAGTGTGCCCTTACAGTGAAGAAGGGGAGCCACATCCTCAGCTGTATTAGCAGCAGCGCTGCTGGCAGGGTGAGGAAAAGGATCCTCTTCCTCTGTTTGGCACTTGTGAGATGAT
This sequence comes from Phoebastria nigripes, assembly GCA_035582835.1. Taxonomy (NCBI): domain Eukaryota; kingdom Metazoa; phylum Chordata; class Aves; order Procellariiformes; family Diomedeidae; genus Phoebastria; species Phoebastria nigripes. The sequence continues at coordinate 763,251 of JAYKAV010002848.1, forward strand.
ACCTGAATACCAAGACCAGTTGGAGACTTCGCAATATAAGGAAGGCATTAACACACTGGAGCAAGTCCAGCTGAGGACCAAGGTGTCTGGGAGTTGGAGCAGAGCATGGGGAGAGGCTGAGGGAACTGGGTTTGTTCAGTCTGGAGAAGACAGGTACAAACACCTGCTGGAACAGTGTGGAGAAGAGAGACAGACTCCTCTCAGGGTGTGCAGCACCCAGGGCTGGGATAAGAGGCAATAGGCACAATCTGGAAGATGGCAATTTCAACTCGATTTAAGGAAAAAATTTTGTGCCATGAGCATGGTCAAATACTGGAACAGGGATCCAGAGAGGTGGCAGGATTTCCACCCTTGGAGATAATCAGTACTCAACTGGACAACCTGTTCTAACTGTGCCTGCTTTGATCAGGAGACTGGAGTACACAGGGACCTTCTGTGGTCTTCTCTACATGATTTTGTGGTTCTGTGAGTTCACATACCAGTATCTGGGGAATTACAGCACTGGTGGAGCACTGGCAAGTGCTCATACATGATGTGCTCTCTGCTAGGAAATAGCTGTAGAGAGTCTCCAACCTTTATCAGAGAACTTGAGCCCATTTCCCACCAATGACAGGATAAGGTTGCCCTCGTGTGGTTAACGAGAGAAATAAAGGCCGGGAGCCGGGGGGAAAGGCACGCTAGTTTGGCAAAACGAGGTTACTGCTGTCCTTCTCGTGGCCATTGCTTCTTCCTTCACCTTCCCAGCTCTTTTCAAAATGTGCAAAAAAAGCAGCTCCTCCTAAAGGATATGCACACTCTTCAGCCCTGCACGTACACCTGCCTAATGCTCCCCTAACTTGCAGCGTGCTTTATATTCATTTAAATATGTGGACTGTTGTTTTGCACCTTCAGATCTTCTCTGATTGCTCATGTTCACAGCATGTAGACAACTGAGATTGATGTACTCACAGTGGGACACCAGCTGGACGTGAGCCAGCCAGGTCACTGCGTAGTGAAAACGGCAAGCACAGCCTGGGATGTGAAGAACCACGACCCACAGAGCGTGTGGATTAACCTTTTCCATTCATTTAGAGACCTGCACTTCAGAGAAGATGTGGGCCAGCTAGCGTGACTCCAGAGAGGACCACGAATGTCCTTGGAGGGACAGACCAGTAAGGGTCCAGATAAAATAGGGGTGAGGATGAAAATAGCCCTTGCATTTGTAGGCACTTGATAAAAGGGAAGAAGGTTGGTCTGATCTCTATTTCCATGAACAGAACCGGGAATAGTGGGTTTAAACTGCAGCAAAGGGTTGATTCAAAGAGAAGAGATTTAAATAACAGATATAGTGAAGCTTTGGATTTTTATGAGGAAGTTGTGGAATTCCTCTTGTAGGCTCCTGAGAATGTTAGACATGCATCTCCCAGGAGTGACTCAGAAAGAATCGCTTCTGCTTTGGAAGGAAAATGTAAATCTGTAGCTCAATGTAAATCTGTGTGGATCAATAGATCTGTAGCTCACTATAAATCTGTGTGGATCAATAGTTGTGTGAACTATTCTGGTTTCACATGGGCACTTCTTCTTTAGCTCCGGGGAGGCAGCGTGCGTCCCGCTGGTACTTGCATTTCTCTATTTCGCCCCTTTAATTCCTAATGCACTAGACCAACTAATTAAGACACAGTAATACAGCTGCACATTTGTAAAGGTGATCTCCAGAGTCAGACCAGTGGATCTGTGTGTCTGGTTATCTGGTTCCACATGCTGGTGTCTGGTTATCTGGTTCCACATGCTGATCTTCAACCTCGCAGCACAAATCCTTTCCTTATGCTTTCCTTTGCCTCAGGCAATTCTGTCATGCAGCCCATGGACTTTCTTACTCTCGATGCTCATGTGTGGTACCCTACTAGTTGGAGGCTTGCTGTGCTTTTCTGATCAGCCTCTGACTTGTGTCCTGGAGGGACACTGGATATCCCCATCCAGAACCGCACACTCAGAGGATCCCCATGAGGAGGGATGATCTTCATGGGTTGCTGACCACTGTGGTCAACCACAGGGCAGCTGGCAGAGCTTTCTGGAGGCATCTTCTGGTACAGCCAGGCCACAGGGATGGTGCATGTTTGAAAGATGATGTCAGAGTTATGTGCGGAGCTTTATCAGGCAATAAATGTTAATATTCATCAGCCCTGATTGCCAGAGTGTTACTGGAACAGGTTTGTTATTTTTATTAGGGAGAAGATGAAAGACTGGTAGGAGAGAAAGCAAATGGCTTTAGAAAGGCCTCAATAACTTGGATACCACCTTGCAGCAGCCTTTGCCCACATCGTCCCATAAAGCTTCAATGCAAATGAGAGTGTTTTGTTATGCAGTTGTACCTGGTTGTTTGCCAGTTTTGACCTTAGGGTGATCAGCCAGCCTCAGGAAACAGGATCAGCAATTGCCCCTATTTTACACTGAGCAAACATTATTCCTGCCATAAATTCTTTGAGGCAGGGCTCCTATCTTCTGGATTTTATTTAATCCCAAGCATGTCGATGCTTAATAAACAAACACTGTCATGACTATGTTTAAGCATTAATTTGCCCAGTCTCTTTTCAAACCCAGCTATCTCCTGACATCCTGTACTCACAAATAACACGTGCTGCGTGCCTCCTTGGAGATACTCTGGTCCCTAACTAATTTAACTGCTATGGTTCTTTTCTGATGTTGCTTCTCGTAGGGAGCTGCAGAATCTGGTACCCCAACAGACGCAAGGCTGCCACAGGTCCATGCCACCAGGTCCAGCCAGTAGCAAGACTGAGCATGTATTTGCAGTAGGTGCACATCAATTCAGCAGCTGCTCCTGGATCCCTGCTCTCCCCCGTAGTCTCCCACACATGGGCGCACACACACATGCAAACAGATCTCTCCATTGACCCCCCCAGACCTCATAACCTCTCCAGCACTTGGCCTGGACCCCCTGGTGTCTCTGATAGCCAAATCCTCCACGTGTCTCACACACCCAGACAAGCCCATAAAGGATAAAATTCAAAGCCGAATCCTCGACAAGGCAAGGCAACATATAAAATGTTTCTTGAGCAAAAGCAGCTTGATCATGACTAAATAAAAGACAAAGGCATGGGCTGGGGATGTCAGGCCCCATTCAGTGCTGGAAGGCTAAATTAAAATTAAGGGAAACTGAGTATGCAGCCACCTCAGGAAACACTGAAAATATCAGCCATGTTATTCTGTTGGAGATAATAATTTACGGGGCACATTCAGATTTGCACACCAGGTCTCATTCAGGTGCAAAATCCAAGGACTGCAGTGGTGAAAAGCATTCATTGAGGATGGCAGCTGGGATGTGAAGTGTTGGAATGGGGCACACAGGAAACAAGCAGCACTTGTTGCATCCATTTTACTTTTTACAATGGACGTGTGTCTTTGTGGTTTCTGTTTGACTCTTTACTCTTCCTCCTTCCTGCATCTCTTATCCTTAATCCTTCCTTCCTAGAAATAGTCACCTCCAGCTCTTTTTGGTGGACCATGGAAGTCAAAGAGCTGCCTCTGTTCACTGTGTAGGGCATCAAGGCCTCTACGCAGTTTCTTGTCTACACAAATGTGCAGAAACTTGATCCCTTGAGATCTCTAACTGCTTCCATTTTTTTCTGCGCAGGATCCCAAGCTAAAAAGGTACCCGACATGGATAAATGGTCAAAGAGAGACAGTATGAATGGGTCTTTAGGAAACCAGGCCAAAAATAGTGTTGGATTAAAACTACAAAGCTCCATTGAGTCTCCTCCCTTGATACACAATCCCATTTTTGTTTAGTGTTGAATGTTTTACTTTCCCAGCAGATATTTACCTGAATATTTCTGATTGTTAGAAAGGGCAATCTTGCAGTTAAGGCTGTGAATTATTATCTAGACATCTATGAACAGCTCTTGGCTCTGAATGTTAAAGCACTGGTGTCTATATGGAAATGACACCCTGCAAGCCCTTGAAAGATAAAGCTGTGCTGCCAAGTTAAAGAGCTGGGGGAGGAGGTGGGCAGCCTGCCCAGTATCAAGAAAGATGCAAAAGAGATTGACCAGGCCTTCACTGATAACCTGAAAAGACAGGACCCTGAACCCCCGGCTGGGATGAAGAAGGAGCAGCCAGAGTCTATGATCAGCTGTGAGGCAAATGGAGATTCCCAAGATGGGGAAGACTGGAAGCTTGTTACTTCTGGCAATGGGAGGAAGACTCCTCCTCCCCCTGCAAATCTGCAACGGCAGAATAGGTTCAGTGCCCTGGTTACAAACAGGGTAGGGAAAGCCTTGTCTTGGGAAGCATCAGAGACAGCTGGGCCTGAACCATGAAACTCCACAAAGAGAAAGTGAGTGGTAGTGGTGGGAGGTGACCATCTGCTGACCTGAGTTACTACGTAGGGAGGTTTGCTGCCTGCTAGGGGTTCAGGTCTGGCACATTGCAGAGAGACTGCTGAGGCTTGTCTGGGCCTTGGACTGCAACCACCTGCTCCTCATCTGCATGTGGATAAATGAGAAGGTGCCGTGGAAGAGCCTGAATGCATCAGGAGTGACTACATGGCTCTGGGAGTGAGGGTTGAGGGCATGATCAACACCTCGTGCAGCTGGTGGTGTTGTCAAGGATTTGGCTTTTGCAACCATGGGATCTTCTTTTAGGAACAAGGACTGCTGTCAAAAGAGGAGATCCACCTCACAAAAAAGCAACTCTGCCAGCAGGTTGACCAGTCTGGTGAGGAGAGCTTTATTCTAGGAATGACTGTGGATGGAGAGTACAATCAAGGGGGGAGAGGGGTGAAAAGCAGGGGATGCAGGGTGATTGGTACAAGACACCTCAGGAGTGATACAACAGGGCCAAGGAGACCTCTCTGAAGTGTATGTATGCAAACGCACAGACCCTGGGAATTGAGCCGAAAGAACTAGAGCTCCAGCTGCTGTCACGGAGCTACAACGTTATTGCAATAGCTGGTGGCATTGGTAGCTCATGCAACTGGAGTGCTGCAACAGATGGATAGAAGCCCTTAAGGGAAGAGAGGCATGGAAGACATGCGGGGAGGGTGCTGCCTTCTCGGGACAGTTTGTAAGGTCTTTGACACATGCACTTACCGCAGAGAGAGGTAGCACTGGTGTACACTCATGTCCAAAGTGGCAGGCTGCAGCCCTCTATCAGCTTCTTCCAAACTTCCCCAGATGGTTCCCCCCTTTCTATTTAGGCGCTCCCTACATAGGTCACCCCAGAACTATCAGACATCTTTCTATGAAAAAGCATGACCTCTTTTATGTCTTGACCCTACCAAATGATGATTTTGTAAGAAATTAGTGTAACAGAACTCAGTGTGGTACATTACGGAAGGGGAAGGTGATATTCATTTCCAAAATTTCTAAGGGAGGTGATTTCATTAAAACACATTCTCATGTCCGCATATTCACAAGCACCAAAATGGGTGTACCCCGGAGGCCTGGCCAGGATCACTTGGATGCAGCATTGATGATAAAGGGCACAGGCTGTCATCACATCTCTAAGGCTTTTCTTGACTGGCAATGACAAACCAGTTTTTGGTCACATCTTCAATATGCTGCAGATGTCCACAGTTACTATGGGGCAGTCCTTTGGTAGAATCTGTCTTCCTGCTGGTCTCTAACAGAAAAAGGAATAGCATGTGTGATGTTCTGTAAATGCACTGCTTTCCATTGATGAGTTACCTATGCCTTCTGGGCTTCCCAAAAGCCGTATGTTCATCAGTTTTATTGCTGGAAGTGGCACCCTTTGTTATCAGTACAAGCCAGTCTTTCGAGTGTTGTTCTGCTGTTTCTTTGTGTGCTTACTCAACCACATCCGTCTGTTCAGACTTCATTCATACTAATCATAAGATCTCTGTTCGATGCCTTACAGTCTGAGTCAACAAGATGATCAAAGGTATAGAACAGCTTTAGAGCACAAAAAGGCTAATAATACAAGACAAAGGGGATTCAGTGAAATGATCAGGCAGCAGGTTCAAAATAATCACAAATACTTCATTTTCATACACAAATGCACAACAAGGACTTGGTACAAGCTTCAATAAATACAAAAAATGTCTTCAAGAGCTATTAAAGGCAAATGTAGCACTCTAGCTCATAAGCAAACTGAGACACAGATCCTTGGAAGCATCAGAGAAGTATCACTAGATGTTCTTGTGCTTGTCTGAAGCTGCCTCCAACTGGCTGCTGTTAAAGACAGGCCAGTGAGAGAGACGGACTTCTGTGCAATTTGTATGTTTCTATGTCTTCTCTTTTTATAAATTTTTTTACGAAGAACATGCAGAATATGCACCATCTATGTGGATAATATCCCCCAAGTACCCAGTGGTTCCATGAATCCTAACCTGGTCTTTTGGACAACAATTTGCAAGAGGTTGCCCTCCACCTCTTTGCCCTCTCTCCCTGTGTCTCATCTACCCATTCTCAGGAGAAAGGCAGCCCAAGGGAGGATCCTGGCATCAAATATAAGCCAAAATCCCTGCACAGGAAAATATTTGTGTTAAAGAAAATAGGGTAGTGACTATTTCTTGCTATTTTCTGTACTGTTATAGAAATGAGTCCTCAAGGCTCCTCTGGAGCATCTGTGCCATATTGTTAATTTCTTCTTAAGTTTCTGCAGATCTTCTGCCAGGAAGGATTCTGTGGCAACTCCTTCTCCTCAGACAGATGAAAGCTCAGTTTTCCATGCTCACTACCCAGAGATCTGAGAACAGGAATTTTCTCCCCAGCCAAGGTCATCCAGTCTGGAGAGTGGCACCTGAAGAAGGCCAAGTGCTGTAGACTGTGGGTGTCCACTCTTCCAGGATGGTCCATTTATGTTCCTTCCAGTACTGGGAGGAAAGCTATCACCAGCATTCTAGTAGCAAATGGTGAAAGATGCTGAGAAAGGTGCAAGCTTCAGGAAAGACTGGGTGGTGAGTGGGAACCATGTAGCTGGCTTGAATGCAAGGTGGAGGTTCAGCTGGAAACCAACACCCATCTGGCAAGAGTGCAGCTGCACCACCAAACAACTAACAGGCACTGCAAATACATGGCCGTGGCACTGGAGGCCATGCTGTTCATCAGACAGTTCATGTCTATTGAGGTATCAGAGCCACAGCTGAGGAAGGAGATAGATGGGGAATCTCCACCCTCAAACCCATCACATTGACACCAAAAGTGGGCAATGTTCTCACCTTGTGCAGAACTATGTGTGACTTTTGTCCTGTGATTCCCCCAAAAGTCTCCCTGATTGCTTCCTTTGTCTCCTCTTCACTTAATCATCTTAAACCACGCTGGGAGAATTCCTACCATTTCTCAGGTTATGCTGCACTTTTTTCAGTGGCAGCTTAGAAATGCAGAACTCACTGGATCGGTTCAGTAGCAGTCCAAATGTCCAGTGCTAGAGGGCATGCATGGTAGTCCAGACACAGTGGGGTCCAGGAAGGAAGTGAGGTTTGTGTCCCAGTTCTCTGAGACAGCTTGGTTTCAGAGGGATGTCCTCTTTATGAGCTGTGACTGGAAAATCTATGGTCTGCACAGATGGGGGGATGAGGGGGATAGAAATGTCTCAGCTCTTTTTCAAAAGAATCCCAGAATCCCAGTGGGGTTGGTGGAAAGGACAGCTGGGATCTCCCATCCAACCTCCTGTTCATGGCAGGACTATCAACGCCCTAGATTAGGGCAACTGTGGCTTTGTCTAGCCAAGTTATGGAAGCCCCCAAAGTCAGAGATCCCCCACCTGCCTAGTGAACTGCCACAGGCCTGCACCAACAGCTGGGGAAGGACCTTTTCCTAATGTGCAACTTTAACCTCCCAGGTGGCAATTTGTGGTGTTGCACCTTCTTATGTTGCTTGATACCACTGGGAAGAGTTTGGCTGTCTTCTCTTTGTAACTGCCCTTCCAGTGATTAACCTGTTGTTGCATGATTGCCCCCCCTTTTTCCTCTCCTCTTTACCAGACTAAAGTTCATCTCCCTCCACCTCTCTTCACAGGCCATGTGCCACAGACCCCTTACCACCTTGGTCACCCTACACTGGACTCTCCACTGTTTTTATCCACATATCACCTAGGAGAGGGGTTGGACATCTACCAATAGATATCGAGGAAAATCAATTGCCTGGACTAAATCAACTGAATCACAATTAAATACAGGTACCCAGCTGTGGGGAGACATCAAGCTGCAGTGTATTTACTATTTAAAGCAGATGAATGCTAAGCAGAATATCGGGATTCAGTGTATCCCCTCATCCACTGGAATAGGAAAGCGGAAAAGACACTGATCTGGTCAAATAATATCTCACCATGACTGGACCGAAAACAACAAAAAAGACCTGCATCATCAATTCTGATTCCAGTGTCCGATAGCGAAAATCTCCCAGAGAGAGGAGCACGCTGAATTTGTCTTTCAGATTCCTGAGAAAACAAGATAGGCTCCTGGAAGGATCTAAGGCCTTACTATCTAGACCTTACTCTTTTTTATCAGATCCCATGGCAGTCATACAAAATATTTAATGTAAATACTCCTTGGCTATGCCATTGGTTTTATAGGCTTTTTATTGCTTATAAACCAAACCACGTCATCATTGGTACTTTATTTGACCCTTGTCATAGTTAAAATATTACTCAAAGGACAATCACACCTGTGTGTGTTCAGTGTTTGCTGAGCATTCACTCTGGATCTTTGCATTTGCATGATTGGTGGGAGTGAGAGCACCACCGAGGGATAAGACCAATACCATCAAAATTGCTTGCAATCATTTTGCATTTTTCCCAGCATAAGCTCTTGACATTGAAATTTCCTTTCCTCAGCAAAAGCTTCATTTTAAATTAGCAAAAACTGTTCTTCTATTTCCTAGGAGGAGGCAAGCCAGAAATTCACCCATATTAAACAAAAAGACCTCAGAAATGGTTTTCAGCCTTCACATTTTTGAGTATTTGAAAGGAAGGAAATGTTTTTGCTAGTAAGATAACTTTTTTTCTGCTTGCCTCAAATTTTGCCTGGATATGAACAAAATAAAGCCTTTAGAAAAAAAAAAAAAAAAGAGTTAACAGACATTCTGAAATATAGGAAGAACATGGGCAAACCAGGACACGATAATGGCCAGATGGGTGGGAAGACGGTAGTTAATGGGAATAGAAGCAGATAGACACAAAATGTCTGGATAGAAGGGATACAGGAGTGAGACTAGAGGTTAATGTGGGTGGGAATTGGGAAAGAAATGATGAGATTAGAATTTTAAGAGGATCTAAAGCTGGTTGGTTGAGAACACTGGTAACTAGAACTAGAGGAGAGACCAAAACTATGAGAAATATGTAGAAATGGCTACGTTTTAAACTAAGAAAAAAGTATATTATTATCCCAGAGAATTTTGAGCTTTGGCAGAATAGAAGGAGAAATGGACAGGCAAATCACATAAGGACCAAGAGAGCCTAGAGGCAGAAATGAAAGGAAAGGAATAAAGAAAGTTGGGGAAAGACCCACATTGCAGAATCTAGGAGAAAAAAACCAAACAAACCCAAACTCCAAAAACGAAGGGAAACAGAATGGGGACTGGGTGTCAGTAGGAAGAAGGACCAGAATTGGCAGCCCATGGAGGCCAGTAAGTAGAGTAAAAGGATATATCAGGCAAGATCTGGAGACCAATGCAGAAATTTGGAAGAGCTAAGCAGAGTGATGAGAAGGGTAAGAGAAATTTTGGGGGAAAGACAAGGTAAATTTAAGGGAGAGAAGGCACAGAAGTCTATGCATACTATAACAGTGAGAAAAGGGAAAATCCCAGATCACTGATTACTGATTAGAGTTACTGATGGACATCATAATACTAAATTACAGAGTAATAAAATGACAAGGGGAATCAGAGGCAGTAAGCGTAAAGTGATGAACATAGGGAAGAGCAACCATGCTGCAAGTCTCTGAATTAACCAGTGCTTTAAGAAGAAGATCTTGGAATTACATAGTTGATTGAATCTGTCATCTCAGTGCTCAACAGCTGGAAAAAAAATCCAGTGTTGGGAGTTACTAGTAAAGGAGCAGAGGACACAAAGGAAAACATAACTGAACCATTGCATAAATGCAGGGAATACTAAATTTTACTTTGCATTTCACCAAGGATAGAGCCAAGATGGCCAGTAGTTCTGAGCAAAGCTTGACAACATTTTACATGGCTGTAGCTTGACCACTAGCCCTCTGACCAGACCCTGGAGCCACCAGACTCAGACGTCTGTGCAAGACTGTGATCACAGGTATTTAGCTCCTGGGAGAAGAGCATTCATTCTGAAGCTGTTCTAGTAATACAACACAAAAAGGAATCCTTCCCTTTAAGCACCTTAGTTTGGCAGTTAAAGCTGAAAGAAAGTTTTTTAACTAAGCAGAGGACTGAGGATTGTGAGCCTTATTATTGCTAAGGTGCAAGACTGAGGGTTTTCAGGGCAATACAGACCACACTTTCCTTCCTATGGCTCATAAGGGAAGAGGGTGATGATTTAGAAACAAGAATTCATAGATTCTAAAGCCTAAAAGACCACCCCGCACACCTAGTCTGAACTTGGATTTAACATATACTAGAGAAAAATATGCACATGTTAAGGAAGAATACATAGGTGGTTAAGGAAGTGGAGGCAAAGTATGTGTTTAAGAAAGATATTTCAGGCAATACTTCAAATAGCAGACACTCAATCTCCCTTGCAAGCTGCTCCATTATTTAATTACACACCCTAAAGAGAAATTGCATCTAAAACTTTGAATTTACCTAACTAGCATTTTGTTACACCCTTGACATAAAATCCTTCTTTTTATCACTTTGCTTTCCATCTGTGCCAATATCCATGTGTATTAGGAAGTCATCTCTTCTCCTTGATAAAGTAAGTTATAAAATACTCACTACTGCACAATTTCTGTGTACAGGATCATCCTAGTAGGAACAGGTTTGCGAAGAATTGCAAGCTGTGGCAGCACTAATGGGAATGCTGTAGTCTGACAGAACTCTAAGCAGTTGTCAAGAGGGTTTTCTTCATGCTGCTACTCTGTCCCCATGTAGAGCCTGTTGCTTCTACCTCTCTTTAGTGCTTGTGTAGCTACTCAGTGAGCTGCACTTGGGAACAAATTCCACAGAAAGCAACTATTGTTTTTTTGTCACTGGGTCAACTTCCCAGTGTATCCAGCCTCCTGCAGAGCTCCACAGGTGGGATGGGAGTAGCAGCTTTGTAACAGTTTTCAAAAAGCCAATGCAACCTCAAAGCTATGGATGGATAAGCTTTCTTTTTATGTTTCAGGTACTTAAGTTCTTCACATGCTGAATGAGAAATATGTTTGAAAGGCTAACCTTATGGCCATGTTTCTTCTATGTGTAATGGTTTCTGCTTAGCTAGCACATAACTATGTCTGCAGGTGGACTGAACTCTCCAACTACTTTACCAGCAGGATCAAAATGGAATCATAAGCTAGTGATGATGGGAGCTGACTTACACTTCTGTAGGCCATGTATGGATATCACTGGATGAAGTAGAGCATAGAGTCAACCCCACAAAATATAGGATAATGTATAGGGAGGTCATGTATGTGGGTGCCTTCTGGGAAGGGGACCACAGACACATCTGGACGTGAAAGGTCACAGTCCATCAGAAGCCTGCTGTTGTGAAAGAATGTGGTGTCCAAATAGATGCTTCGTATCGCTGAAAAGTGCTCCTGACATGGAAAGCAATGAGCACTTCATCCTCTATGGCAAAATGTAAATGCTTTCATTACACAGAAAATCGTTTGGCTGATTGTTGGGAAGAAGCAAGGCACTCTTTCAGGGATTAGTTCCTGAACAATGTCTTTGAGGCTGAACTGGTGTGAAGAAGTTGGATGGAAAATAGATAATGCATGGGTTCCTGGCCTATGTGACGCAAGAAAGGAGAAACAAATAGGCAAGAAGTATACCTCATTGCATGAACCCACATCTGGAAGGTTTAGATACACAGCTAGCAGAGAGGTGCTGGCTGATGTCCTTCTGGAGAAGAAGGCTGTTACAATTCAAAAAGTAACTCAGGAGGAAGAATGTATGAATACAAAATTCTTGAGGTCAAATTGGCAGAAATATGTGACCTGACAGGAGCTAAGGGAATTAACACCTCATTTTCCCTCTTGGGAGCCAGCCGCTGATGCTGGGCCTGTGCTTACTGATTGCCGCAGTGTCAGGTGCTTTGCCCAGGTCAGCTGTGATGTTCAGTTCCTGGTGTGCTTTCCTTCATCAACAACAGAAATGGGGCTAGCCTGATGCAGACGAAACTTTAACTCAGCTGAACATCAGACGTTCTGATTTTACTCATGGTATTTCTTTCTCTTCCGCAACCACGTTGTCAGCCACATCTCTGTCACGAATGCGAAAAACAGAGATTAGTCTTCTAGGATGTATATTGTGTATGAATCCTTTTTTGTGCCTCCAAATGACTGCCTGTTCTCCAAGTCATTCCTCTTGGTAGTTAGCCTGTACTTTGTCTACATGTGACATTGACCACCCTTGATTTGGGTGATGTAAATCACTTTGACGGCAGGACCTTCACAGACATCTAATGACAAATCTATATGAAGTGTGATCTCTCTACGATCTCTATATGAAGTTCTGAAGGCCTCATTCATATAGAAAAGACATCCCTGTCTGATAGGTGTGAGAAGTTTGGGACGCCGTTTTGGAGACCGTGAGGATCTAATAGGTGAGGATAGACCCTGCTGTCACTTACTCTTCCTAGATCCCCTTTTACTAGGAGCTATAGAGGAGCAAAAAAGGAGGTCCCAGAAGCTTATATCTAGGGAAGCATCTCTGATCCTTCTACAAGAGAGGAACCCATGTCAAGGTATGCCAGTGTCACTAGATACCATAGTCAACAGAAAGATAAGCAGTCTCCCTGAAGAAGCCTAGCTTTAGAAGGTGTCTCAAAGCAGGCAGGTGAGATGATAGCCACCACTGTCTTTTCATTAAGAATTAATCTCAGCTCTGAGCAGCCTGCAGGGTTTGTGCGACCAGGCTGCCCAGGACTCTGGACACAGGCTGGCTGGGCCCAAGCTGCTCCCTGGAGCAGAGGGCACAGGTAGCGGCAGAGGTAACCTGGGGGCTGTAGGCGAGGAATATTGACTACGGGAAACTGTGCAAGGAGTTGGTGCCGCAGAAAGAAGGGTTCAAGCTGTCTTTGTAGGAAGAGCAGAGGACTTTGTTAAAAAAGGGAATACCTGCCACCACAATCACTAAAACCCTTTGAAATCTTTATCCCATATTCTTTCTTTGGGACTTAGCCCTAAATCTCCTTTCAATTTCCTACACCCTGATTTGTCCTAAGGCTTTGTTGCTATAACTAGGAATAGGGCAGTTTCTGTAACCAGCAGGAGGAGAGCAGAAATTTCCTTTTTTTTTTCTCCCAACTGTGCAATCTGAATCACTGCAGCCCTGCTTTATCATGATCATATAAACATAATTGGTTTGCATGTGTTCTCATGAACAAAGTGTACAGATAAATTTGCATTGCTTAACGTGGACACTGTTTGTTATGCTTACCAAAAGCAACCTATAAATTGGAGCAAATTTTCCCAAATAATTAAAAAAGAAGTCACAGAAAAGTATATATTAGTGTTCCCTATCTTTTTTCCCTGTTAAAACAAAGTCAGTCCTTTAACAAGGGAGCAGAAATAGTGCAATGTACAGAAGTAACAGTTAGATTTGCACATAAACATGGGCAAGTCCTAAACTTCAGAATTAGTCTACAACTGTCTCAGGTCAGTACATAAAAGCCTGTAGCTTGCTTAAAACCTGATTACAGAACTGTGCTTCTGGTCCTCCTGGGATGTTGGATGAGCACTCAGAACCAAGGCCACGGCAGCTACTGAGAAAATCTTGTTATATTAGGGCAATCCCCACAGATAGAGTGTATACAAAGTTTGTTCCACTGGCATCTTTCCTTACACAACTACCAGTGACAGACTTCATTACCACAGATGTGCTGATGACTACTCTCATCTATTCATTTGAAGTTGAACTTGGAGATGCAAGTGCACCCAAGCAATATCTCCTTGCTGAGATGTGGGAAACTTCTGATGCAGAAAAACTGCTTAGTATTCACTTTGATTAGGCTGCCACGTAAATCTGATGAAGATGACCGGGGAAATCTGGACACTGCTGCTGTCCTATACTCTCCAGAATACCTGCTGGAGGTGTATTTCATCTGACTGACATCTATTTGTCATCAATGAGACATGAGAACGCATTATTAAAGAAAGCTAATATGTGTAACAAGGAAAAAAGGACAAAGAATATCTGTGATCAGCTACAATGATTAAAATGTGATTGCACCAATATTCACGTTGTGTTACTTTTCTAAAGAAGTCCAGTCTGCAGAAGACTAGGCATTTCTGCTGGTGAATATATTTACCTTTGAATTCTATTTCTCTCTTATGAGGTGTTCTTTGAACTTACTGTTCTGATTTAATGGCTATTGATTTAGTGACACGGGCAATAAGGTGTCATTTATAGATAAATCATGGGTCCTTCTGATTCACTGGCTTTCATCATAATACTGATTAAACTCTGCCAACTCTTCCCAGGCAGCACTCACAGACAGGAAAACTTGCTGGGCTTTAAAGAGTTTAGCACTGAGGGGAGGTCCCCAGTGATCTAACCTGTACTGTGGTTAGGAGTAGACTGAGAGGCAGACAGCGTGAAGCAGCATGGAAATATTGTATGGATTCTTTGTAGGATTTGTTCACAGCACTCCTACATGATTTCTTGCCTTATTCTGCCCTTTGCCCTTTTGTTACATGTTGTGCGTACTTATTACGTACAGCAATATAGAAATACGATACAGATTTTTCTAACGAGAGCCCTGCGCCAAGAGTTGATTGTCTGTAAAACTCGTATGAGGAGGGGAGAAAGATATCAGCAACAGGCTGACGTCTATACTCTCATTAGTGATTAAACATTAATAGGAAATGCATGCAGATGCCACCATTCTTTCATCCAGAAGAGCCTGGGAATGGCAGAGGTAGCCATGCTGCAATGCAATGGGGAGATGTATCCTGAGAATTTGCTTCCTCAGCTGCCTGGAGTGGTTAAGTGGTCCTGTAAGGAACATGCTGGGTTCCAAGATTTATCCAAAATCCCAGTTGTTACTGAACAAAAAAAAAGGAAGATGGAGATGGGAGCATCTTCCAGTGTACATGTGATGCTATAAAGAAAGATGTGGAGACAGCTCCAAGTTGTAGTTATCAGCAGCAGACTTTGAAATCCATTCTTAATCTCCCTGTGTGACTTTTTGGCCTTGAAGCAAAAGATTGTGCAAAAGGTAATATATGATGTGACACTCTTATTACGCTTATGTAATAAAGGTATAATTGCTTATTAAATTTCAAAATCCTTCTGTTGCAGCTGGCTTTACTAGATTTCAGAAAAGGCTTTCCTTCACCTCTCTCATATTTCCTTCACTGAGGAGCTGCCATTTATTTCTGTAATTTGAGTATTCCAGTCAGGAACATTTTGAAAAGCCACTGGTTCAGATGGAGAAAAGGAATTGAACAGGGTTCCCAGCTCCCACTGGGAAGAGGTTTTACATTCAGGTAGTTTCTAGGTGTTTACATGTGTTTACTCCCTATTCCTCAAGGCTAGGTAAGAGCAAAATCGTTAACTTAATCACAATCATTACAGTCACAAACTTAACTACAATCATTAACTTAAGACCACATCCTTCCAAGATCACATCCGTCTTCTGCCCATGGGCTCGGGGAAGATCATGAGGAACATGGTATGAGAAATAACTAGGGAAGTTCTTCTGAGTAAGTTTCCATGTTGCCTGGGCCAGCAGCAACAGGCAATGTTATATTCTACTCTTTTACCATCCCTTGGGTTCTTTGTTGCAGGTTTGTCACCATATGCAGTACATGCTGTCCATGACACAAAACTCCTGTATCATGTCCTTGTGTGTAAAATGAGCAGAACATCAAACACAAGCATGGACAGTTAGAAATATTTTTCACACTGATTTATTGTTCTAGTCTCTTCTGAATTTACACAAGAGGAAGTCTTTTTATGGCTGCTTCATTGCTGCTTGCTCATTATAGGAACTTACTTTATATGTTTATCTAGCAACAACTTCATAACTTTGCTTGGATCTTCCTGGAAAAATACTAACAATATGGAGAAAGGAAGTAGATTGCACACAAAACATGCTGAATGTTTTGAGAAGGGACCTTGTGAGGAGTAGCTAACATTTTCTTGTTGAAAATGCTGCCATTTAGGAACATGATGTTGATCTGCTGTGTTATTTTTGGATGCCTCTGAACTATTTCCATTGGGACCATATCATTGTGTACATCAAAGATATGAGGTGCTCAAGATGTTTTACACAGTAAAGGGACTTTCTGTTCCCAGACACAGAGAGGCATTCAAAGGTCAAGAAGTGCCTCAAACTGATATGAGAGTCCACATCTGAGAATGAACCATTTGAAAGGACATTTATAATTGGATGATATCTGCAAATCATGCATTGACTAGGCAATGTATGATTATATATCATATATACTGTGTACACTAGGCTACATATTATCATATATATCACAGAATCATAGAAACACAGAATGGTTGAGGGTGGGAAGAGGTCTCTGAAGGTCATCTTGTCCAACCCTCCTGCTCAAGCAGGGCCACCCAGAGCTGGTTACCCAGGACTGTGTCCAGATGGTGTATGAATATCTCCAAGGATGGAGACTCCACAATCTCCCTGGGCAACCTGCTCCAGTGCTTGGTCACCCTCACAGTGCAAAAGCATTTTCTGATGTTCAAGGGATCCTGCTGTATTTCAGTTTGTGCCCATTGCCTCTGGTCATGTCACTGGGCATCACTGAAAAGAGCCTGGCTCCACCCTCTCTGCATCCTCCCTTCAGGCATTTATATACATTCATTAGATCCCCCGAGCCTTCTCTTCTCCAGGCTGATGAATGAACCACCAGCAGATGAATGAATGTGAAACTTGGTCATGCAGGTAAGAGATGTTTGCCACTAGTTAAGCCTGATCCAGACACAGAAAATCACTGCCTCGACAAGAGGCTCCTTCGCACACCCTGTAGTAGAAGGAGATTCATGCAAAACTTCCCAGTTCTTTCCCACTGGGATAGGCCCCTGAGTACTCTCAGGGAAGCATTTGCAGCATGGAAGATGATGGCACCTAGTGTACCCCAAGAATCCACAGCTTTCCCAACAGCTGTCAGAGGCAAGTTTGACTTCAGTTCTGCAGACCGAATTACAGTCTTTGCATAACACCTGGGAAGGGGCAACAAAGCCCAGTTACAGCATTCCCCACACTGCAGTGGTCCTGCAGTGGACCAAGAATGAGTCCAAGCACTTACAAACTAACAGTCTCTGCTAGAAAGAAAAAGTGATTTTTTCTCATTTCCTTCCCTCTCAGACTTCCAGAATATGGAACCCCAAAAGAAGATCTTGCTTTTCTTCTTTTTATTGTTAACGCATAAGGGGCAATTTTCATATAGATGCCTCAAATGAACCAATTAAATTCTATCAGCTTAATGAACATATTAAACTGTCTGAACTCTCAAAGGACATCGCACTAAGGCATTTTATGTGGCCTCAGTAACTTGCAGGATTGATCTCATCATTGTACTGGAGAAGAATTCCTTCATCCCCTCATCCTCTTTTTCTTTTCCTTTCCACCTTTGTGGCACTTGATACCTTACAGCATCTGATGGTACTTAATGGGGATACCATATACAGTTAGAAATTGATCTCCACGTGCAAGAACTACCACACTTCTGAAATCAAATTTAAGTCAGACTGTTTTTCAGCAGGATGGTGGTGGTGGTGGTTATGGTAATCCTCTGCTCACAAGTAAATCTGAATCCTGAGAACTTATAAGGTCTGGCTGTTTCCTAATGGAGATTGAGTTACTGAGCCTTATGGTCATTTAAAAATATGCTGCTATCCACCTTTCATCTGCACCACAAAGTGAAATGCCTGCCATTCACAAGTGAAACTGTATACATTTACTTATGCAAAAATGGAAAAAAAAATTGATTACAGCACCTCACATGTTATTTTTGATCTGGTTGTAGCTCCTTTTCAGAGTGTCTTATGGGCTTTTGACCAGGGCAATATAACTTACACAATGGTGGTCACTTGTTTACCACAGGCACCCTTTAAAAAGCACATGGGAAGACTGTAGGCTACAGAGGACTGGTTTCAAAGATGTTCTACAGCAGCAATACCTGAGAAAGACCTTAAAAGACTTTTGCTTCACAAATGCTCTTTTGACTGTGGCTTTCTGCATATGCCCCTTGGCTGCTTGGTCTCACAGTCCATGTAAGAGTTTTCATTCGTAGCCAGAGCCGACCCTTCCTCAGAGCCAATTGCTAGCATCATGCTGTGAGATCTGCTTCTTGACAATGCATCACAATTCTTTATGAAGCAGGGAAGTATTCCTTTATCTCTGTTCACAAATATGAAGGATGTTTAGCTCGAGGCACAGCCTGCAGTCCAAATTTCCAAAGGTTAAAATGTCAGGTTAGCCAATGAAAACCATTTTTTGGATGCAGAAGCAAACGTGGCTGGTTTTCTTAGGCAATGTGTAGTCAGAGTAGCCATCAGCTGAATCTCTGACTGAGTCTCAAGTGGTCAAACGGTCCCTCCAGAATCTTCCCAGGAGAAAATTCTGCTGGACCATTTCAGTATTGATTTCCACGACTACCTCATGTTTGTGACTCTTGGGCTAGCTTGCATCCAGCACCCTGGGCTCTTTCCAAAGCAGATACAGTCTGGGACATGGTAAAAGGAGTGTGCCTCCTCACCAGTGCCAGCCTGTGTGCATCCTCCAGGCAGTGTGCTTGTTCCTGTGCAGCCCTCACCACAGCACAAGTGAACTTGGTCCTTTTCCTAGACCTGGTGCATGCTAGATGCCTAGGTTATTCGAGTGAGGAACAGTGACATCTGATTGTGTTTAAGAAGCTTCCTTATCACTACTCAGGTTTCCAGCTTCAGTCTGTCACATGCTGGAGCGTAAAATCTTTTCTTGGGAAGAACAATAGGTCTGTATGACACCCCTATTCTCCTTTTCTAGCCCACTTCATTGCCTTCAGAGGCTGTTCAGCAAAGGCAGATGGCTCAGAAGACGATCCATGTGAAAGTCCTCTTCCTAATTCACTGGCTCCCCATTTTTAGCTATAGCTCCCAGATGTATTTGGACTGCAGTCTCTTTCAGTACCAAACATAGTTCCGTAACCCCAACTCTGGATGACTACCTGAAATAATGTGAAGCATTTATGATGCCACAGAAAGGATATGGTGAACCTCAGCCTAACCTGTGAAGCTCAGTTTGAGAAGTGCTAACTGGAGACAGGAATACACATAAAAACTTCTCTCAGTTGAATGAAAGGCAGAAGTCATTTGAAAGAAAAGATACTGTGTGTCATGACATGGTAAATCATTATTTTTATACTCAGAAAAAGAACATTTGATTATCATTCAAACAGAAGAAAACTCAGTGAATGAGAGTGTATTTTTTGTATCATAACTCAGTAACTTTTATCACATTGTAAATAGGAGGCAGGAAATGAAGGAAATGATAGCAAATGGCAGTCCTGACTTCTCCAAAGAGAATGATGTGTTGTAAAGCTCAGTCTAACTTGCTTCTTAGGAAAACACGGGACTATTTATGAGAAAAAATGGAGAACTTACAGAGATGTTTCTGAGTCACTGTAGTAGGCAGGGCCTGCTTCATGTTTTGCAACTCCCTTGTGAACTCTTCAACACAGCCCAAATAAACAACTGGATGAAGAGCACAAACTACCTTCTGAGAAGGAAATGATGGGAACGCGCATGACATGATGGACTTTGGAAGCACGGGAGTTGGCCAAACGAATGAAGATTGTTATGAATCTCTTTGAGCCATCTGAGAGATGTTAAAACTGTTGACTAACAAGCTCTCCAGCTTGCAATGTACTATTGCATGCCCTTGACCATGAAGAGGTTTCAGTAGTTTGAGGAGCAAAAGTCAAAGGCTGACTGAATTTTCTTGAGACACTCACCTGTGTAATCTAAGCCTATATCTAAGGAATCATAGAATCATAGAATCATAGAATCATTAAGGTTGGAAAAGACCTCTAAGATCACCGAGTCCAACCGTCAACCCAACACCTCCATGCCCACTAAACCATGACCCTAAGTGCCACATCTACACGTCTTTTAAATACTTCCAGGGATGGTGACTCAACCACTTCCAGCTGGGCAGCCTGTTCCAGTGCTTGAATGGAGTCTGTCCCTCTGCTTTGGTTTTGGGGTGTCACATTCTCCAAGTACTATTATTAAAAAAAAGAGTAACTTGTGAATTAAAGTATTTTTTAATGTGATGAGAAGTGGCTGTGTGACACCCTTGGCTAGGAACTGAGCTTCTTTCGCAATGCTGGCCTTTTTCATACAAAAAAACCTGAGTATGCTTGAACTATTGAAGAGTGAGCAGAGTTGAGGGGTTTAACAGCCATTTCTCCTCTGCAAGTGGGAGAGCTCTCAGCTTCTGGAATCTGTGAGAAGGTTGAATGGCCTTTTAGATCGAGATGGTGTCAGGGCCCTGAAGGCACCAATAGGCCTTAATGGCCCTGACCAGTCTCAGCTGGGGTCTCCATCCACACCCTGCCCATGGGCTTCAGTCCCTGCCTAAGCTTTGTTTCCACCACAGCCACAGACATGCCTGTGGCCATGAACCCCATTAAAAGGGACCTCAACCCATGGTCTGATTTCCCAGGCTGACTTTGGACCTGTCTTTTTATTATGGACCTGCCTGGCAGTCATGGGGCAGTATCAGCTCCTGGTTGCCATCATTGGACCTGAACCCGACCTGCACATTGACTTTCCAGATTGACCTCAGCCCTGCCTCGTCACCATAAACTCTTCTGATAATCTGGACTTAGTTGAGCTTGGCTATGACCTCTGGGTCTGCCATAGTCTCCTCACCCAGGGGCTGTGGGACTGCACCATGGCTGGTGAGGCCCTTGCCCCACCGGCCATGGGATTCCCCTTGGCTCCCCATCCCCACAAAGCATTGTGATTCAGGAGTCACTTGTAAAACAGAAGTGGAAGAAAAGAATGAACTTTATAACAAAAAGGAGGATTTTAAGGGAAAAATAATGGATTTGGAAACTAGAAGGATGTGTGAGGTAACACAAGCCTAGTGGTTTGGTGAAAAATAAGACAATCAACCTGATCTTTTCTCATAATAAATTCAAATTACCTAGTGTAATTGCCAGTGAGTCACTTAACTATAGCTCATTTTTCAGGGGCTGAGGTCTTGAAGAAGGGGGTTGGGACTGTGGATTGATGTCCAGAAGTCAACTATGTCAAAAGTAGTTCTTTCTGATGTAGGATTTCATTCAACTTAGCATTTGGGTTATAAACATAAACATCACGAAGCATTGTCAGAGTGCAGTGAGAGCCATCTGCTCCGTAAGGGATGGGGAACTGGGAGCCAAGGGCAATCCCACAGCCAGTGGGGCAGAGGTCTTGCCAGCCACAAGCACAGTCCCACAGCACCTGGGTGAGATCAGCAGGGCAGACCCAAAGACCAGGGTCGGGTTCAACCAAGAGTTCAAATTTTCAGGAGAATTCATGGTGATGAGGCAGGTCTGAAGTTAATTTGGGAAGTCAATGTGCAGGTCAGGGCCAGATTTGGGGCCAGTGACAGTAAAGAGGATCAGATAGAGCCCTGTGATCATCAGGCAGGTCCATAATGAAGAGACAGGTCCGAGCTCAAGCTAGGGAGTTGGTCTATGGGTAGGGATCCTGATCATCAGTGCCCATGGCCAGGCACAGACATGTGGTAGTGGAGACCAGTACCCCTACAGTACTTTGTCTGTGGTGGAGACCAGTACTCTTACAATATAGCTCAGGCAGGCCCAGAGATGGACTGAAATGAAGCCCATGGGCAGGGTTTGTGGGTGGAGGCCTCAGGTGACCTTGTCAGGGCCATTAAACCTTACTTAGTGCCCTCAGAGCCCTGACAGATGGCACCAGAAGACCTTGAAAATGCAGTGCAGGATCTGCTCTATGCTCTTTGGAGGGAAGGAGCACATGATCAGAGGCTTCTCTTTTGTGCCAGGAGTAGCCAGTCATCATCATTGCCACTTCTTCATAGCTGCCATGGTGTCCCCCTGTCATACGATGACTTGCTGCTTTTGGCTTGTGCACCAGTCAGCCCCGACATGGCCTGATAACAGAAGCAGCAGCTAACAGCTGTATATGGAGCAACATTTCTCTATTTGACTTCCAAATTCCCAATATCCCAACAGGGAATGCCTTCAAACCTTTCTAACCCCTGACAATAGCATATGGATGGGCAGCCAGGACTCTGGCTGGTGGGGGATGTTCAGCTGCTCTGACAGCTTGCATTTCAGAGTGAGTACAGAGATGGCTTTCGTCCATGTTAGTGGAGTGAAGCGCATTTTGGGTTTAAGAGGATGTCTCCTACAGGCATTCCTGGCTCTGCTCCTCCAGGCTGAGGATATGCTCAGCACCAATGCCACGGACAGAAGTGGGAGACCTGACACCTGTGGCTGCGAGGACGCAGGAGCATTTCTCCATGTTGTCTGTCTTTATCTATGCTTCTCTTTCCACCCACGGAAGGTTTCATCATGATCAGATACATGTGTTGTCTACTTTCTTCCCCCTTCAGTGCCCTGAGAGTTGAGTTCACATGTAGATAGGAGGAAGAGAGGAGGAGTTTGGAGCTCAGCCCTTGGAATGGGGGCTCTGCTCTCCACGTGTGTCTGTGATGTATGACAGATATCCCTTGCTGGGCTTCTGTGCTAGAGGAAAGGCCGGATTCAGTTCTGTTATCTGGGGGCTTTAGAAGCTCCCTGTCAATCCAGATTTGTGCTTCTGTTGGCTGTGAAATGCTCTAAACTAGGCAGCAGGTTCCAGCCAGAGTATGTCCCAGGGTCCTGATCCCCTGACGGGGCTGGCCACACTGATCAGCGTCTGGCATTTGCCCTCTGACCTACGCGTTGAGGTTTCTTCCCTGGGGAAGCTCATGTACCTAAGCTCTCAAAAATCTTCAGCCTGGCCTACCAGTTCTCAGCTTTTGTTAAAATAATAAAATTCTGACATTATTTGTGCTCCAATGTGTGCTCAAGACATACCCTGAACCTTTCATTCCTAACCAAAAAGCTTAACCCCTCACTTTTCTGTGTTAAAAACAAACTGAAACTCTTCTCCAATGCCGTAAATCCAGGAGGTGGAATTTTCAGGAAAACCCCAAATCTCAAGAGATAATCCATAAGATCATAGGAGAGAGAACTCCTCAATCTCATGCGTACAAAGGAATGTATCACCTGTAGCCATTTTTAGTAGTCCCAGGTACAAACTTGGAAGATTCTTCCATTTTTATAGCCCAGCATCAAAATGCATATTTCCTGGGTATTCTCTCATAAGTTTTTTTAAATCCAGTGTTAGACCAAAATTAAAATCACATTTTAAGATCAGAATTAAATAGCATAGTAAAATTTGTTCTCAAAGGATATGAACATGAAATGGAAGTACTAGAAATGTTAGAAGAGCTCATCGCAGGAAATCTATGAGATAAATTCAGCTTTCAATAATGAGTTTCCATCTCCTGGTCTGATTATGTGTCCATTGGCATCACAGAGAGCAGTGCAAAGGTGACAATTTCAATTTGCAATAAGAGCCATAAATCAGAAATGAAGCATTGCATACTTCTGATAAAATACCCTGTGCAAAGGCAGCAGGTCCAGCCCTGTTACTGGCTTTTAGTGTATCTTTATGGGACACTTGCACGAAATTGCCCACTAAAACATTTTCTGAAAGTCAGGAGCTTAAATAAGGGGGCAAAAGTACTAAAACTCAAGGCTGAATTTGTGCAATAAACTTGCTTTGAACAGGATCCACTCAACTCAGTTATGGAAGGAAAAAAGCCAGACACCATTTGAAAACAGTCACAACCCTTTAGTCTTGAATTCATCTGACATTGCTTAATCAGGGATAGCTTCCCTTACTTATCACCTGAATATTTTTAATTCTTACATGATGGTTCTATTTAAGGTCTCATACTACATTTCACATTCATTTGAGGTTATGGCAATGATCCTGAAAAGGGTCTGTAGGGCTTTGTTGTTGTTGTTACAAGTCTCTTTACTTCTTAGCATGGATAAGGATACTGGGACCAGTTCATAGCATCATTCTCTACAGTGTGTGGGTCTACAGACTTCTCATATAAATAGAATACAAGTTTGTGTTAAGTAAAATCCCTTTCAGTGTCAGGGTCCTGTACCACAAAGGTCCTCAAAAACTCATGCTCTGAAAATTACATTTCTGTCCTTTGATAACTGTAAATCAAAATGGAGAACAAAGGCAATTAGTGTGCAATTGTCTATTCCTTCCTAAGCGACATCAGTGTGTTTATGCCACGCAGTTGTGTTACATCCTTACCTTGAAATGTGTTTTTTCAAAATAGAATAATCATCTGTTCAGAGTTTCTTTATGTTGACCAACAAATTAGAATGAGCTTATATAACATTTGCTTAACACTTGTTACTTTTCCCAGGTTTCAGTCCAAGCAATCATGCTAAAATCCAGTCTGTTATGCCAATCTACAAAGATCCCAGCCACGTCTCTGGGCCATCTCTGTGCTTTCATCTAGGCAGATTTAAAAAGTAGTTCTCATGCCCAGACTCTCCTGCCACAAAGGTTGTTTATGGATGCCTGCTATGGCTCGGGACAAAGAGTGGAGCTGTATAGGGAGGCAGAGCGTTTGCACAGATACCTGCTCACTGGGCATTGGCAGGGCTTTGTACACATATATCAGCAAACAGCCTAAGTTTGCTTGCCCTTGAACACACTTTGAGGTGAGGCTGTGGGAGGAAAAATAGACTAAAAATACGTTGTTCATCTCAGGGTATCTAACACTTGCCTGAGGATATTGGCTAATGTTACAGTTTAGGATGGTTCTCCCCTCTACCCTCAAAAGGTGCAATTAGGTGAGATAACCAAGCTGAGCCAGCAGCTTACTGCTTCTGAGCAAAAGGCTATAATTAGCTGAAGACCTTGTCTTATCTCTGTCAGTAAAGGCAATGAAAACTAGAGGATATTTCTTTGAAATTTATCTTGTTTTTCCTTCATTGGCTCTCTCGTGTGTGTTTAGTATGCTGGCCTTGAGGGTGATGTGGATGAGTACAGGGTCAGAGGAGGAGATAGCAGCTTTTCTGTGTGGAGGAGCACTTTTAGCATTTGCCATGGGGGTTACTTCTTAAAGCAAACAAATCTTCTCCATTAAAGTAATAACACCCCGCTAGTTAATACACACACCCCTCCAGTGGCTAGTATGTCTCTTAACGCAGCATTAGCAGTTCAGCAAGTCAGCTTGGGGTTTCTGCACGAGCACGAAGCCTGCAGGATGTTTCCCACAGACCGTGCACAGGTGACAGTGGGTCGGTGGCCAAGCTGGTAACCCAGCCTGATGAAATCTTTGCTCTGCTCTAAGCACGCTGTGCCTACAGCCCCAGTTCCCAGAGACTGTTGGGAAACACAGTCCTCAAAATTTGGTTTCTCTAGTGGGTTTTCTACAGCCTGCTACAAAACTGGAACTCCGCTCCTGCATGTTGTTTCTTGGCTTTCTTGGTTTGTTTCTGTATGCCCCCTTTCATCCCCCCCAGGGACACAACCCTCCTTCTGTATAATCCCCCAATTATTAGAAATCTCATCCAGCAAGTGCAAAACGGAGGTCTGAGCCCCTCTTTTAACCCCCTTTTTCTGTATGTCAAGACGGTGCTCTACACACTAGGCCATAATCAGTCTGTGGTGCTCCTGTTGATGGCAGGGTAGTGTATAGAAAAGGGCAGAAGATTTGTGGGAGAACACACACGAGGGTCGCCAGTCCAGCCCTCTCACCCCGCTTGAACACTGGCAGCATATCAGCAGGGAGATCTTGGTTCTAGTCTTGTTGCCAGCAAGTCTTCCTTGCAAAATACATAACCTGTCCTCTCTACGTGAGCCACTCCAAGCTGTTGTGCTAAGACTTAATGATTTGTCAAGTGAGTTTTAACAGAAAATAATAAGCCACATTTCTATATGCAGAGAAATAACTTTGGGTTTAAAATAAGCCCAGGCAGTGTTTTGAGTCAGGAAATCCAGTTTCCCAGAGGTGCCAATCTCACGGCAGCAGGAAGAGCCTTAGTGCGAGACTCTCTCTTTGGCATTCGCTGTTGGATATTTTTTGTCCTGGAGTAGTCAATATACTGGATGTAAGGAATTCTTTTCTGCACCCACATAGCTATTCTGTCAAATGAAACAGGAATTTATACACCTGATATTATTTCTTTCGAACATCAGTTTTGGATTTAGGCACCTAGTTCTGGGATAAGTGCTTAGCTTTATAGCATTGACAGTCTTTTGAGAACTTGGTCGCTGAGTTGAGGGCCCCATATATAGGAAATGGAGATAATAATCCAACAGTTAAAAGTAAAAGGGAATAATTTAAAAGCTATGATGTAGTCTTATATTACTATGATTCATATAAGGACCACAGATTGTTTTAAGTTCAGGACAATATTAACAAGATATCTTTTATTCCAGTGAAGACCCAGACACAGAAGACCTTATATAGGAGAAAAGCAAATAGGCAAACAGACTATCACAACAAAAAAAAATACCACCCCAAAACCATAAGCAAAAAAAAATTCCAAATTATTACTAGCTTTTATTTCATATACAGCATATAAACATGGGCAGATCCTTTCTTCACAAACTTGCCACCAATAAATAAAAGCACAAGGCAATGTTTTAATTTCAAAGTGATTCCAGCATTGCAGTTTGGACTTCCTTTCTCCTAAATAGAGCTTAATGAACATGAATATCTGTCAAAAGAAGGGAGCTTCCATACAACTATGTAGAAACTGTTCCTGTGCTCCTCTACATCCACTCCCTAAACTGGCAACAATTAGTACAAGTAACAGACTGAGAATTTTCTGGCTATGAAAGTATTGCTAAACACCAGTAACTTGTCCCCAGGTTACTTGCTGCAGTTCTGTTACAAACATATGCATGTCACATGCAGACCTACAGGAAGAGAGTTATCCAACACACTGGAAAGCAYGGGCTAGAAAAGATGATAACCCAATGCTGCTGGGTGTTATGTGTAGCGGAGGCCAAATCACAGGCAGATTTAGATATAAAAAAGACTGCAGGAGACTGCTCAATTTCACCCATCATGTTCCAATCCAGACAAAATAGTGGAAAATGAAACTGTGCCCAGGACATTTTCGTTCCAGTGTGACACAACTCATGCAGAACTGAAACCTCTCAGATGAGGTTTACAGTCTCTTTGTTGCCAGAACTGCACTGCTGGTGGCACCTGATCCAACTACTTCAGGACTACCTCTGGTATGTCTACATGAGCTAGCAGCTCCAGTTTGACTGTAGTGGAGATGGAGCGCAAACATTGATTTGTGAAAGCATGTGATCTTGCAATATGAATGCACAAACTTCGTAGCTTGACACATCTTCCTTGGATTGTTTCATCCTTATTCAAAGGCAACCAGCGCAGGCAGCATTGGCACAGATTTCACACAAATCATCTTGGACAGCGAGGTCTGTTAGAGAGAAAAGAGAGGGTTTCAATGAGATGGCAATGGAATTTCTTAGAGAGCAGAGCCACATATCAAGGGATTTGGAGACTCCTTTCCATTACTGTTTTATGAGTTTTAATGTTCCTTGAAGATATTACTGGTATAAGTAAAATCAGTTCTCGCAAAAATCTGGCTTAATGAAATCAAACCTGAATTAATTGGGGAAACAATGGGAACATGTGGAGGCAAGAGAACAATAGGACATCTTGTGGGACGGTGGTGTGGATGTGGCTTGTAGAACCACAACATTCGTTATATTGGTAGTATTTCTTCCTAAAGTGTCTGTTGTATTGGACAGTAGATAAATGCAACATAATAAAATAAAAAAGCAGACACTGTAGCAGCCAGTTCAAGAATTGCTATGTGTGTCTTGGAGAAAGATCATGCCAAAGAGTGATTCACCTCATTGACATCTCACACCTCTTATAGGCTACCTGGAAAAACACCTTCTTCTACACTGATAAGAGAGAGCAATTAGACCTGCTCACAACTTGTAGTTAGCTGTGATATAACCCTGCTTTTCCTGTAAGCCAGAGGAGATCGTGGGTTCTCTCACTTTAAGTCGTGTAAGTTAGTGTGCAACTACTTGGAGGAAGATTTTTCATGGTTACAGCAGTCTGATCTGTACAGGCTACAGCTAAGCTCAGCACAGCAGGAATTTTCTTCTAGGGGCCTCACAGCTAGTGTAGTCCAACCCTTGTAGGAGGGGTAGTAGAAAGGTAGCATGGACTCTCTCAGCTGCTTTAGAAATGACAGAACAGTAATTACGTTTCTTTGCCTGCTGCTGTTTGAATGTTTAAGGTTGAAAAGTGTGATAAAAATGGCAACTATGCAATATGAGCTACATACTCAGCCTCTCAAAAATCATGGATGCATCTTCTCTTTTGCACACAGAGTGGAACGCCTCAGGGAGATCTTTTTCATCACATGGAGAATAGCTAGCCATTGAAACCACCATGCGAGGGTTAATGTGTCTCTTCTCATCCATAAGCTCCTTTAGCTTCTTCACAGACTCAAGGGAGAATTTCAAGTCTCCATCCTATGTAGACAGAACCAGAAAAAAAAGGTGTCAGGAAGTCAGTCCTTAGGCAAATCCATTCCATTTCAACCATAAGCTCTCCCAAAAACCATACTACAGGGAAAAGACAGAGTTGAAACAAAGCCTAGATAAAATCGGTGTTGACTGAAGACCAAATGATCAGCTCTTCAAGGCAAAGACCTTTCACAGCAGCAGTGAGACCTGGCTGGCTAGTCAGGGCTTTCGTTATGTATCAGAGTGGGTGGAGGCAGAATTAGTGCATTTCTCACTCCCATGAGAGAGAYCCATAAAATCTGGGGTCAAAAGATACAGGCTGGGAATCTTGAGTCTAGAAGAGAGATGACTAGGCAATATGTGGTAGAGATTTACAAAATCATGAGTCAAATGGGGATAAATGGGAATTTATTTTGTTCACTCTTTCTTCTAATACACCAGTAGAGAACTTCAAGTGTTGGCTGTCACGTGGCAGGCTCTAAGCACACAAAAGGAGCTATTCCTTCACATTACACATCGTTAAGAGCTGAAATCCCTCACCCCACGGTACTGTGGCAAGTTTCCATTAATTTAATACTAGTCCACACAATTAATGGAACACAAGTTATTGGCAGCATAAATATGACACTTCTGACTCAAAGCTCATACCAAAAGCTTCAGGAGCCCGGGATAGTATTCTGGGAAATATTACTCCATGTTTTAGATTGCTAGACCCTGTACATCTGTTAATGGTCATTCCCTCAGTTTCAAGTGAATCCCACTGTTGAAGTCATAAACTTAAATTGCAGGTGTTGCAACTGTTAAGCTAGGTGCATAAAGTCTGTGTATGTCTGCAGATAATCAGAGTTTGGCCTAGAAGAGAAATAAGCATTTCAAATTGATCTTTAGCATGTGTTTTAACCTCATTTAATGACCAACATGTAGTCAGTAGGATGATCAAGTAACACCTACTCATTCAAAGAAATAAAGTGAAGTGGCTCTGATACAGCATGAGACCAAATATTGCCACTTGTTTCATAGTCTCATGAGCCCAATGTTGAATAGTGTGAGATGGGGGGGAGGGTAGTTCGTTTTGGTTTGTTGGGTTTTTTTTACAGAATCACTGAATTTTGGTGTTAAAGAATTTAAAAAACCCAACCAGATAAACTCTGGACATGCATTTACTTAACAAAGTCAAACTCTTTTCTACTTGCAATCAGTTTATGATTTTACTCAGGTGAATTTATCAGTCATGGTTGCCTATGAAAAATTAACTTTTCCTGTATAAATGCAGTTCTAGATTCAGCTATTGGTCACAGACCTCAAAAGCAGAAAACAGAGAACTAAAAAAGGATGGATTTCCACAGGTACAGTTTCAGACAAACCAGAAAGTAGGAATGAACCCTGAGACGTGTATGTCCTGGTCACAAAAAACAACAGAGGAACAACAAAAAACCGAAACAAAAACCCCACCACCTCAGATAAGAAAGATATATTAGAGTGAGCTCAATCTTCCCTCCAAGATGAAAGTGCATACTGTGTTGCTGAACTAAGAGATTTTATCACAGAAATAGTGCAGGCCAGAACAATCCACCTCTGTAGTTTTTGTTTTTACTCCACACCTAGTAAACAATCTTCCTCCAATTTCCATCATATTCGTTCAAGATCTATGATGGAAAGTGTCGAGATAGTGATTAGTCAGACCTTAGGGACCTCAAGTAGTCCAAGTGAAAGGAGTGCAACACACATACAGAGTACACTGCACATATATTGGGAAAAATACAGATTTAATGATTAATGAGATAAGAATTCAAACTACAAAGAGGAGCTAAAACTCCAGAGCTGCACTTTCTACACTTTTACCCAACCTAGAAACAGCTATTCTCATTTAGGTTTTTTTTATGCCTCCAAGTGGAAAACAGATTTTTTTCATTAAGTAGGAAGCTATCTCTTCCCCTGGAGACTCTAAATGTTAAAGAATGGTTTGGAAGAAAGGAATAGCTTAAACCTGCTATCTCTGGATACCTCTGACATCCAAAGGAGAAAAAGAGGTTATTTCAAGGCACAAAGATAGTACCTTATCCCTGGAAACCTACTGCACATATATAAAGAGAGTCAATAATTGTTTAAGAAATATTAGTTCTCTTGGTACTCTGAGGAAGTTATTTACATTGCAATCAAACTGAAATCTCCCAAACTGTTTCTAAGGATGAGTGCAGACAGATCCAACACACTCCCAAGTACAGACAAGAGCACTGAAGTACCTTCTTAACTGCTTCCATGTTGCACGTAATATCAGTCATAGGTGCTGTGTATTCTGGAAAATTAGATAGAGCCTCCTCTAATAGCTTCTCTGCCTATTAATATTTCATTGGATCCAGCCAAGCATTTCTTTCACCTTTTTTTATACGTGACATGTGCGTAGCCTCCATCACATAAGCTTGCAGATCATTTTCATAAAGAACTTCCTGCCTAGAAGCAGGCGAGACAAGACAATTTCTCTTTTGTCACATCTCATTTATATCATTCTATAAAGTTAGAGGTGTCCCCAGTTCTTGCAGCTTCACAACACATGGGGTTATGTGCAAAAGAAAACTCTGGAAACGCAATGCCTCAGTCAGCAAGGGATTTCAGAGCACTGATACGGGTGGTGAAGTTAATTAAACTGCAACAGCATGTTAGTAATACCTGAAGCATTTTACGGAAAGAGAAACTGAACCATAGGGAGATGAAGTTTGATATCAAGCCAGAGCAAAGCAAAAATTCAGGTCTATTAGTTTAGTTCAAGATTCCTGTTGCAGCCACAACACTTCACATAATATCAGTACTTTGTTGAATTTGTAATACCAACAAATTAAAGAGCAGAAAACTCACCTGAACGTAGACTGCCTGGGAGATGTGCACCAGTAAAAGGACTGCAAGGACTGTAAAGGAAAGAAAGCCTTTCATAGTGCCTGCAAAATATAGMCTTTCCTAAACTGAATATATTTTATTTTCTCTGGCTTTGGTCTTTCTCTGTCTTTCTCTTGTGTCTCTCAGACTTTCTCTCTCCTTCTTATCACTCAGACCGCCTAGCAGTCAGAGCTCTATGCTCCCAGTGCAAAGCTGGAGCTTTATAAAGACTTCACACAGCATTTGCTTGGTAATCCATTAATCTAAACTCTTTATTGACATATAATAAACCCTCAATGGGCTATCAGTTATCTACTCATTAGCAGAGTAGGCCAGTCACACCCAGGCAGATCCTGGGGTTTTTGAGTCTCTCCCACTTTGAGAAACTGGCCATGACACAGGCAGGCAAAACATTCCAGCCTACAATAAATAAATGGTAGAGATTGATTTAACACAACWTCTGAAACTCAGCCTCCATATGGGRAATGTACTCAGGTTTCTGGCCACTTCCCGCAGAGCTGTGAGAAAGAAAGAGATTTTGAAGGAGATAGATAGAAAAAAAATTGATCTCTTGCACTGATTGCTGGCCAGTCAGTTCCCTCTTCTGGGGATTCCAGGTACTAAGATGGTAGCAATGGACTGAGGCAGATGAACACAGGCTGTGCCTGTATATGACCAGATATAAAATGTCATCTTGCTGCTGCTTTTTGCAGCACCTAATTAAAATGCACACATTAAAAGGCACAGGGATTGTCATTAAGGATAAAGGCTGCCATGAATCAAATCTATTTCTCTGTGACTTTCAGTCTTATCCAGAAACGTGGTAATATCACACAGATGGAGAAGCATCAACACGCCTCACTCAGCTCAGTTCTGCCCATCAAGCTCAGGTTCTTTAATCTGTAAATGATTTCTGGCATATTGTGGCTTTGGAGTAACAACAGACACCATGCCAAACAATCTTCCTGATACCAGCAGAACAGAGGAGGGCAACAGTCAGCCACTAAGCAACTTTCTCAAATCTCAGCAATGTTTTATGCTGGCAAAGGCTCTAATTAGTTCGTACTGTATTCCAATCTATTGCTAAGATTACAGTGAAAACCACCGTGCTGCTTGGTATAAAATTCCAGAAACTAAAGCTGCCTGGAGTTCCCAGGCAGTGGGCTTGTAGGGAGGGAATGGGACTTCTCTGGTTCAGTATACCCCAAAAATTTCAGTAAAGCTGAAGCTACTCCTTAGCTGACAGTGCTGACTGCTTAGTGATAGACTTTGCTTCTCTCCTCTCCACCAGTCCAGTCCACTCCTCATCCACAAAATTTGAACCCTAGAAGCATCTTTATTACCACAGAATGATCTTGCTTTCTCTGCGGTTATGCTTTCTCTGCTTTCTGTGCTGCCATGGCCATCTGCCAACACCACTTGCAAGTCCAGAACAACTCACGCCTGTGCCCTTAATTACTCTAATATTGGTCAAGGGTATAACAGCAGAGGGTATAGCAACAACCTCCTCCTAGAAGCTTTGCAGAGGTGTCACAAGAGACACACATGCCTAGAATCCAATTAGGTGAAGCTGAGGGTAAGAAAGCAATTAAATGTAGGGAATCAAAAGGTATATTGAGAGGCATGAAAGAGGCAATTGAAACCCCACCTTCCATTACATACTTGGTTCCCAAAACCGCTGGGTCAGGACACCTGTCGGAGCACAGACTACCACTTTTCATCAGTGTCATGCTTGACATGCTGATGGCATGCCATAGTGGAAAATCCCAGTGCTTCTGATCCAACTGCTTTTTTGACAGTCAGGAGGCACACTGTCTCTCCTCCATCTTCTTTTAAAATGCTCCAAAGAGAATTATGGCTGGCTTACACTTTTTTTTACTACTTTATCTAAGAGTTACGTCAAGCTCTGATACTAGTTTTGGTCCATTACTTCACACGCCTCATTTCTGTCTTGTTTAGACAATATTAAGATAATACCGGTTAAGTTAAACCCTTGAGTGGCACTGTTGCACTTTGTTGTCTGGATTCAGAAGTTTTTCCAAGGACCTGGAAAAAAAGGACTCCTTGTCAAAACTCAGATCACATGTCTCCACTATTTGGTATCCTGTTCCTAATTGATGGGAATCACTTATGCTTTAGAGGAAGTGGGGCCTTTCCTCAGAATAGTTGTCAAATGCCTTCACCTGGAGTCTTAAGAGGGCTCCCACATGGTATCCCCCCAGGCATGGGCAGGGATGATGGGGGCACATATGTAAACAGATAGGATCTTTAAGAAGAAACAGAGAGGCACCTAACTAAAAGCGGGCTGAGAAGCTGCGCACTTGGCCCACCCAGGGTGACAGAAGCAAACATACTCACTGTGGGAACAGGAAGATCCCTCCAGGTGGCATCTGGAAAACATCCATTTCTGTGCGGGCTATGATACAGAATCATAGAATGGTTTGGGTTGGAAGGGACCTTTAAAGGTCATTTAGTCCAACCTCCCCTGCAATGGGCAGGGACATCTTCAACTACATCAGGTTGCTCAGAGCCCCATCCAACCTGACCTTGAATGTTTCCAGGGATGGGGCATCTACCACCTCTCTGGGCAACCTGTTCCAGTGTTTCACCACCCTCAGCGTAAAAAATTTCTTCCTTATATCTAGTCTGAATCTACCCCCAAGGAAGATATTGTAAGCCAACAAGGCAAGTGGACTACCACAGAAGAAGGCATCCAGTATCTGAGGGAATTTGTGGTGGTGGAGGTGGTCTACAGTGACCTGGACAGTAATCAGGCCGCTTCCGTCTGTGTGGCGGAGGTTTGTACAGAGCACACCGACATCACGTGCCAGCAACCTCGCAGTGATGAATTGGTCAGCCATCAAGGCACCAACTGTGTATAGACTGGTCTGCCATCTCTGGAGATTCAAGGAGAATCTCTCTTCCCCTTCCCTGCTATGGGCCTGCGTCTCAGCTGTGGAAAGACCATTCCACGAGGTGGAGCAAGTCAAAAGGAATGGGAAGAATCCCTCCCCCTCCTTGTCCCTACAGGCCAAAACCTCAGCTACCAAGAGTTGGACCTTCCCTGCCGACAGGGAATGGAAACGTGGGTGAGCGCCACATGCCACCCTGTGGTTTGATCTGCATGACCATGGGGAGGCCATGAGGAAGTGGGACAGTGCACTTAGGTATATATGTATATATACTAATATGTCTCTATATATGAATATATCTATACCTACCTATCTATCTATATATGAATATATATCAGCTCATATGGTGCTGTGGTTTAGTTTTGTGACCAAAACAATGCTGACAACACACCAGTGTTCTAGCTACTGCTGAAGAGTGTTTGCACACTGTCAAGGCCTTCTCTGTCCCTCACTCACCCCCCACCCACTGAATAGACTCGGGGGTGGACCACAGCTTGGCAGGGGACACATGCAGGCAGATGGCCCGAGCTAACCAAAAAAAGCCATAAAATGTCATGCTCAGCACCAAAAAGGAAAAAGAGGGGATTTCGTTAGGTTAGCCATCTTTTGCTGGGGAAGTGGCTGGGCATCCGTTTACCCATGGCCTTCTCTGTTTGTCATTTGGCCCTGCCAGTGAATACATGGAGGGGCGCGCATTGGGTTGGGAAGGGACACAACCAGGAAGATAGCTTGTTTGGTTTTCTTTCTCTCTTCTTCCACTTCTCCTTCATTTACTAAACAGGTGTGGAGGGCTGCTCTTGCCACCACTCTGCTCTTGGGTGCTGCTTTGCAGTACAGAACAGAAGGGGAASGCAGGCAGTGAGAGAGCGCTGGGGCCGTGTGGAGAGGTGGAGTGAAGGAGATCAACAAGGAGGAGGTGCAAGCATGGAGGGACACACGGGGGGGGTACAAGCAAAGTGATGCTGAGGGAGATGCGGGGGGGAACGAGCAAGGTGACGCTGAGGGAAACGCAGGGGAGATGTGCGAGGTGACACCGAGGAAGGTGTAGGGGAGAATGGTGGGGTGATGCCAAGGGAGATGCCATAGGGGCRTGCAAACTCATGCTGAGGGAGATGCAGGAGGGATGAGCAAGGTGATGCTGAGGGAGAGGGGGGTACAGGACGTGTGACGTGACTCCATGGGAGATGCAGGGGGGACTTGCAAGATGGCACTGAGGGAGTTGTGCAAGGTGATGCTGAGGGAGACACGGGCGAGACGTGCGAGGTGACGCCAGTGCAGATGCAGGGGGGACATGCGAGGTGACGCTGAGGAGGTGGGGGGCAGTGAGTTGTGTTTGCTTCTGTAGCCCTGGGCTGGCCAAGTGGCTCTGGTGGGCACGGCATTGTCCTCTCTCTGGGGTGGAAATGCATTTTCTGCAGGGATAGGGTGTGATTTGGAGAAGGGGGTCTGAAAGGAAAGCAGTTMTGTTCACAGCAGCCTGAGGTGCCCTGCTGCTCCAGCTGGGCTCTAAAGAGCCTGCTCGGGAGATGGGGGTGGAAGCCTTCGGCCCGTTGAAACAACTGCCCAACAAGAGACTCGAGAAGCCGTGGAGAATGGGTCAAGGTGGATGAAGTCTGAGCTTTTCTTCCAGGAATACTGGCTTTCTGGCACTGGGAGCCAAAGGAAGAAGCGGGCTTTCCTGCGGGAGCRGCTGAAACGAGGAGAAAGCCGGCTGGAGCGCAGCTGGCAGACCTCCTCCCCGCGCCCCCCCGCTCCTCCCAGCAGGCCAAGGACCGGGTCGGTAGCCGGCGCCGCCAGGAGGGGGCGCTAGCGAGCGCCGGAAGAGCGGGTTCCAACGGCTCAGCAACGACGGCGGCTGCCCTGGCGCCAGAGCAGCCAATCAGAGAAGCCGGTGGGCGGGAGCCAGAGCAGCCAATGAGAGGAGCCGGCAGGCGGGAGCCAGAGCAGCCAATCAGAGGAGCCGGCGGGAGGCAGGAGTAGTGGGGGCCGGGCAGGGGCTGAGGGAGAGGCCGGAGGGAGGTGAGGCTGAGGGAGACGTTGCCGGGAGGACGTGAGAGGTTTTGCTGAGGGAAACACAGGGGGACGAGCAAGGCGACAGTGAAGGAAATACGGAGCGTACGAGCAAAGAGACGCCGACGGGGGTATGTGCAAGGTGACACTGAGGGAGACATTGGCGGGAGGACGTGAGAGGTGACGCTGAGGGAGACGGGGGTGCGGGGACGAGCAAGGTGACCGTGAGGAAACCGCGTGAGGTGATGCCGAGGGAGGCGTGGGGGGGGATGTGTGAGGTGACATCAGGGGAGATGGGGGGGGGGACTTGTGAGGAGGTGCTGAGGGAGGCCCAGGGGAGAAGTGCAAGGTGATGCTGAGGGAGAAGGGGGAGGGGTGTGTAAGATGACACTGACGGAGATGCGTGGGGACTTGTGAGATGGCGGGGGGAGAGGATAGGGGAGGGTGGCAGGAGGGAGAAGGACCTGCAAGATGGCACCAAGGGAGATGGGGAGGGGAAATGTGAGGTGATGCAGAAGGTGATGTGGGGGGGGTCATGCGAGGTGACCCCAATGGGAATGCGGGGCTGATGTTCAAGGTTGTTCAGGTGGGCCGAGGCCCTGCTGAGCCCAGAGACCTTTTGCGGCTGTCGCTGTGCTTGCCTTGCTGTGCTGACCAGCCCTCGGCAGCCTTCATGCCAGAGGGTCTGGGACCGCCCCCCCCCCCGGCTGCTGTTGTTCCACCTCCCAGGGGTTTGGTTCTCCCAAGTCTCCCCGTGTGGCAGAGGAGGAAGAAGGGCTGTATCTTTCTCTTCCTCCAGGTACAGGTGCAGCCATTTGACTCTCAAGAGAGACTTGGGTCTTGGCCTCACTGCTTGCACTTGTGGAGGATGGCAGGATGCCCTTGTGCAAAGCCTTTCCCATGTCTGTTTTTTAACCAGCAACCACTGCTGTGGATAGAGGAGGTCTTCATGCTGGAAGACAATTAAAACTCAGCTCAGCAGGCTCTTCCTTGCTGGGTGCTTTAAGGGGGAGAGGTGGTGGTGTTGGACGGTTCCTGTGTCTGCTGGGTTGGGAAGGTGCAGGATGGTYGAAGCTTGTACTTTCAAGCATGGCCTGTCTTTCTACCTGTTTTTCTTTCTTGCTTCCCTTGTTTTCAGACTGTCACGAGTACCATGTACGTTATGGAAAACTCCTTCTGGTATGGGAACATGGAGTGTTTCAAGGCCCAGAGACCCATGTTTCACCTGGACAAGCCATTTCTGGTGGGGACCAAGCTGTGCTATGACAACAGATTGTGACCTGGTAAGAAGAGACCTTCAAACCTGTGCTTCCCCCTTGGGTGACAGCTGGGGTTTCCCYCCCTCTCCTCCTTGATAGGGGCAGCAGTCTGCATGGGGACAGGGCTCTGACCCCCAAAGCCAGGCCGTTTGCTACTGATGGACYGTAGGTTTGGGCAGGACATGGAAGACCAGGYGGGTGGTGGAGAGACACAGCTGGGGTTGTGGATGGCGGAGAGGTTTGCTGCCCTTGTGAGCCAGGCCATCCTTGCTTCATGATCCCCTGCCATCTCTCTGTCCCTGTTGCAGATGCCAAGACTGAGTCCCCTGATCACAGCCTGCACAGAAACATCAATTTTCCAGAATCCTCGTGGGGCAGTCTTCATGTTCCCACAGTGAGTCTGTTTGCTTCTGTAGGACTGACCAAGCGGAACTGGTGGGCACAGCATCATCCTCTCTCTGGGGTGGAAATGCATTGGTGGTTTTCCCCAGGGAGAGGGTCCCATTTGGGGAAGGGGATCCGAAAGGAAAGCAGTTTTGTTCACCATAGGCTGAGGTTTCCTGCTGCTCCAGCTGGGCTCTAAAGAGCCTGCTGGAAGCACATGTATTTGGGATTGATCATTTGCTTTTAAAGAACTTTTCTTGATTTTTCACAGGCTTGGCTGCTTCTCCGGACGTGCAGCCGCTGCCTTCGCTTTCTTCCCATGGGAAGGGCTTGTGCCTGCAGAGTGAGCAACAGGCTGTGAACTCAGAGACACCTTCCCATCACRAATGGGAGGATGTCCTTGTGCAAARCCTTTCCCGTGTCCGTTTTTTAGCCAGCGACCACAGCTGGGGACAGAGGAGGTCTTCTTGCTGGAAGACGGTAAAAACTCAGCTCTGCAGGCCCTTCCTTCCTGGGTGCTTTCAGGGGGAGAGGTGGTGGTGGTGTTGGACGATGTGTGTGTCTGCTGGGTGGGGAATGCAAAGAATTGTGGTGAGATTGTYGTACTTCAAGTATGGCCTGTCTTTCTCTCTACCTGTTTTTCTTTCTCAATTGCCCTTGTTTTCAGACTGTCAGGCTAATGGGCATGTGTTCCATAGACATTATGGAAAACTCCTTCTGGTATGGAAACATGGAGTGTTTCAGGGCTCAGAGACCCACGTTTCACCTGGGCAAGCCATTTCTGGTGGGGGACAAGCTGCACTGACAACAGATTGTGGCCTGCTACAAACCTGTGCTTCCCCCTTGAGTGACAGCTGGGGTTTCCCTCCCTCTGCTCCTTGTCCTGCATGGGGACAGGGCTCTGGCCCCCAAAGGCAGGCCATTTGCTGCTGAATGGGGAGTCGGTGGTGTGGGAGGAGGGTTGGTGGGCTCTCTGTAGGTCTTGACGTGCGTCGAGGCGACCATGAAAGTCTTTGTGTTCAAGAACGTTGTCATCCTGGTGTGCCGAAAAGGGAATGTGATCATGAGGACCTGATCGAAAATGTGGATGAGATGAGGAAGCTGGCAAACGCTTTCCTCCAAGTGAGGCTGGCACGTTTTCAGCGCACCCTCTAATTCAGGGAAAACACTGTCATGAAGGAGAATGGGGAATTTGGTATGTATTCTGTTGAAAAACTTCTTGATCAATAATTACAAAATACTTCAGAACCAATAACAATACACTCAAAAAATGACTATTCCTAGACAGATGTGATCAGTGTTAGTAGGTGAAATATATTACATAAGCCAGGTTCTAAAACGTCTGTATGTGTAAGAAAAAGAGGACCCAGCACAGCATGTCAGCATACCTTTTCTTGTGAAATAGGGTCTTTGAAAAACTATTTGCTGGAACACCTAAATTCTGGCACAAACTGGCTTTTTATGTGGAAGATCATATGGGGACCTTTAAAAATAATTATGAAATCACATACCAACTAGCAAAAAACACTCAATTTGAGCTTCATGGACTTTAAGACTACATTAGACAGTCTTTCTGTCAGTCACTTTGAGGTGTTATGCTTTGCCAGCTGAAATAATTATCATCAAAGCTTTATATCACACTGCAATATGCACAGTTAGTCTAAATGCAGATCTGTATGAATAGATTAAAACAAAAGCTAGGATATGAGCTAGGAGGCTTTCTCTCATCTCTTCCATTTGGGATTGTCATTGATTTCTTTATGACAGAGTATGTGGATAGATGCAGCAGAACCATTGTATGTATGACACCTATACTGTAGAAGGTACACATTTAACTGTTGATGCAGCTTTTCTAAAACATATYGCAAGTAAGATGGAAGAAAAAAGGAAAAGACTGTCCTGTATTGCAGAAAAAAGAGGTTTTTACTGCAACATACAGTACAAATAGGCACATCACTGGCACAAGAAGAGCAGCATTCATCAGAATGAGCAGGATATGTTCTGCACGTGTGCAATGCACAAAGCATCATACACTTTATAAGAAACCTGTGAAGTCCTCACTATAAGGGCTACTTCTGGGAGTATAAATATAAACCTAGAAATTCACCAAAAGTACCAGCAGATGTCTAAAGGTTTTCGAGAGAAAATTAGGTATTGAATGGATTCAATGCATAGCAAATGGTGAAATGCATCTTTAAAACTATCCAGAAAAAGGAAGCTGAAATTTCTGGAACGTATTCTCAATGAAGATAGAATATGTACTATTGCATAACAGCCACTTAGAAGCTGTAAAAGCAGGTAAAAAGAATCATCTGAAAGAATCTTTTCATCCAACCAAGTATAGAAACATAGAGAACTTAATAACATACAGGCATATTATTATATTACGGTCATATTATTATATTGTTTATATATAGCTTAACATGAAAAGCAGTGTGAGATATGTAAGGACAGCAGACTCTTCTTTCATGCCAGACAATGCAGAAAGGTACATGGGGCCTAGGCCACTGGAGAACTAGGGTCAATTACTGGGTTTGGTGAATGCTGCTATGTAAGTTCAAGCAACAYACATAAGTCTTTAATAGATTATAGTGCCCCAAATCACCTTTCAGGGTGTGGGCCTTAGTTACTATGTTCATTATGTATAACTAGGAGATTAGAGAATACCTTTACTTGAGATGAGCTCTGTACAAACATTAATGAAACCACTCTGTGGTTTTCCTGCAGGCTTGCTTTTGACGTGTTATGTGCCAGACGTGACAGGGCTTAGGCTGCTCTTATGTACTCCTGTTGCCTTCTTTGAAAGCTTTTTGCGCAAAAAGTGTTTCTTTCTCTGATGGCAAAGCACACAGGAGAGTGAGTCTGGCTTACAAGTACTTAAATAATAAGTGATAACAGGTCTAGCTGAACCTGCTTTGGCCAGGAGGTTAGATTAGATGACCTCTGGAGGTGCCTTCCAACCTACATGATTCTATGATATTTAACTAACACACAGTAATTCAGTCACTGCGGAAATAAGAACAGAATCACGGGTAAGAAAATTACTGCAGATAGTTCAAAATTTGGGAAATTACCTTAAATATATCCAAGTGCATTGAGATAAAGAAGGTTTGGTTATTATTATTCATGTAAATGATATCCACAGCCCTCCTGTCATCCACACGACCAATCATTTCATTATAGAAGGCAATCAAATTACAATTGCAGCATAAGAATGCATATCTCAGTATTTAAAAGAACTCGCCTCATACTGGCTGCTTTTATATACAGTAATAGAATACCAAATCAAAATTTGGCCTTTATCTTTAAATCTGTGTTACTGTGTGGTTCCCATTACACACAGTTGCAATATTTAGATGCATATCTTCATAGTTCTACTCAAGTTTTTCCTTTCCTGAAAATCACAATATCACAGAGCGTGATAAACTCACCAGAATTTCCATCAGAGTGTATATGCAATGATATAAGCGGAGCTTTGAGGGCTGGTCAACATCAGGAGGAATCTCTGCCTTGAAGGAATTATGATAAGTTGCAATTAAAACCAATAATACAAAAGCAATTAGAATTCCTGCTATTAAAGCCAGAGCATAAAAGCATTCCATTTTTCTTTGGTGGGAATAATTTATTAGAGAACTGTTTGCTATGTTTCTGTCAATATTCATATCCTCCAGACTGACTTCACAGAGAAGTAATTTGCATACCAAAATTCCTCCACTCTCCTCCTACAGATAAGGCTGCCACATGCTAGAAGCATACAAACATCCGGCTATTACAACTTTATTTAGCATGGTCAAAGTTAATATGTAGAAGACTCACATCCAGGAAATGTCATTATTTTGTATATTCCAAAATTGCAAGTGAACTTTATTTTTTTATCTGGTTTAATTGTATTGTGCTTTATGGGCCTGAAAAGCTGTGTGTGATTTTTTTGCAAGTGTACTAGTTAGTGTAATGAAAGATGATACTACCGCTACTTAAGAACCCATGGAAGACTGGCAATGCTGAACTCCAGTCTCCATGTTCAGGAACTGTAATGGTTCTGCTCTTGGAATAGGTCTGAAGTACAATTCTAAGGCTTTTTGCTTAGTGCTGATCGTTTTGGGTTTTGTTGTTGTTGTTTTGTTTGTTGTTTTTTTTTTCCCCTGCTATATTGCTGAGGCAGACAGCTGGCCAGAACAGTTAGAACAGACGTTCTGAAGTACGTTTTAGAGATTCATATAGAGCTATCAGTTATTTGGAAGCTCCCTACCTGTGTAGCAAGGGTCTCTGGGCTCACCAATGGTCCAGTGATATCAGAGGGAAACTTCCCTTTGACCTGGAGAACTTTGGCCCTAATCTTCTATTCTGATTCATTCTAAAGAAAGGATTTTGATGTCTTTACAACTTTGTAGTTTGCAATTTTTTGCCAAGACAACTCTACGTTATCCTTTGTTGTAATTTAGGCTGTGATTAGACCATATGGCTAGCCAAATGCTTGTACCAATAGAGGTGATGATAGTGAAGGAATGAGTGACCAGGTGCAACTCCATGTATTTCTGTCCACCATGTGACTGGACAAAACTTGTTTGGATAAAAGTAAAAAGCGAACAAACATCAGCTCAGCTTGACATAATCAGTACATCCTATGCTTATCCCCTGAACACTCTGAAATATTTCTTTATCCCCAC
Source organism: Phoebastria nigripes (assembly GCA_035582835.1). NCBI lineage: Eukaryota > Metazoa > Chordata > Aves > Procellariiformes > Diomedeidae > Phoebastria > Phoebastria nigripes. The sequence goes on from JAYKAV010002848.1 coordinate 806,024, forward strand.
TAATCTCCCAGATATTCCATTTGAAAACCCTTATAAAAGCTTGTAATCATGGTCATAGAAGAGAAATATTCCTTTTTATGAGCCATAAGATTCTGCATTTGGCTAACAAACCTGTAGTGGTATTCCCTCAGAAAGTGGGATCTTGACTAAAAAAAGGTGAGTCCTTTCTAGCTTTTATTATACCCTTAAAAGAAGCAGATGAAATGTATGTGCTTAGAAAAGTCCCATTTATGCAAAATAAGTATTACAGGAAAGAGCGAGAAACTTCAATGTGAATTAGTCAATAGGGTAAACAAATATTTAGCTGTGTGGAATGAGAGTAAACAACATGAGTCATAAGAGATAAAGTACTGGATGAGAGTGACCAGACTGGATTCTTAAGAGAATAGGTCTAATCGTTAACTTCAGTGGAGGTCAGCAAGTACAACTGACTGAATTATGTGGTTTAAAATTAAAATAAATAAATAAATAGGTGTTAAGGGTAAGAAATCCGTGTAAGTTATAGCATGGAACTCTCAGCTTAACTCAGCAGGCCTGGAACTTGTGATCATAGTAGGCATCTTTCCAATACTGACTCAAATTATTTGACTAAGCTGGGGAATAATTGATCTCTTCCATTACTGTGAGGTGCAGGACGCTTAACTCACTTAACTGAGCCCCTCCCAACTTCTTACTCCATCTAGACCTGTGGGGTTACACYAGCTTGAATGTTTTTTTTTTTTAAAAAAAAAAAAAACAACATAAATTAAAGCAAAAATTAAGGCTACTTTCGTATTCTGAGAAGGCATATCTAGGTTGGGGTTTAATGAGTTTTACTAATCCAACCTAAATTAATAAGTTTTAAGTTCTGAATGTCCCCATATAAACATACTTTTAAATATGACAAGTGAAATGTCAAAGACATTTCTTCTTTATTAATTTTTAATTCTCTTTGTGGTGGATTTAAACACCCCACTGATTATCATCTGAGGAGATCACGGAATACCCAGATTTCCCCTCATAAAAGCTGGATGTCAAAATACCAATTACCTTCTGCCAAATTCCTTAGGAGCTCCCAATATACATGGTTTTTTCCCATGATATCAAGACTTTCAGACCAGCAACCAAGCATCTAATGAGACATTGGAGGGGAGGTAGGAGTCCTATGAAGAGGGGTTCTTGGACTTTGGCGTTGGTTTAGGGGATTTTTTTTTTTTTTTTTGATCAAATAGTGTTGGACAAAGTTTAATTGGAGGGCAGGGATGAGTGTTCTGAAAAAGCATCTGTGTTAATTATTTTACAGGTCAGCTTCTAGGAAACATCTGGATTTATGCATGCTACTGTTATAACGGATCTTTCTTCCTCCAAAGAATCAACTGATCCTCACTGCCCTCTGCCATTGTGCATATCAGGAAAGATAAAATAACTTTTGAAAAGGCAGCACTGCCCACAAATGAGTTAAAGGATCAGTTGGCCTTTGGAAGCCCTGTGTTGTTTACCCCATGTCATTTGCTCCAATGTCCTCCTCCAGAACTGCTCTTCCCTTAAAAAGATTAGTGATACCAATTTGTAGGGGTAATGGCAGTGATTCAGCAAGAATGAGCAAACTGACTTTCTGCTAACAGTGGGTGAAGTTCTAGAAATATCCAGATAAATTATTAAAAATCCAAACCTTATCCTTGCTCAGACCATCATCAAAAATGCTGTGGGTTCTGTTTGAATGAAGAACCCAGCATCCCTCTGTGCCTTCTCTTAGCTCAACTGAATCTCTCMAGAGATCTTATTTTCCCTTCATCAATTTATAATGTGATCTTATTCCCTCACATCAATTCATACAGCTAAAGCTGATGCATCCTAGCCTTCCAACCAAAAAAGTTTGCCTTTGACAACAGCATTCTCTTCCTAACATTCCTCCTCTTTTTGGCTTCCTTTCTAGAATTGTCAAGTTTGAAGAAGCTTATGACAGTTAGAGGACTTGAATTATTTCGCCTCCCTATGTACTAGTGAACCACTAGCTCTGAAAAGAAATTATAGCTGCATGTAATGAATTCTTTTAAAAAGACATTGTTAGAAAGGATGCAGGGAACATTTTATCTTGAGATTTTTTCCTAAGCTAGTTTACAAGCTTCCAGTGCAAACTTATTACAGGCATTAGCCTACTGTTCTGTTTTTGTCAAAATCCGAATAATGTTGGTTTAGTAGGATTTCGGTTCAGACTCTTGAAACAATAAGCTTCTCTAACTTTGAGGGCCTTATGGACTTAATTCTTCTGCCTCCCTAGTTCCTTGTGTGTTTTAGAAGTTTTGTCAGGACTGAGGAATTAGAAGGAATGGTAAATACTGCCTGGCGTAAAAGTGAGGTAAATGAACTAAAGAGAACATAAGATGAGTCAATCAGTTTAACAAAATGTAGTCACTCCATTCTTGTTTACATGTGGTTATTTTTTCACTGTTCTCTCTTCCAATATGAAGAAGCAGGCTAACAGATTGAGACAGATTTGGCTTCTAATTAAAGATAGGTGAGAAAAAAGAAGGGCAGTTAGTACAAATGACAAAATCTAACATGTACTAAAATGACTAAGCAATTAAAAGAAATACCACATTCTTGATGTTGCATCCCTTTGTCTGAATTCCAGGTAGTACCTACATGCACTTTGAAAAGACTGTACTTCTGCTTATAAAGACAATTATTTTTACACATATTGAATCTAGAAAGGGATGTCATCTAGAATTTCGAATTACTCAGTAAGACATTTGTTATATCTTTATTCATGATACTGATTTGTTGTGAGACCCTGGGAAAGCAGTAAGACATCCAAATGTAGCTTTTTGCACAAGGCTGGACACAGACTGTTTTTTGTCAAGGCTGGAAGTTAAACAGAAACCTGGTCCCTTTGAGCTTAGTCCATGGCAAAACTCCACTTACAAGGCAACAGTATCAGACTCTTAATACTTAATAGCATATAGAAGGACAGTGTGAAATCATAGAACCACTGGGACACATTTCAAATGGAAAATGTGAACTCAAGGGAAGAATGAAATCAAGAAGCACAAAAATTTAGCTCTTGATTTATCCAAATCTGACAGCAGTACTTCATGTAACAAAAAACAGATCAGCTTGGCAAAAGGTTTTCCTTTTTTAAAGGAGGTTTAGTTTTAGTCTGTGATCGTGATAGATTGTCCACGGTCAAGAACCCTGCACTGATGTAAAAAACTGGTATTACTTGACACCCTCGTAACACAGACTTTCCATTGTGTAACAGTGCTGTTCTGTGTTCTCAGTTTTTTCACATCTGCTTACCAATGTACTGTATATATTTGGGTGGGTTTTTTTAAGTTGAAAACACAGAATTGTAACCCAAATGACTTTTATACATGCCTTGAGTGTGCTTTTAATTTCCAGCTCCTTTTCCTTTCAAAAGTTCTTGCAGTTTAGCAACTTCATTTGCACGAACAGACTTCCAAGTTTGCTAGGAACTTGGCTGCAAGGGCTCTATGAACAAATTTAGAGTTCTGCCAATATATATAGGTGCAACATCAAGATGTAAGCATTCAGACACTCTACTTGAGCCTCTTCGTAGATCCATGTAACATTGTTCTGCAAAAATGGACCTTTGTTACGCAAGTGATGTGTATAGAGAGAGTATCAACCTCTTTTGGAGGTAAAAGTTGCTTTTTCACTGCTATTTATTTCCTCAAGACAGGGCAAGTAAGAAAAAGTAGGTTTCTATGACTCTCATTGAGAGTATGAGTAAATCTACACTAACTACAATCCAAAAGCAGGGTTTCAGGTACTATAGGCCTTCCTAACCTACCTTTACATTAGCTAGCATAAATATGAACAACAGGTTTAGTTTTAAGCTGGACTATTACAGTTAGGCACTGTTGTCGTTAAATATTCAGAAAGCATAAACACATCTTTTTAGCTATGGTCCCAGGAATGGGTTATTCAGGGATGATCTAAATTTAAACCTATTAATTCAGAATAGATTTGTAAAACTGTATTAAAGCCATCTTCCTTTACACTTCTGTTAAGAAGTACAAACTCAGAAATTTAAACAGACAAGCGGAAGCCAAAACTGAATGAGTTACCACTGAGATGTATTACATGACTACCTTCCTGCTCTTGTTGCAAACTGGAATAAAACATAGTTTAAAGTGCCATGAAAATGGCTTAAACCAAGTTTTGGGGTTTTTTTTGCAATTTATACTTTGTTGTGAGTGKCTGTATAGGAAACAAATAGTTCAGTACTGTGCAACTATCCAAAATGCAAAATTAATTCTGCAGCTAAGTGATAGCATTAGCAAATGATGCAATTTTACAAAATTAACAGGCCTGCTTATTGAATGCTCCAGTGCACTGGTTAAGGACTTCTGAGTAGAAACATGGAAGGGATTCGCTTTGGGACAACATTTAACTTACAATTAGGAACAACTGCTATGATGTGACAGATCCTTGTTACCATCAACAAAGGTATGTACTAAGCATCTGTTTGCACCTATAGACATTTACTGAAAGCAGTTTGGATAATCARACCTATGTGAAGGTATAGTTTCGGAGGTTTCACTRAGAGATGTGAACTTTTTGAACAAAACCACATGTTGGTTGTTGTAAACGTGACAGTTTGGAAAAAGACCTCTTGCCAAAAAAGAGCGCAATGGTTATACAACAATCAGATGAAATCCCAGAATACTACTTTTTTGCCACTTTTCAGACTGGAACTGCAATTAAAAGGACAAACCTCCACTGTTCTCAGTGTTCTATATAGTATGTGTAGAATTTACAGCTATTTGACTTTTTGGTTGAATTAGGTGAATTTTAAAATTACTTGCATATATTTTCACCATATTTATTACAGGCAAGATGCAGTAACTTCAGTTTTACTGTAAGTCTGCTTTTGCTTCTTGCTTTTGTACATTTTTACAATGTAGTAACTACTGATTTTCACTGCTTCAAGGAAAATCTAAAGTAAAGTAGTAAAGAAGTAAAATAGTTCATACTTTCATTAGATTTGAAGAGCAGGTTGGGAAAATTTTAAATTATCTAGAACTGTCTTTTTACTCCCCCTCCAAATTTAGCAGTAGCAACTTTGCACATAAATCAATAAACTGAAATTATGATGAATGAAAAAAACCCACTTCTAATACATTTTAGAATGTTATGCAAGCTGGAAACAGATACATGAAATCAATATTCACAAGATTATTCCATTCCCACTGGCTTCAAAGGACCTGCAAATGTTTTAAATTAATAATTAATTTTGTTTTTCATCTGAACATTGCTGACTTTTCTATTTTAAATGTGTCTGTGGTGATATTGCTGACTTTTCTAATTTAAATGTGTCTGTGGTGATTTATGCATAAAGAGACTGAACTCAGGAATCAAAAAATCAAATTTACTTTGATGAACTTCATATCCTTTCATTTTTAACACTGCTCCTTATTTCCATACCAGAAAGTTGTTATATTTGTTACCACTCCAGACACTGAGACATTCTTGTTTAAACCACACACTAGGCTCTCTGTGTAATTTCTCTCTCCCCTTCAGAGTTTTTGGACTGAGAGGAAAATTGTAATGCCAGGTGCCTCCCCTAGCTCCATTTCTAAAGGTATTACTGTAAAAACACACAGAGGTGCTAAATGCTGCCAAGTGGCAATGGAAATTCTCTGAGCTCTGGTTATTTCAGATGCAGCTAAGTTAGGGAATACCACCTGATTCTGACAATATGTACAGACTTACAGTTTCTGGTTAGAATGCTTCATCTTCTCTCCAAAAACCTCTCTCCTGACACTTTATGATGATGCAGTGATAGTCATATGGCTTATTTCATATGAGGTAACCTGGCATTGAAAGGTAAGAACTCTGCAAGTTTCTCTCTAAATTTTATTTTCTTTTTTTGTGAAAATTTTTGTGGAACTTTTAACAGAGCTGAAATTCAAGGATTTATATATTGTTCATATTTTGTGTTAAAAAAACTGTGTGTGATATAGGTTTTAAATGTGGTGGCACCAGAAACTTGGTTGCTCTTCTTTTTGCAAACAAATAACCCCTGAACACTCTGTTACCATATGGCCACTTTGAACAACGCCCGTTTTAAAAAATACCTGTTTGATTCCAAAGCATAAAATTGAATTTATTTCCAAAGGGATTCAGCTTCCTAACTCACTTCTATTGGTTGTGTAATATAACTTGGCTACCTATGTATAGATGCTTAGACTCATACACTTCCATTGCAGCAGTGCTTTAGTAACTATAGATGTAAAGAAGTTTGAGAATGTCTTYCAAATTTGTCATTTTTCAGTAATTCTAGTTTTTACCACTAGATGGCTTCCCAGRATAGTGGATACAGATCCAGACCTCCTGAATTAACATGTGGGATTGGATTCATTTTGGCATTCTTAATGGTATATACAGTCATAAAAACGAAGTTCTTTCCAGCTCAACTGTGAAGACAGCAATGTGAGGTTTGACATCCTTGAGCATCTTTTGACATCCTCAAAGCTTTGCATATTAGGTTATGTCTGATTGCTGACACAACTACTAACTGTGCACAAACAGCTCTCAGTTCAAACGTGCAGTTAGATCCTCCTCAGAAATGCTTAATCAGTACAACTGAAAACATAACTTACCTTCCTAATGCTTAACAGTGCAGACAACCAAGTTGGGGGACTTAGTTGCAATACACTTCGCCCTTTCTCCTGTTAAAACATAGTTTAAAGTGCTGTGGAAACCTTCTTGTGTTGCAACTATGCCCTCATAACTGGACAAAAAAGTCTTGGAAAAGGAGAGAAAAAAAACCCCACCCTTTGTTGTGAGAAAGTGAGTCTCCCTCCTTCATTCAGAGCCTGCCTTTTTTATTGCCCTGCTACTAAATCACCAGTTTTCAGCAATGCAAGCATCTTCCAGCTTGGAAAATCCATGAGTTGTCATGTTGTCCATAAAAACATTGGTCCAATGGTAATAGATTTTGATGATTATCAGCCTAGGCTGGATTCAGCCTGGCAGTCTAGGGCTGAAGAAACTTTTCCCATCCACACCAGCTTATCTTGGGCAAGCAGTACTCTGCCAGAGCTCCGTAAGGCAGAGATGGCTCCCTTGAACTCAGCCGTAACCCTGACTGTTCCTGGAACTGCTTTTTCCTGGGCTCAAGTCAGACCGCAGCACCTTCTTTCTGGTGTGGGTACGTTAGGGAGGAGGCAGGGGTTGCCTGGCTCGGTTACAGTGTACTTCAGTTACAGCTGCAAGCCCAACGTGGCATGCAGCAAGCCCCGACTTGCACGCTGGAGCTCAGAAGCGAGCGTACGCCTCAGCCTGCCTGCATGTGTGAGTTTATGTGCAGTGGCTCCAAGATAGCTCTGGGGGAGGGGAGAGCAAAGCCAGCCACTCACAGAAACAGTAGTGAAATCTCCCCAACACTTTAACTGTCAATCAGGCTTAATGGRGTATAAAAACTCCCCAGCGCCGCGGCTGTGATAGGCAGAGAGAGCAATAGGGAGAAATGAGTGAGAGCTAGAGCTGAAATACTGTACGGCATAATTCCTGCTCTGTGATCAGATACTCCAAGTGAAAAAAACAGGAGAGGGGGCAGAGAGAGGCGGTTATCCACTCAACCTTTGCAACCGGCTCAGGACAGAACGTCTATAGATATTTATAGATATTAAAACAAAAACAACAACCTTACCCTGAATAGAGCCTTTCTTAAAAAGAAGGTCCTGGCAATTCTGTCTTATTTAAGCAATTTCCTGAGTCTAAGAATAGAAATGAGCTGCCTGGAAGGCACTGCAGGCTGAAATTTGGAGACATAGGCTGCTTTCTTTTATTTTTCCAAGTATAAAAACCTTCCATTTGGATACTGGAYTTTTTTTGTCGGTCTTTGAAGCRGAGGGATGTATGGTTACTTTTAATTTTACTTTTTTCTCTCTCTAATTTAAAAAAACTGTCTTCCAGTTAAAAAGCAAGGAAACCRTTTTACCTGCATGTGACAATCCCAGAGGACACCGATCAAGAAACAGGGGAGTGACTTGGTCTTCTGCACTACTTTACTCCTACCCCAATTTTTTTAGGGGGAGAGAAGGATTTTTCCAGTCCAAGAATCTCTTGCCCCCCAAGTTTTGGAAGGGGGTTGAAGACTTGTCACCCATCTGGGGGTGCATGAAGGGTATTGGTTTTCTTTCTCTGTTAACTTGGTTTTGTGAAGGGCTGGAAAAGAATTTTGCCTTCCTGACTTGCCTGGAACAAGAGGATGATTTGGAAGTGGCTGGGCGCTTTGCTGCTTTTCCCCATGCAGATGGTTTATTTGGTGGTGAAAGCTGCCGTGTGCATGGTGCTGCCGCCCAAGCTGCGCGACCTGACCGGGGAGAACGTGCTCATCACCGGAGGGGGCAGAGGCATCGGCCGCCATCTGGCCAGGGAGTTTGCTAAACGAGGAGCCAGAAAGGTGAGCATCGGCATGAAGGGGAGGGGGGGAGGAAGCTCCCACCTGCTGCTCTGCTGGGGAGCCCTCYGACTCGGAGACTTAAAAGCCTTTTCCCTCACCTCCAGGTGGGATTGATGGGATCACTTTGAAAAGRTGAGAGAGGAGAAGGGGCACTAATTTTGCGAAACCCTGGCGTGCTGAGCCATTACGCTGACTTACATTTCAGAAGTTGCCCGCTCCTCCTTCCCTGCAGCCTGTCTCTCCCCATCTCAYCTARGAAAATGKGAAGGTGAGAAAGGGGCCCCCTCGTGAATTCTCCTCTGCTGACAAAGGAGAGGTTTTCGCTCCAGCCTAGGTTTCCTGTGGCAGGGAGAGGARAGCTATGTGATTCCCGTGCGTGAAGCTAGYGCTCACTTGCATTTCTGTTTACTAGGCTGCTTCCTGGCAGTCCTGGTTTGCTGGGACTGTGTACAAACAGAGAGGGGGGCAGCTGACTGCCGGCTCCTGCCTTTCAGGCTGAGCACATCGTTAGCTCTCCCTAGACACAGCCAGACTGCTGCTGCCACGCGTGTCACCCCAGAGGAGAGGGGCTTGACTCGGAAAGGGGCAAATGGTGTGTGCAGGAGGGCTCTGGCTCTCGGTTCTAATAATGCATTCTCTCGGGAAAGTAGGGAGAAGAGTTCCGTTTCACCCCGATGGTTTTCCATTTGCRAAATTAATTTCTTGTGCTTTCTGAAGTCCCTTGTATTTTGCTTTTTGCCAGCCCAGAGCTGTTCAAAGGTAAGATGAATGAGACCCCAGCAAGGAAGAAAAWCGCAACATGAGTAGGAGCTGTGAGCCTGTTTGCACATTTCCTTTAGGAAAGAGGGAAAGGGAGAGAGGCTGAGAGACTGGTCTGTCTGCACAACAGCCTGGAAATGCCAGTGCAGCTGGTGTGTCCATTCTCTAGCTCAGGAACTGGTAGTTTACCTTGAAACTTTGTGTTTTCATAAGTACAAGTGTCTCCATATGTGTGAATCAATCAGGAATACAAAAACCACACACACCCTGAAACGAGGCTTGAGATTTAAAGTTCCATCTCCCCCTTTATGGGTAATGAAAGGGAGGMATTGTGAAATTAGACAGCTGCATAAATACTTCTCCATGTGAGAGAGGATGAATGAGAGTAAAGAGAGAATAAAGATGAAGAAAAATACAGAATGAGAGGATATTTAAAGAAAAATTTGCATTTAGTTTGTGATAGTGTTTTGTCACTTCCTTACACATGCACTACAGTTTTCTGTGTGTGGTATAGAGCTATTCTGGCATACAACTTTGAGGTGTAAAATAGTCAGCATTGAACTTCGATGTTTGTATATGCTTGTGTTTAAACACCATGTTGAGATTTACAAATTCTTGGAGACAGAGCAAACAAGTTGGCTGACCTTTGGACCCAAGCAGTTTGCTGAAACTGTATTTATATTATCTGTTAGAACACCATGCTTCATTATTTATTTATTTAGTCTGGCTGGTTGCTATGCTAAGCTCTGGTATTGAAGTACCACCATTTCTACAGCTAATTCAAGAGCTGCTTAGCTGCAGTTCAGCTAGAAGCTGAACAATGGCAGTCAGTCCTAATGAAGCAGGTGACATGGGCCAAAAGGAGAGGAAGCTATTTAAGATACAGAGCTGAGGATGAAATTACTGTAAACAGATATAGACTGTAGTTCATTTGTATGTCTTACCTATAAAAGCTCTACGTATCTTAGAAGGAAAGAATAAATGAGAATAATTGTTGGGAACCTTTGTACTTGTCTCATATGATGTTGTGACATGCTGTGTGGTTGCTAGTTATTGTTGAGAACTTTGGCGTTTTTTGCCTTACGGTTTTTTTCATGTCTGTCATCAAGCTGTTTCAGTTTTTGCTTTTACTGAATTTGAATTAGATTGTCCTTTCAGTTATATCATGGCTATCCAGTAAGTCAAATATGGCACTCAGCAAGTTTTGATCCCCTCTGGTAGTGGCACCACCTTTCTGCCTTTGGTAGTGGCACATTTTCTGTGCAACACTGTAGTCTTATCCTTTTCTTCCTTAACATTTTTAATGAAAATTTTACCTAGATATGGTAGTTTCCATTCCCTTTGCTCTGAGATTTCATTTCTTTCCTGCCTTCTGTGCTCAACCCTAACTTTGTAAATTTAACGCAATCTCCATGTAGAATGCAAGACCTCTGGCACTACTCTTCGATTTTATACTTTGCCTTAGACAATCAAAAAGAAACGAAAAAGACTTTAAGTGGCTAGCAAGTCGTCTTTCAATAAGGCTTGTGAAAATTAACTATTCTATTTTGCTGTTGTCTTCTTACGCAGTTAACTGTTTTACAATTATATGCAAAGCTTGAATTATTGATCATAATTAATAATTTATAACGATTCTGATTATCAGATGGTGTAGTCACAATATTCCAAGTTTAGAAAAACACTTCCACCAAAGGTGTGAAATTCTGAGGCCAAGCACAGTGTTACATAGAGGTGAACGGAAACAGTAACATACAGATGCAGATTCTAATAATGGGTGTGCAGTATATCTTGAAAAAGTCATCACAGCGCTTGCACACACAGACATAGTGGCAGAGTTTTGGAGGTAGGCAGCGATATATAACCATATTTTTGAGATTAGGATCTTCTGAAAGGTAGGTTAGTTGAGACTGTTAGCATATGAAATTTCCTCTGATAATTAGACTGGGATGGATTTCATCTTACACTCTATCTTTGTTTTCAGAGGCTGGTTTTGTTAATCACAAATGAGATGTATCTGAGCAGTTTTCACCTAAGATGATAAGTGTTGTATCTCACTAAGATTACGAATTGTCACATCTGCAACTCTTTTACTGTAAAATTTGATCTTGCATTTAAAGCTATGAAGATGGGAAGAAATAAATCAAAAAAGGGCTTATGCAAATGGAAATACAGTGTCGTCTGCTTGACAGATGAGCATGGAGACTGAAATTCTCAATCCAACAGAATGGAAGTCTCTTGGGCATGATCATGTAAATCCATCCTGATTCCCATTCTCTGCCCCCATTCTTTTAAGTCCATTGCTCTGCCATTGTGCTTCAAATATGACTTGGACAGATAAATGTCTAGAGACATTTCCTTCTAAGGTGATATTTCTTTTCTCATGGTTGTTCATTGGCCTCTGATGAAATGGCCAATAAGGAGACAAAGCGTTGTGAGTTGTGTTTTCAGTTACAGAAGTGTGTGTCTTCTAGTTTTTTCAATTAAGACTACCAGCGATTTTTAGGCAAAGAGAGACTTCAATCATTAGATCATCCCTGTTCAGGTGTATACGAAGAGGTCAAAGGATCCATACTCCATTTTTACTTTAGGGTAGAAGTTTTCAAAAACTACTTGGTCATGGGAGGCATTGTGTATTTAAATGCTTCCTGTAGCACTTCTGGAAAAAAACAAAAGCATGTMAATTTGCTGTATGCAGAGAAAGAGTGGTTTACAGATGATGTGGGATATGTTAGTGTTACTGTGAGGGATGAATAGCATTGAGTTTTCTCCGGAAGTAGTCAAGTATTGTAATTCAACTTACATGCTGTTCCCCAGAGATGTGTCCAGATTCAGAAGTGCTGGCTGAGGAGCTACTTTGCTGCTGCTGAATTGCTGGAGGAACGTATTTTTTTGCTTTCAGTTCCTTTTTGGTTGCTTGCAAAATTCAAAATTTTCACTATTGTTGGCTTTAACTCTTGAGAATTTTGACTACACCTTAAAAGTATTTGACCAATAGAGCATCACCTCTGCCTCAGTCTCACACAWTGGTAGCTTTGTTAAGGCTCTTAGCTTTTGATATTCTGTGGTTAGCCAAAACAGCAGAGTATATCTGTGTTAATGAAAAGGGGGAAGGAGATATTTTTATGAGTTTATGACTTAATGCCTATAAAATAAAAATCCACTTCCAAAGCCTAATGGTGTTTTGCAAAGAATATACTGTATAATCTAGTTAATATTGGGAAGATTGGCCCCTTTGAACAACATTTCTTGTGTGGAAGAACAGCCCTCTACAGATGTGAGTAGTCAGGGGCATATAGGGGCTGAATGTGTTCATTCACTGGTGGTTAGAGTTGGAAAATGCTTCTGGTTTCCTCTAAGCCATTTGCTTTTCCTACAGCATTTTCTAYTATAGTGCCCTTGCCAGAGAGTTGTCAGCCCTAGTTTTGATGATCTCCAGTGATGAAGCTTTGATTTGTATGGTTTTTGTATGTCATTTGTATGTCTTGCTCTTTGTTAGGTTTTCTTTTAGGGCATTTCCTTGATGTCTAAAAATTTTCCTTGTAATTTTAACTTTCTTTGTTCACAGATTATTTAATCTGAGGTCTGACTGAACAGGAGAGAGATGCATTCTGGATTATTAAATGTAACCAAAACCGAATAAAAGTAACTGAAAAAGATATAATTATATGATAGAAACGGATTCCCCAACTCTAGTATGTATTTTAGTACTCAAGGTTATGTGACAGTGACTTTGGAAGAGTTTCTTAGGCCTTTCCTGTTGGGAGACTGGTCAAAAGCCATTGATTTTCATTAGGTTTTTTATTTACACTGAGGGCTCTGGGCTCAGAAATCAGCAGTATTGATCTTCAGTAGCATATCTACAAGGGATCTTATACAGCAGTGCTTTTCTGTTATTCCTTTGTGATCATTTCTGTGATCTCAGTTTCTTTCAAAGTATGTATATTTTGTCCTCCTATTTTGCTTTTTTTTTTTCCTCCCTGCTCCAGCTGTGATATGTTTGCCTTTTTGGTAACTGTAGCTATTGATGAATGAACAAGAGGGCTTCTAGGGCATCAGGGGTGTTTTGGTATGAGAGATGTCTCCAAAATACCAAATGGGTTAGGGGCAGCCCTGGCCTCGTGTTAGTGTGCCAGTACTGCAGAGAAGAGTTGAACAATTCCTATGAACCTTGTTGAGAGTTCTTCACATTCATCACTGTGCAAGAAATGACCTCATAAATACACTGAAAGATCTTCCACTGTTTTGTCCTCTGGACATTCACTTCCTGTATTGCAGGAGACTATGCGACTCAAAGGGTTTGTGTGCTTGCGCAGCGGATGAGGTAAGCAGTCTGGAATATCAGGACAGACAAGAGCCCTTAGTAGATGGCAAGGAGCTAGTATCACCAACAAAAACAAGAAACGGAAACTTCGCTCTTGCATGGAATGTACCACTTGATAGCCATGACCTCACTCTGTCAGCACTGGAGTCTAGACAATTATGTCTGCAAGGTACTTTTAACAGGATGGCAACGTGATGGGCAGCTGTAGAATGCCACAAATGCAATAATACAGTGATTATTTTGGGATAGTGAACAAAGATCCTGAAGGCACTACTTGAAAACCTTTGCTTTGAAAACTGATCAGAGATTTTTTTGTTGTTTTGGTTTGTATTTTGCTTATATCACTCCTGATTTTGTTCAGGATACAAACCCCCCCCCCCCAAAAAATCTCAGATGTTCTTTCTGTCATTACTTTCACAACATTTTCAAAGTCAGACCTTAATGTCTTCATTTAGGAAGATACCTTGTCATTTGAGTGTGCTATCCTCTTTCAGTTCAATTACAATTGGGATGGTAATAAGAAGTCAGTGGAGGAAGGAGCACTGAGGAAGGGATGAGAGCTGTGCAAGTCCGTACTGCTGCTGAAACCTGGAGCTGGTTTCCCTCAGTTTTCCACTGAATTCAACAGAACTGAAAACCTCAGAGGAACTGCAGGTGCTTGAGAGCCTTGTATAAGTGGAGAGTTTTAGCTGAGTGAGATTTCTAGGCTATAAATTCTGTTTGGGATGAGAGTATTGCAGAGAGGTTATGTAAAAAATGGTGTCGGGTCTTAGAATTTAGCCTTGTATTCCCAGTAATGGAAAATTTGGCGAGTTTTGAAATGAGTTTCTACAATGGCATGCTCCTCCCACATTATCTACACAAACTGCATCTGTAGCACTATGAATATTTCACTTTGGTCTTTATCAATCATGTTGACATATTATTGTCCTGGTTTGTATGAATTAGTATATACCTTTTAAAAACTTCTTTATAACATCTACCGATGCTGTATGATAAAAGATTAACTGCATTGTGACTAGAGCTGGAGATGAAATTAATACTAATCTCCTGAAGTGAGGGCAAAATACTGAGACTGATGCTAAAAGTCATTCAGAGCTGTGACCTTGTTTAAGGTGTAGGTAGATTTCAGTAAGAGTTCTTAATCTAAAATGTCTTTTAAAATATTGGTCATTCTCAAACATTCATCTCTCATTTCACTTTCAGAACCTGTAGAATACCCTTACTAAACTGTATTTGAGAGTTAGCTCTTGCCTAAAGAACCTGACATCAAATTCTTAACGCACGGGAATTTTAATCTGCCACGGAGTTCCATCCAGATGGGCTGTAGCATTCCAAACCTGAAAACATTTCTTTTGTCATGTACAAAGGCGTATAATTTCTGATAATGCACTGGAGGAGTGGGGAAGGGATGAGGTAGCATACCT